>OX454269.1:9160930-9660835 GCA_949715065.1 Periphyllus acericola | reverse complement strand
ATTACGTTTTATCGTAATCACTAATAATAGTATGTTACAGAAAGTCGTTTGGCCGCGGCGGGCAGGGTTTTTTGAGCGATTCCGACCGGGGGAACGGTGGCGGCGACGTGTCCCTGGGGGCTGTACGGCCTCATGGGGGGGAGGGCGGACGACGAGGACCGCGTGCGCGACTTGCTGCGCCGCCGCCGGGACCATGGGCGGCAGTTTGGGCGTCACCGGCGAGGTCAGGTCGTCCGTGCTCTTGGTCCGGCACCCGCGGCCCGCGTCCGGCTGCGTGTCCGTCGTCAGCACCGGCGACGTGGCGGCCTGGTGATGGTGATGGTGATGGTGGTGCGGCGGCGGCGGCGGCGGCGGCTGCAGCAGCGGCGACGGCGCGGCGGACGCGGCCGACAGCGCGTCCAGCTTGTCCACGATCCGCACCATCATGTCCTCGATCGCGGTCAGCCGCTGGTTGATGGACCGCACGTCCGTCTTGAAGTCGGCCTTCAGGTCCTCGATCTTGGACAGCACGTCCAGGTCGAGCGGCGGCGGCAGCAGCATGGACCCGCACGGCGGCGGCGGCGGCGACGGCGCGTCCGCCCCGCGTCTCGACCGCGGCGAGGACGGCTGCTGCTGCGCGGGCGGTGGTTCCTCTTCCGGTTCCGGTCCGTCGCCGTCGCCGCCCGACGCCCGACCGGCTTGCTGCTCGTCCGTCTCGTCGATCGTGTCCCGCTGCCGCTGACCGCCGACGCCGACCGCGAACGGGTCCGCGGTCGTGGGCACCTTTTGCAGCTTCGGGAACACCTTGTGCCCGTTGCCGCCGGCCGCCCGTCCCGGCGAATCGCGCGCCTTGGCCGCACCTTGGCCCTGCTGGCCGGTCGCCGTGGCCGCGTCCACCGGGTCCGCGGTCGCGCCACCGCCGCCCAACACTTTGCCCCATTTCGAGACCTTCTTCGGCGCCGCCGCCGCAGGCCTGAGCCCCGTCGTCGAGCACGAGGCCTGCTGGTCCTCGGACTGCTGCCTGAGCACCAGCGGCAGCACCTTGGGACGACCGCTGCCGTCCGACGCGTCCGCGACCGTGCCGGAAGACGCGCCGCCGTCCGCCTTGTTCTCGTCCGCCGACGCCGCGGCCGCCTGTTGCATGCCCAGCACCTGGCTGGGCGCCCTGTCCTTCCGGAACTTGGTGAATATCTTCCGGACCAACTGGTCCCGCTGCTCGTCCAGCTGCGGCTCGTTTTTCCGCTTCTCCGCCAACTCCTTTTCCCGTCGCACGTCCGCGACCTTCCGGAAAATGAGCTGCGAAACAACAACAAAACACCGTTATAATTTAGCCAACCCGTGGGCATTATGCCTCTTCTGAACACCACCCCTCAGTTACGAACTGCGATTAACAGTATTCGTTTATCATAGGGCTGGGAACCTAAAGAAATGCTTGGATTTATATTCTAAAAATGAATATTTGTGCTTTAATAATTTGCAAAAATGTTATGTTCAACAAATTATAGTTTCTCATTAAAAAATGTTTAAGTTGTATTTATATTTTTTTATTTTTCTTTCTATATTTATTTTTAAGCTTGCTACTCAATGAAACAAAAAACCAATATAAAATCAATTCTATTATGTATTCTCTTTTGTAGCTGGACTTGGAAAATGAACCTGATATATATTTTAACTCGGGGGGTGGGGGAATAAAGACCATTCTGTGCCATTCTAGTCGTGCCACTGATAACTTCCACTACCAGTGGGGTACAACCAAGTGTTGGGATGTAATTTTGGTGTGCCTAGTTAAACCCCCCCCCCCCCCGTGGAATTTAAGTATATTTATGGAAATAAATAATAAATAATAAATAATAATCGGAAGAAATGTCCTAATTTATTATATTGAGATTAACAGCACTATTCACCGTTGATTTTTCAGTTATTACAGGTGACGTTATGAAACAGTTAACTTAAAGAAAATTGCGATAAGATTGTGGAATTTAAAATCTGTAACGTTGAACTGTGTAATTAATATTTTAGTAACCCTTAAAATGTCAACTTTTCATCACTATACTTAAAATGAATGCGAAACATAAATACAGTCACCCTATTAAAAAAATTTAAAAAAAATTATAATTTTTTTATCACTGAGTTAAAAGAAAACGTTTAAATGACATACAATTTCACCTGGCCGCCAGTCGTACGAATTTCACACGTTTTTTTCCGATATTAAACCTCAATCCTTAACGGTTAAAATGAAATTAATACTTTATTTTTATCTAGTAAATTATTGGTTAAAATGATATTACACGGACACATGGTACTGCGGTATACTACCACCACCACTATACGTGATTCGGGTCCGCGGTGAACCGAGGAAATCTCCCATGTGTGATATACCTACCCTATGTCGGAGGTTATAGGTGAGTATTAGATTCCGTGAAAACGAATTGGCGAACGCTTGGTAGAAATCCAACACTTCTAGAAGTCGATCCCTCTTGATCGTGTGCAAATCGCAGTAGGTCAGGGCTCTCACGTTGGCCGCCGACTGGCCCAGCGCCGTGTCCTTCCAAAACGAGTCACCGAAAACATCACCTTTTCCTGCATAATAGAAGAAAACGATTTTCAACCGTGGTTTATGTTGCGGTGTGTGACGAAGAGTACAGGCAAACCGTTTTCCGTTTCGCTCGAAACCGATAATTCGTACACTTAGTTCTATAAACTTGTACGAAAAAGTGACGGGAGGGAAAAAATACTTCAGCGGAAAATGTACGTAACGCATGAAGGTACATTAATAATTTATAAAATATATCACGATAAAATACGTAAAACTATGTACTTGTATAATGCATAATTTTGACAAACGAGAAAAGTTGTCGAGATGATTTATTGATAAAGTCAAAGTGTTATTTATAAAATTGCCACATTTCAACTTGTGCAATAACTTATATGCACCGCACCTACTATAATTAGGAATTGTTAAAAAAATACGCCACGGACGTGTATGTGTGTACCTTTTATCGATTCATTTTTACTGTTATGTTTTCGTTTATTTTTTTAGGAACTCGATTTTTTGGCACACTAATTAAAATGTATTATCGAATTCGACGATGACCTCGGTAGCCGCGTTTATGAAATCTCGAATTATTCATAATTCATCGTTAAATTGATATCACGAGCGACGCTCACCCAAAATGGCGACCACTTCGTCGTCTTGGATGACTTCTAACGAGCCGGTGACTATGAAGCACAACGAGTCAATGGACTCCCCGGTGTGGAAGAGCAGGTCGCCCGGCGCCGAGTGACTCATGGTGAAGTGCATGGCCAGGGCACGTAAGCACCCGTCGCTGGCCAAACGGAACGCCGGGTGCTCGTTGAACACTTTTCGGTTGAGATGAACACAGATGTCCGCCTTCATGTCTTTCGGACAGTAGTTCAGCACCTATGCACAAGACACACGACGGGACACGTTAATATTATTTTTTTTTTATTTACCTAATGTTGTTCGGGGATTTTTGCGCAGTGCGACGATGACGATTGACAGCGATGGCGATGGACAACGATGGCGATTGACGATGATGATGATGATGATGATGATCGTCATCGTCGTGATGACAATTACGTACGATTTCGCGAAAACTACATTATAGTGTTCCACTCGGACGCGGACGACGAGAGACGCCTCGCTTTCAGTAGCCAAAACTATTTGGGCGCCAGGCCATTTGGGCTCTGTTCCACGTCAATAAAGATTATTACCCGAGCCGAACGCATTGTTTCGAGTCGAAATCGATGTCCGTCGGAGGTAGCTGGTCATCGGTACGGCTAGCCGTCGTATTGTACGCCACGAACCCCCGTATACTTTAATGCGATTTAAAACAACGGGTCGGTAGAAAAAAAGGACGTGCACCGCTGATCGGTGACGCTAATATCAGAACATGTCCGGGTGGACTTACACCCCCCCCCCGGTCATTTTTGCATTATTTCCGTCCCAAATAATGCATACTTTTATACTGTATATTGTAACATGCGTACAAATATGTTGTCAATAAATAAGTGCGCTTATCAAAATTGTTGGTGGAAACAACTTTTATCAAGAATTACTTTTATTCTATTTTTATATTACGAGTGGGCTAGATATTTTGGGTGCTGAGCTCCCCCATTCTTCATATTTTCACGGCTCCCGCTGACGCTACACTATTAGTTCTATAAACTATTTTATGTACAAGCACTACGTTTTCAGATGTAATCCCAGAAAATGTCAAGACAATAATACTATCATGTTTTCCCATTCTTCATATTATATATTTCAATTTACTTTATACCAGTAACATTGTTCCGGTGACTATACCGTAATGATGTAATACTGATTACCAGAAAAAAAAAATTTCTTACTTGCTGCATTATACAGGTCAATCTAGACTATTGTTCCTCTTTTTTAACTTGATGTTATGCTTTTAACCAAGCTAATAATATCTCTTCTTGTAATCATCATAAATTTTTATAAAATTTGAATACCAAATACAATATTATATAAATTTGGCTTCCACCCGTCATGTTCAATAAATAAAATAAAATATTTCGTTGTTACGCGATAGTATTAATATATCAACCGGTTCTGACTATACGAACGCATGCCATACGAGAGATTTAAAAATGAAATATTTAATTTTACAACCATCCGAGTCCAATTTAAAAGTACTGTTGAACATTACCACCCCTTTTTAACCGAGAATCGTTTGCAAAATCGTAAGTGCTAGGTGGCCCTAGATCGACCCACGGAGCATACTATTATTGTGAACGTGATGCCGCGGTGTGACAATGTTGCACCGTACCAACATATATGTATAGGTACACGCCCGGTATAGCCGTTGGAATGATTTAATTCGGGTCGGTTATTAATTCTATTTAATCTGCCAAGTATCAGAAACAAAATAGCTATCTCCATTACCCGGAGAGGTGCATAAGTAATAATTTATGTAAGCCGTACTTTATCCGTGTCCAAGCCCCTGGTCATTGCCCACGTAGACACCACGTAGTCCATGACCCGCTCCGATAGCGCTTTCGGCACTTCGTGTAGCTTCATGAACTCTCTGACATTGTTTAACATGTCGTGGTATTTGGCAGTGGCCGAAGTCATCTGCTGTATGATGGTGGTGACGTGACCGAAGATCGTTGCGTACAACAGCGCTGCGGGAGAATAATAACAATATTATGACAGTGATAATAAATACGGCTCGCAATAAGACGCCCTAAAAATGTCGAAAAATTACCTTTCAAAAAATAAACGTAAGACCAAAGAATGTACTAAAAAAATGCGCTTCTAACATATTATGATTCTGATAAATTTGTGAATCGTTTTATTTAAAAACCAAATCACCAGTTAATGTTGTTTCAGTAAAATTGTATCATTCAATATTTATTTTTATAATTTTAATTTATTTTTTTTTTGTTACTAAAAGTAGGTTAAAAATGACATAAAAAAATGAGAAATGTTCTAAAAACGTTTTAAAATGACATTGGACGTGAAAAATCTTGATATATGCAGTAAATGCTCCAAAACAGTTCGTTGTTAGAAAAGCGTGTACTTGAAACCCACTTGTATCTTGAAAAGCATTCCAGAAAAAAAGACGCAAATGCACCGACATTCGAACCCTGATAATAATAACAATATGTATTGGCGCCCGGAAAGGCGAAGAGCAAGAAGGTGCAATAGCCTTCCTTGGACTCCAAATATAATACATAGTTTTGAAAACTTGAACTTATATTATAGTTTAAGTGAATATTTCACTGATATTTTGATTAAATTAGTACAGATTTAAAAATCTTAAGTTAATGAAAAAAAAAACAATATATTTGTCCTGTACTAATGCAGAACTTCATTGTTTTATGATAGGAACATTTTTTTAACGTCATTTTTGGTATTTGATTTCTTTATGCCACTTGCCGATGAAATGTTTTCGGGTGCCCATGAATAAATATGAAAATATGAAATAAAAGCGATAAACAATTGAAAACAATCACTAGCCTGCGGTCTTATTAGTTACTCCGGCAAAAATAACACTTACATTACAATCTAGTTTTTCATAAGTGATTACTGATAAGTGTCAACTGTAACTGTGGCCAGATCCATACTATTAGGCACATTGTTGAGGAATGCCCGGAAACAAAGTTCAGTGGAGGAACATCAGGGCTACACAATGGCGACAAGGAAGCGCTAGATTGGCTGTGTAATCTTGCCATACATGGCCATAGCATGTAATAGTTGTTACTTTTTACAGTAGTCACTCGGTAATTCGAACCTCGATAATTCGAAAAACTCCATAAATCGAACTTAACGCTTAGTCCCCTGAGAAAACCTCTATAATTAGAAGAAAATACATGTATTCTGGTCCCCTCGATAATTCGAAATGTCTGTCAGTGGTACACACTCAACAAATTTTTTTTCCAGAACCTCTATAATTCGAATTCCCTTAAACGCGGTTACACGTATGTTCATATGTATAAAGATGATGTGCAATCTGACTTATTCGCAATGAAACTAATAACGACGGTGATTAAATATTATTTTAGTTAATAAAGAAGCAAAATCTTTTATGCAGGATTGCCAGGATTGCGTCAATTTTTCCAGCAATCTGAAATGGACGAGAAAAGATGCGATACAATTTTCAATGCCATCAGTAAGTTAGATAACGCTATGGAACCAGATTGTGGCCAACAATGTAACACAACAAAATATAACAGATTTATTTAAAATGTAAAATATAATAATATAAAAAAAAATGTCACTTAATAAATGTAAAATATAGTACATAATATGTATAATAAATAAATGTAATACATACATATAATTTTTCACCTCTCTTTAATTCGAATTAATTATTTTTCCCTCGATTATCCGAACACTCGTTAAATCGAAAACCTCTATAAATCGAATTTTTAGCTCGGTCCCCCGAATTTCGAATTATCGAGTGACTACCGTAATTAGTTTATTTTAGTTATTTGTTTATATTTATCTGTTACCACTTTTATTTTAGTTTATTTTATTTTATTTTATTTTTGTTGTACACCAATACCAGTGCCATATGCATTAAAAAAAAAAAAAGTGTCGAGCACGCAAACTATAGAATTTTTTAAATCTCTCTCTCGGTTTCGCGTTCGACGTATTTACTTACACGCAATGACCATCATACATATGGTGAAAATCTTCTCGTTGTCGGTTTCCGAGGCGACGTTGCCGAAGCCGACGCTCGTCATACACGACATGGTGAAGTATAGCGCCGTGACGTACATGGTCTTCCGCGGAGGCCCGTGCACCAGCTCGGTGGTGTTCGTGTGCTCGGACAGTACGTACGAGTACGGGTACTGGGTGATGTTGGCCAGCTTCCATAGCCACGAGTATTGATATCCGTTCTCGGCGTCCGACCGTCCTGTGGGAATTACGAATTATCGCCGTTACGCGGTGTTGACGATGTATGACCGCAAACAATATTTCGCGGGTACAATACGGAAACGCAAGTAAAATTATAATGGTAATAGAAACAACGGACGAGAAAAAAAAAATGATAAATAAATAAATCAAACGAATCCCCGCGCTCACCTATGGAATACCAAATGCATGCCAGCCAATGAGCCACCAGCATGTAAAAGCACAGCAGCAGGATCAACATGGCGGCACCGTATTCCAAGTACCTGTCCAGTTTCCTGACGACCCTGCCTAATCGCAGTAACCGGACCACTTTCAAGGCACTGAACAAACTTCCGATGCCCTGTGAAACGAGAGAGAAAAAAAAAAAACATTAGTCATTTTTTGTTTGCGCTACAAGCTAACACGAGTACATTGAATATTATTAGCGCGTTGAAATATTCACAATTAAATATTATAATTCACAACACGTGCCGACCATTACGCGTATTTGGGCATTACATATGATGTTTTCGTCGTCGCAAACGTTTTCGTAAAAAATGTTTTTACCCGCAAAAAGTCTCTAGCGGCAGTCAACGGAACAGGAAAAACGTTCGTCAAAGGTATAGGACATAGGTATAGTTTTCGTTAATTCGATGTACCTTTGTATCCCTTTCTCCCTCTGCACAACATTATTATTTATTCCAAGTCCGATAGACTTTTGATATTTGTTTTTCACTGTTCGATCTAAATCTTCAGGAAAACCATTGAACACAGAAAATAATTATTTACCATCAGTGGTCAAATAATTTTTGATCAGAAACGATTTTAAATTTGCACGCGCATTGGTGTCCAAGTGAAATATTCCACTTCACTACTTATCGCAGGATCACAACGAAGATCTCTAAACAATTTTCAAAACCTTTAACGTCAGCAACTACAGCTATTGACTTTTTCTGACCTATTTCGAAAGGCAAAATCTTATAATATTCGGAACGAAATTCCATTTTTTTCATTCGCTCCATTCGTGTAAAAATCATGTAGGTACCTATACAAAGTATATATTACAATATTGAAGTTCATCGATTCGGCATAAACGTCAATATTGGGCCACGTCCCCATAACGTTGAACCGCTTGAAACAAAATGTCAACAATGTTTGTACACGCATTTATATATACATATTTCATATATTGTTGTCCCACACACGTTGTGTGTGTGTGTGCGTGTAAAGAACATTTATACGTTTTATGCAATAGAATTCGATTTACATTATTTGCGTCGTCCTGGTGTATTGTTCGATCGTTGAGGGGGTGTGGCCGGGTGAGGGGCAAGAGCGGGGGCAGCGTATGGGTACGTATGGGTGGGCGGAAGCCGGAAGATATGGCCGAAATATTACGTATATATTATTAAAAATCGTAATAACATCGGACGCGGACCGGTGGAGAAGAAATAGATCGGACGACGTAGCAGTCACTTTATTCAAAACGGTATTCGGAGCAGATGCGGTGAATGCTCGAAACGAAATTGCCGCGCCACTGCAGCGGAGCGACGGATTTGAATCAGGTACGTATAAATAAATGAAATCCTTGGTATATACGAATATTCGAGGGCGGCGATGTTCTCGGAAACCCAAGGCTATCTGCAAACGATTCTTGTGTGTATAACATTATTGCGCTGCCCGGTGTACAGTACGCGCGCGATATGTCCTCCAGGTGGATCGTTGGAATGTTCGGATGAATTTCATTTTCCCCGGACACAATATCGAAATAATAATAATAATAATCGTAATAAGTGGTGCAGTCGGCGGCGCGGGTCTCGGAACAACGGTCTTGCCGTACGCAAAACAGATTTTCTTTATCGCTTTAATATATTTTCTTTTTTTAATAATTTTCAAAATATCATCTATTTGCGTACCCATATTCGTTGGAGATATCACATCACGCACACACACACACACAAAACATTTTCGTTCGCTTTTCAGCGTGTCGTCGTTACGAATAACAAAAACATATTTCCCTGCGTACAATCGGTTCCGTACGCTCTGGAAATCGGATTACCATTGTAATCGACGTATCTCCGGTTTAAATTGCTGTTTTTGTTTTTTTTTTTTCGTCGCTTTGCAAACGGAATGCTGACAAGTCGCGGTGTTCTCATATGTCGCGCTGCTCCGATACATTAGCCGAACTTCTGTACAAAATGGCTTAAGCGAATTCGGGTTACCATAGTTTGTTTGGCAAAAACCAGTACAAACGTTTATTTTTCACGGTTTTCATAGAAAAGAATCCTACCAATCACGTACCTATTGTAAAACCTTCAGGTATTTTTTTTTTCAATTGATGACTTGCACACGCTTGGCGACAACATACGTATCGATCGGTGAAACGAAAATTGTTTTAAACACACGTAGTATATTATTATTTCGATGAACCTCAACGTCGTGATGAAATTCGAAATGATTAACTCATGTCCGATGAGTGCTCGAGGCTCTCCATCGGTTCCTTAAAGACCGAGTGGTCTTCGGCTGGACTATGATCGCATATTCAGCAAGTATCGTCTCGTAAAATTGGCTACAAGACGTTTCGATTACCGTGAAGTCTCAACTTTTTTTCCACCAAGTTTTCGACAAGGGGCAAAACGTTTACACGATTATTATTGCGCTCCCGTTTCTGGACATTTAACCGTTCGGAACACTTTATCGAGAAACCCGCGTCACCATATTCAAAACCTGTAAGATCACGACGTGCACGCGGGAAACTATCAAGAAGTTTGCTCGTACAGTGTCACCGTGTTTCGTCTTTTTTCGGAACCTTTGCTACAAAGTACATCTATGCAACATCCGAGCGATCCGATATTTCGTGATCGACAAAACACCTCACGTCATTGCGCACGCACTCGACAACGTCCTAAACAGTATTATTCATATATTATTTTAACGCACAACGATTCCGGCCGTAGTATTACACGTCGTCGCTGTGCATATAATACTCGTGTATACGATGGGAAACGCTCTACACATATACACTCGCGATATCTCGAAAACAGTTGAGATTATATAAATATTCCTTAGAAATATCACGTGGTTACGCTAAGCAATAGAGGAGCGTATTCTACTCTCGCACGACGATACAACGGGAACCGACTTAATCGGTTCTCGAGGAAAACGTTAGTCGTTCATACTCCTCCACGCGCCGTATCATAACTATCACGCGGTATAATTGTACTATTTTTAAGCGGGTACAATATTATTTTCATTAATCCCGTCGTCTCGTATTTGAATCTCGCCGCCGGTATTATTATAATACACCGGTGGCGGTCGAAACATTGCAAGCGATAGATTAGAAAACCAGCCGCAAAGAACACGTTTTATCGACGTACGGTGCGAAGAATATATCGGCTGCGAGATGCCTATATTTATTCGGAGGTGCTCGAACTGTGTGGTTCGCGGTCCTAATGCGTGTCTCGATCGGGTTTCGGGGCTGACTTCGCCATGACTTGAAAGTCGGGTACTAATATACCTTTTGATGTAAATTTCGTTCCGGGTATTTTTTTGGTAATCACGTAGGTAGCGCGTCGCATTTATGATAACTTATAATGCGCGATTTTTTTTTATTATTTATTTATTTATTATAACTCATCAGTCTATATTTAATCAAGTAAAGATTTAAACTACGAGTACAACATTAATTCAATTTAAGTCATTTTTCGAGTTTCTATTTTTTCTCTTCAATATAATGTCGTTCTCTATAAATTGTTATATTCTATTTCTGGAGCACTGACTTCGTAACGATAAACAAGTTTCAAAAAGAAAATCCAGAAAAAATATCGATACAATTGCTTATTTTAATTTTAATTTTAATCTATACCGATATCCAGCTCATTCAAACAGGGTTGAATATTACTGGACATTTTTTTCCAAAGTCTTCTTCTAAATGTTGAAATCCGTTAGTATAATAAAAATAAATTAGTTGACATTGATGGCAGTTAAAAATAAACAGGATGTATATATTTATATAATTTTATTATTACCACTTGCTTACTACTACTTTATCCGTCAGAGGCAATTTTCGTAAACATGTCAGAAACACGGGCCGTAACTTACGTACGCTGTTATTGACACCTTTATATCGGAACCAATATTTGGTAGATTGCGTTCAAGTTTAAACTACACACATCTTTTAAAATACACATAAATTATAAACGTGGGGGAAAAAAATAATTTTTTTTCCGCGTAAATACGAATAAATAATGATAGTATTTTCCGCGTTTCTATATATTATACGTACAGGGTAATTTTTTAACAATGCTCAAATCCCTAATTGGACGATGAATTTCTTAAATTTAGATTTTTTTTTTAAACCACTTTTGATCAATAAAAAATTCGCTTTTTGTTCATGTCCAAATTTGTTGATATTATAATTGTAAAAGAGCGGAAGAAAATAAGATCGTCGATTGTTGCGGGTCGTCATCATTTTAAGATTTTCCAAACGGGTCGTGCCGTCTAAAGTTTACTAACCATCGAATTGTTTCGGGCGATACGAAATACGGATTGGATCTATTGCGAGCGGGATGTGCGGCTACGGAAACGAAACACGTGGTGAAATCGTGAATATAACCTTGTAACGCGTAGAGTATGTATTACACAAGCATGTTATTTCGTCGCTCATCTACGTGTGACGAACAAGTATACACATAATAAATGAGAAATCAATGTCCGAAGATTCGATTTGTCCACAACGACGTCCGTCCGCGTAATCAATTCGATAAAATTGAAAATAACTTCGGAATCGCGTCCGTGCACGTAACAATGACTGGCCTTGTTCGGACATCTCGTCTCGCGCACAGCACTTCTGCGACCGTGACATAAATGATGTTGTACATTTACGGACTTGATTTCCGGCCGGTCGAAACGCGCCGGTGCGATAGAAATGAAAACGGACGGTACCACCTGCAGGTCGAGTGAAACTCCGCGGTTGAAAAATATATGCATATATGTATTTTAAACAAATGTACCGTTGCGGATCTCGAAAAACTGGCGCTGAGTGAAAGACGTATGGTGGATCATTTTATGTTTCTAAGAACGGTCGATATAATAGTATGGAACCGAATTACCCAACATGGCAAGTTGATCAATAAAAGTTCTAAGTTTTGGAAAACGAAAAAAAAAAAAGTTCGAAAATGATGAGATTCCTGTTTTATGCTATATCGATATAACGATAATAGGTATGCTTACATTTCGAGTTACTTCGATTAATTTTTCTAGAATAACAATCAAACAAGGAAATCTGGTATCCTTGAAGAAATAAACGAGTGGACAGTGCGTGACGAAATTACTAGACGATATAGGGTTCGATTCTCGATATCTGTTAAATATTTGTTTGTAATTTTTCTCTGTTACTGATCACTCTCGATCATTCGGAATACTGTTGAGATATTAAAAAAAAAATACTTCCTCAAAGTAGAAATTTAAATATAAATCACGGAGTACCCGGTTTCTATGCACCGAGGAAATCCTTCCGGTTTAATTCGTGTACACAGACACAAATTATAAATCCATTAATACATTAATACATTCCTGGTGGTTGCACTCAGAGTCTAAAACAAATGGTAAATTATCGCGAACCTTATCCTACCGTTTTGAATCGGTGATAACAATATTAAAGCCACACAAGCCGCGTTATAGGAAAAAAACATAAATGCTAATCACACTAATCCCTGCAATTCTGTTTGTGGGATCGGAACGTTTTCTTTTTTACAATTATAGCACGTTTCAAATTGAAAATCCAGCGGTGAAAGTAATGATTTGCAACGCGTAAAAATACGTTACCAACACGCCGCGCCGTACGATATTATAATATAATAGCACGCGTGTGTGATCTACGTGTACTATGCGCGGCGCAGGGATTGCGGGATTCGTACTGCTCCTTCAAATCTTGTCAAATCGTGAAAAATAATTTCGCCCGACACCGCGTATATTATTATATACGTTAATAATAATATGCTGCATGCTGTCGTAATAATACTCCAGAGGAAACATTTTGTGCACGATGCGTAAAATCCTTTATATTTTATCTGAATATAATATCCTTGCTCTCGTAATCCGTGCAGACGCATTGCACTGTGTACGTATAATATGCGAACATTGTCATAGTGATATTACGGGGTAAAAAAAAAAAAGAAACCAACCAACCAACCAACTTGCGTCGTATATAATCAAGGATTTACTTAAAAGTAATTTCTGCCAAGGCCTCCGATAAAAAAAAAAGGATT
This sequence comes from Periphyllus acericola, assembly GCA_949715065.1. Classification (NCBI taxonomy): domain Eukaryota; kingdom Metazoa; phylum Arthropoda; class Insecta; order Hemiptera; family Aphididae; genus Periphyllus; species Periphyllus acericola. Next base: position 9,647,206 of record OX454269.1, on the reverse strand, counting down.
AAATTATTATTTATTATTATTATAATATGTTTTATACCTATACACTGTATCCTCTATGCATTTTTTTCCTCGTCATTCGTGACTAAGCGTTTTTACTGTACGCGAAAAAAAGAAAAAAAAAACGCACAAACTCTATTACATTGTGTGCACGCGCCCCGCCGTATATTTTAACAAGAAATTATTATTATTATTACTATTTTTTCTCCCCGTGTTCTACTTATAGTATTTCTTCGGTTTTCGGTATGTTTAACGTGTCCCCGACACGATTTTCCACGAGACGGAAAGGGCGTACCATTTTGTCCATAGCTCCGAAAACTACAGAATTTCATTACTTATTATTATTATTTTATTTTTCCTTTTTTTTATTTATATATATAATAAGGACATTATACGGTATACATAAAAGAACATTGCATAATGAAGGGAACCAGATCCAATTATTTTCACTGGGCGACGTACACCCGACCGCCGCGCGTTCTGCGTTTGCGGGTTCTAAATGAATCTGCAGACAAACAGCACGAACGCGAAACGTTGATAAAATAAATTCTACGACGGCAACAATAAAAAAAGGATTTCGGAGACGATATTGCAGCCAAACAAATACGGTTTGTTGTCTTCCATTGATCATAGACCAAGCAAACTAATTCGAATTCCCTCGGCAATGATTTTTTTTTCATTTATACACATAATAAAGAACAAAAAACAAATACATTTTCTGCGCCCGCAGAACATCGTTGGCGTGCATCCATTATACGTATATTCTCCCAATCAAAGGTTTTTATTTATTATTTTCCTTATTGTCCTTGTTGTCCGGCCGCGGCGAACGCTATAACATAGTGACGGCAACACGGTTGCGCATAGGTGGTATTACTTCTAAACTCGATTATGCAGAACCGCGGCGCGCGTGTACCGGACGGATAAACATTACGCAACGAGGCCACGGGGGGTGCGTGTGCGCGTGCACGAATCGTGCTAGTGTGTAACCACGCATAAGGTTCAATAATTTCACAGAACCGGACTTAGTTTGCGTTTAGGTTAGGCTCCCGTTTTCGGTAGGAATGGAAAAGAAAAAAAACCTCCTCGGCTAGTGCGTGTTCGTAACGCGTCGTGATATTGAAAACTTTGAAGCTATCGTAACAAACCGCCCGTAGCGGAAAAACGGTGCTCGTAGTTTTCCTTTGGGAATTTTTTTTTTTTTATTTTTTTTTCACCGCAACGATCGATAAAACACTTTCACGTGTATGCATTTGGAAAGAACACGATAAATTCAATCGATTTATTCGTGCAACACTGATTACGCAACGTTACGCACCCCTGCCACAATGCGGGCCCGTCATAATGCTATTTATTACATTCGGTGGCTCGGCGAGAGCGGTGCTAAAAAAAGTTTTCCCCGTTCGGCCGAAAAATGGGCGACGCCTAACAGCTGTACCCGCGACACCCCGAACGAACGGTGCTGCTAACACAGCTCTTGCGGCCGGCACGTTTGAAAATATTCCGTAGAGCTGTGACGTCGGTACAACGCGTGTCCGCAAACGAATCGGGGAAGCGATTGGAGTTTAAAGTAAAAATAACTGTTCGACTCCCTGAAGCGACGGAATCCTCCGCACGGGGTGTGGGGGGACTACTAGACAGGACTCGCCTGATTTTTGTCCGGACCCGATTGTAATGCGAAAGTTTCGAAGAACTTTTAACGAAAGTGTTTAAAAAACGCACACGCGAACTAGAACGTAGAAAACTGCAGCTACAATAATGTATCTGCACCGCGTCGTCGTGTGAAATGCACTCCGTCACGTTGTACTGTGAGGTTTCGATAGCCGTTTTTAGCTATCGCATCGTATACATATAAATGATTATATAGTTTGCGGTCCGACACGTGAATAATGTATGCCCCGTTCTTCTTTCCGTTTTATAGGCCCGCTACCAGGTCCATACCGCGACTAGGAATCAATACAATATAAATACGCGTACGGATAAAATGACAAACTTATATGTTGCGCGCCGCGGGTGTTTTCCCCCGGACTCTTTGCGCTGCACTCGTGACGAGATACACTTAGAGAAATTACTCGAGTGGCTTATATATTATTGTTGCGTTCAACATATATTCAACTGCTACGGCGTACGAATACGCTGATTTCCCGTCGAGTGTATCATCTAAATTCGTTTTTACACGTATACACTATACACACGAAAAAATGCACTCACACAAACACACATGTACACACACGCACGCGAGTTACGAGAACTATAATATATTAAGCGTTTCCCTCGGGAGCAGCCTTACCCCACGCGGACTTTACCCAAATCATCCCCGTCCTGATATCGGACTTACCTGGTCGGCAGTAGTGTCTGAGATATACGTCATTTTATCCTGTACGGGCACAGAAATATCAATTCGACGAGTATTGTAAAATAAGGGGCCAAACGCATTTATCAAATTAATTAAAAACAACAACATTTTTATGTCATGTTTAACATTGTAGTTGGTGTATGGCATGTTGGTCGCCTATTGTTCATTATTTTCTTACTGAATCTTTCTGTTCCACGATGATTATCGTAACGTAATATTTGCACGCAGATGGGTCGTATGTATTTCGCGGGTCGCAAATCATATCGAGGTCGGCGGGGAGCAAATACCGGTCTAGGAGAACAAGGGTATCGTCGACGGGATGGTTTTGTTACGTTTTTTTTTTCAACTTCCTGCCCAGAAGCTTTCCGTGGGTCTACAGTCCACACGGCTGCAATAATACGAGTATACAACGTTAGACCGTAGCGTATTTTTAATGGCACCCTATCGAGTTGCTTAGCTGTGTGCAATATCAGTCGGTGTTGCGTTACGGGTACGTCACTAGGAACTTATTTGGTGGAACGCCGTGATTTATAAAACCCTTAACAAGCGATAAAAAACCATCCCTTCTGTACGTCACAAGATCCGAGCATCTATTCGTTAATTTTTTTTAAGATTATCATCTATAGCTCATAATCAATTATAAAACGTCGTATGATCAGCAAATATATTGACGGATTATTATCGTCCAATCAAATTTCAGACCTATTGGAGAAGATGCCCTGCAGAGACCGATCTGGAGTTTGATTTAGCAGGAAACATATTCACGACGAAAACTCGGCAGAATTGATATATGGATCACATGCCGCTAAGGCGACAAAGTTCATCGGAAGTCGGTTGGTGGACCTTTAAGACACGACTGGGGGAACAAAATTACGTTGTTCGTCCGATCGCATGTCGGTTGAGTACCGGAGCGCGTTACGACCACGGTTTTCGTGGTAAAAAAATAGACTTCGTTCGGTCAGTCCTGACTCTAAACGGTGACCCAAATCAAAAAACAAGTTTTTGTCCGAAAATAAATGAAAACGGTCTTTTAGCAGCCGATAAGTTTGGCGGTACAGAATGAGAAACAAAATAAGCTTTGCCGTGAAGTACGCGGAATTATACAGCAGCTAGATGCAAGACACTTGTTATATTAGTTATGAACGACGTTGATTCAGGACAAACAGAAAATGATATGTAAAATATAATTTCGTCGAAATCACGTAGGTACCGTATAACTCGTGGCTGCTCTCCGGGGACCACATAAAAACGGTGTTTTGTGCGGTAATTGAAAAATGAAAACCTCCGAGGAGACCAACTTTTCACAATCACGACCGACTTCAATATGTTTTATGGGTGCCGGTGGAATATGTGCGCGCCGAAACTGTAAAGTGGTCCTATTGCGTTTGTCTCATTTTTGCGCACTGCACCCTTCAACGTACTTTTTCAGTACGTGCGGTTTGTCCGGGATCGACAGCGCTTTACGTTTAATTCCAAATCGACACAATTATTACAGCAGGCCTTAACGAGATCCGTACCCGAAGGTTCGCTGTTGCCGACAAACTGTACAACGCTAAACCTCGACACACTAATATTATTGTACCGGTTTCAATCAATTGGCATTTTGACTGCGAGTGCAACGTCGTCAACCACCTGACAAACAAAATATTTTTTTGACGTACTAGATTCACACACGGATAATTTATGGAAACGGACAAAACCACACCTATGCCTAACGTGTAATACACATGCAACTCCACCGTTATGATCATTTAATGTACTGAGCGCACCGAAGCTAGAAAGGAATCAGACATCCCGGACCATCTGTATGAAGCAATCGGACCATTTTTCGACCACCAACAACATAGTTTTCTACCTCGAAAAATGGAACTATATAAACTTATAAGTTACGCAAAAAGTTTGTAAACTCGATTGTAAATAATTGATTGTGTTTAGCTGCTACGATTACGGCATTGTTGTTGATGCCACAAACAGTAAAAAAAGAACGTCTTATCGGATTTTTTCACGTCAACCGCATGGTGTACATGGGAAAATGTCAAGGGGAACAGCGTGTTTATGCTCGTTAACGGGATGCGTGGAACAAGAATAGAAAAAAAACAAGATTTTGCGTCTTCAAACCTAGACGTGTGAATATCTGAAAGCTGCACCTCGAGCCCGCCTTATACGGAATACCGCCACTATACCCCGCAGTGGCTATCTCGGGTAACACAAATCCGACGTGAAACGTTTTAGACGCTTTGTCCAATAGGTTTTTTTTTTCCGAAACTAAATCAAGTGAAAAACCAGGCCCTTGATCGATTTGAAACCGGTAACGGATGGGCGAAGGATAATAACGATTATTTTCTGAAATAGTTCCATCCGGTACGATTACGTGAATGTACAACAAGCGCCAACCGTCGGGCAACAAAAGCCAACTGTTATCACAGCACGCGTGTACAGACATAAATGTGCAATTGTGCACCGCGTACGTATGGAGTTCGAGGGAGTTATTAGCTGTCTCGTCGACGGATGGAGCCGAGGGGGGGGGGAAGACTTTTTACTTTGAATCACAGTGGTCGGGGTCACAAAGATAAATTATCTCTACGACAGAGATTACGTCTGCATGCTACCGACCGCGCGCAAGGATGACGTGTGTTCGACGAACGGGCCTGGGTTAAATAATGCCATCGTATTGTTACACGAGTGCGGTACGATCGATTTTCGAAAGAACGAACGTACGGCCGTTACGTGGCACGTATACTGGTCAGACGACGGGCACACAGAAAATCAAAGAACGAATTTATTCATTTTGAATAGTTAGTTGGTGCTGAAGATGACTAACGAACGATAAAATGCATAATATAATTATAGTAATATTATAATATGCGCGGACTATGACCGATTTGCGAATATTATCGTGCGGTTCTCGATATCGGTTCAGGGCCGTAGTCAATGGGGGATAACAAATGGGGGTGACAAATTGGAGCATATACCCTCTAGAAGTCTAAAGTCTTTACCCAAACATTGCCAAAAAATTGGGGTTCTCGTGTGCATCAACATTCTTCGATTGAATTTTCGTTGCGTTTAAAAATAGTTAAATTTAAAGACAAACGGGAAATGAAAACCTCGTTAAATAATACAATTTTACTATATCGTTAATATTGTTACCACATATAACCTATTTTTTCACAATATTACCTATTGCAATATGTAGATGGGAGAAAAACACTTGTCTTAGAAAATTACAACCATACCAATAACCATAGTACATTTCATAAAATTGTTCTTAAAATATCGTATACTTAAAAAAAAAATTTGTTTAATTTTAATTGTATAACGCTCCTCCCCCCGCCCCTCAATAAAAATTGCATCCACCGTTCTAGCGGTGTGTGATCGAAATAATGGAAGAACGAAAGGAAGAAAGAGAGAGAGAGAGAAATGCTCCAACCCGACCCTTCGCAGTGTTCGTTAACAGCTACTACCAGTCATTAATTTAATTAGTTTTTTCGGATGATACGGTGCTGCTGTACAAAGCAAAGAGGAGACGAGAACACTCCCCCGTCCAAACAATCATACCCTTTTTAGGGAAGGGCGGCGCGCGAGAATGTCTCATGTTTCCAAAAACGTCGTCCGCCCGCCACGTTTTCCCGTCCAAAGACACGGGACACGGGTATACACGACGAGTTTATGTATAATATGCGTATAATATATGTATTTATACGTAATAATCTTGACGTTGTACGCCGCCCGGCGAAGAATGGTCCGCGTGAAGACAATGGTGAATACACGAATAGTATATACATGCACTGCGATAACAGTAACATCGCTATAACAATAATAATAAACAATATAATAATAATAGTACGACGGTGCGCCGCGTTGGATGTTGAACAACACTCATTCATTATGAACTCGGCGTATGATTGATAGCGCTACGTAGTCGTCCATAAAGTCTTATTGCGCACGCACGCGCTCACCGCCCATGCTGCGCCTCTTAAATACGACTCGCTTTCATTCGATTTTTATTTATCACCCCGTCCGCCATGCGATGATTATACGACCGTCGTGTTTGTGCGGATCGCTCGATCGCGACGTGATTTATGGACCGTGAAAATCTCGAAAGAATAATATCGTCGCGTCCGTATTTGACGCGCGATCGGCGGCAAATATGTTTTATGATTTTCCGCGACACGATCTGCGTGGAAACGGTGCGATGTCGTGCTCACTACACTGTTTCTCTTCAAATAGGCTTTAATAACGCGTCACTGTGATGGTACGAACGATGTTACTGTTTCATAAGTACGTGCGAAACTCCTAGGTCAGGTGAGATAATCCGCGGTCGGTCGTTCCCAGCGAAAGATGACAATTGGATCAGTTTATAATTCTAAATGTTATCGGCGTAGTAGATAAACCAAATATGGTGTAGGGTGAACTTTTAATTATCTTACTTAAACAAAAGAAAAAAAGAAAATAAAAATATATTCAGTGCCTATTATAAGTACGCGGTAAATGTTTCGAGTTGCTACTAATAGTATGTAAAGAAAAATAAACACAAAACTAATGTCATGTAATCAAAATTCGTTGAAACAACCAAGTCTGTCAAAATGTTACTTTCCAAGGCTTCAAATGGTATATTTTAACTGACTTTCTATGAAACTTTATTTCTATTGGCTACAAGAAAAATACTATGAAAAGTCGTGTAATGTGTATCCATGGAATATAAACAAGTATGGATAGTGCGTGATGAAATATAACAGATGGTACACTGTTTAAGTTGTTTAAGTCCTGATTTTTTACAATATGTTTTCAATTATTCGGAAACTGTTGAGAAATTTTAACAATGACCCCATTAGAGTACCAAATAGACACAAAATCATATCCGGAAAGAACCAGACTCGTAAATATGGGAGCAATACTTCTGGTCAAAATAATTTACACGGACACAAAAATAAAAAATTTACACTTCTTGATAAAATCAATAAGTTCCTCGTTTCACTCAGAACCGAATACGACTGTTATTCGTTGACACATTTTATCGTCTCTCGATTAAATTCGTAGAAAATATATGTTATGGTCGTTAAAGTTTACCACTTCGATCTATAAACCGAGTAAACAGTGTTCGCCGCACCGGACGTGTCGGAACCTCAACACGTGTGTCTCCGTGGGAAACGAATAACAAATTGACTTATAAAAAGTACAATCCACCTGTTCGGGCGTCGCGTAACGCGTAAGTTGACTAAATAAAAAACGGTCGGCCATAACGCCGCCGTCTCGGAGAGCGAGTTAACAACTCGCAGGTAGGTGAAGTTGCGACAGAGAGGCTTTGCCGAAACCGTTGGATTAGAAGACCCTCTTTTTTTTTGCTCCACTTTCAATTTGCGTACGTTTTTTGTAAATAATAGTCCGTTTAGTAACGGTCCATTGACATTGAGGGTAAACGGTTCGATTTCCGTTTCTGTAAGTAATATTAGTTTTTTTTTTTTCTTATTTTTTGTTTTGTTTTTATACGATTTCTTCGGAAGGTCGTGGAGAAAAAAAAACACCTCAGTATAATCAATACGTGCCTCGTAACGCTTTGAATCGAAAAATGAGGCCCTTATAGCTCCTCGCCGGGGCCTTAGACCCAAAACCGCGTTCAAATGGTACAAATATATTATGACTATTATTTTCAAACCACACGGCCCTTTCATGGCAACCCCATGCCATAACTCAACGCACATGGCGCCGTCATGGTACTACTCCACACATCGGTGGTGTCCGTTACGCGTGAACATGTTACGCGCAGAATCCGTGAAATGGCCGATATCCAACACGATTATGATTTACGTGATGTATAACCAGGAAATAGAACCGAACCGAAAAGAACCGATTTTGGAACCCTAAGATCCTTTTGATATTGTGAACGGGAACCTTACCGAAACCGGGCATTAAAATTTTCAAAAAACTGAAAGCGAAACCCATACTATGAGAAAAAAAATATCGAGTGGAAGCTATAAACACTTTTCATTTTCTTTTAATTTTTAAAACTTAGATGTAAAAATAAATCTTTTATTCGATCTATCTAAATAGGTAAGTACGTAATTGAAGAATGAATTTATTTCCATAACCTATGTCGTTTTTTATTGTTTATTTAGTTTGTGTTTTATGTTCCTAGGTATATTATGAAGGATTATCTATATTGCCGGTACAGGTATCACTATTTTAAATGTGTATGAAAAAATACTGCGTAATAAATTAAAAAAAAAAACACTCGGAACCCTTTAATTTAGGTTTTAAACGGAACCCTCATCTTAATCCTTATTTTGTATTTTCAAAAACAGGAAACGGAATCTGAACCTTTTAATAAAATAATTGTGTACCAAAACCGGAACAGGATGCGCGAAAGCCTAAAGGTACCAGTGCCTGTATACAAATAATCATATTTTTTAAAACACCATTTAAAAATAATTGTTATGATCCCATCGTATCGTCATTCACGCGCTCGGCAACGGCGTGGCGTAATGCTGATTTTACGGCAATTTTTCCGCCGATTTCACGCGTTCGGCGTAGCACACAAACGCGGCGTTTGGCTCAAAGAGAATCTCGTCCCTGCGCACGGTACGTAATCCCGTCACATTATCGGTTTCGCAGACCCGCAGCCGGATATACTGATGGATTACCGCAGTAACCGTACAATATTATATACCGAGTCGTCGCCGCTTTCCGATAACCGACTACCCGCGTTTCCGCCACCGCACCGCACTGCAGCGTGACACCTGTTACCGGTACTGGACTGGATCTATCCTCTCCCCCCCCCGGGTCGTCTGCAATCTAATCACTCGGCGGACGCGCGAACGGTTCGGAAAACAATTCTTGTCATCCGTTCGGGCGCGAACGTAATAATTTAATAATACCCATGTGTGCACCGCATACACGATAAGCGCGAATGAAAATCGTCTACCGAAAAACAGTGGTACTCGTATAATTCAACGTGGTGGTTAGAAAAATAGGCTAAACGTAACGTTCGTTATTTCATTGCTCATTTTTACACAAGCTATTGAACGGAACTATATAAACGGCCCGGAGCTCTTGAGCCTTATTGACATTAAAGCCCCTCCGGTTAATACTAGCCATAACACCCTACATCATGTTGCACCAAGTAATCGTAATTTAGTATCTAATAGTCCCGATTGTAGAGTTTTACACTTTGGTAACGAACACTTATCTGATTATGATTTTTCCTAAACAATAGTTGTAAGATGAAAAATCACTATTTGTTCATTCATTTTTAATACCTTAATACCACCTTAATTGTATTCCTAAATTATGAATTATGATAAACATACATACTGTGCTATAAATAAACTATATGCCTCGTAAATTTTTTTATTTTTTTTTACCAATAAACTTGTCCAAAACGATTTGACAAATTGTGGCGGACGAACAAAGCTGCAATTATTATATGTATCTTGATTTGAGGTTTCCGAAATAATAATTCGTTAAACACACACATAAAATGAGAAGCGTAGTCATACCTATGTTCTTACGTATATACAATTATTATTTTATATTCTGAGTAAAACGATGAAGAACGTATTGGTATTTTCATGAAGTGTGGAATTTTTCACTGTATCTGTATACACAATTTCGGTCAGGAGTAAAGCTCCGATCATCACGACCATGAATTGTTATTAGATTAATGATAGGAAATGGTGTTAAGTTGGTATTAGACGAAGGATAATTTTTTTAATTACTTGACAGTCTTGCGAATAATCGAGAAACACAGATGAAGCGTATTAAAAAAACATCAACAAGATTTTTCATAGGATTTTCTTTTTAGCCAACCAAACAACTTCTAACAGAAAGTCAGAAATAAATTTTACAAGCATGAAAAATGAATTGCTGACGAAATATTGGTATTTTCAAAGAGTTTTGATCACATCGTAGAAACGCGAAACATGTACTGATGCAAAATCAAGAACATCAGAAGTTCAATCTACCTTGTTAAGAAATTTGGTTCTACTACATGTCGACCATCTTTAGAAATATAAATTTTCCACCCGTCATCTTACACTCATAATCGTATTTTCGAGAGCAATTTCTTTTCAAGTTTAATATATTAATTCCTGTTTCTCATCAGACCTAGGAGATTTGTCTGTTTTCAATATCCGTGGCATCACGGGCCGTTGGATTTTTTAATGTTATAGTACGATTAGTTTAAGTTTGCTTATGACATTTTCGCTTAGTGCATACGTTGGGTACGTGGGCGATGTGATTGGCGGTATGTTCTCTCTGGGCGGTCGTCCCGTCCAGAAAGCGAAACGACCGGTGACCGGGTTTCGAACCGTCTACCGTGCGCTTAGACACTGCCGCCTTGTCCCGCTCTGCCACTTTGCCCCTTTTTAAAGTATTTCTCTCAACTATATAAAGTCAATGTTGACGAAATACTAATAATACTCATATAATAACACTAAAGTTATATGCATAATATAGTTGTTACGAACTCACCTCTTCGTCGTGATCGAACGCGTTGAAAACGTCGTACGGCAGACAGGACAGCAGGTCGATGACGAACCACGACCTGAGGTAGTTCATCCTGATGACCTTTGGGTCGGACACCACCTCGCCGCCGGGCCCGACGAACGTGGTGTGAAAGTTGAGCACGATGTCGATGAAGAATATGACGTCGACGATGGAGTCGACCACCAGCAGCGACACGTCCTCGCTGGTCTTGTTCTTGAACGCCACGTTGTACGGTACCATGATGGCCGTGTAGAACGTCAGGCACAGGATCACCCAGTCCCAGATCGCCTTGAACGCGCAGTAGTGCAGCAGTATGTGCGGCGGCGTCTTCGGCGCCTCTTGCCTGTACTGGGGCATTACGTCCGCGTTCAGGCTCATCATCTGCACAAGACCAAAGTACACACACACACGGATACCTCAACGCCACCGCTAGGGGTCCCCAAAACCGTCCAGGGATAAACTGTTTTTTTTTTTTTCTCTCTCGTCTAACACCACGACCGAGGAGTCGACGACCGATGCTTTTGTAGTCATCGTTCACACGTGTCTTTTGCTTTATTTCGTACTAAATATTGTATTTCACCGTAGCGTTATTATAACATTATAATATAGGTACTATACTATTAATCTCGACGCGCCCTGTTCAATAATTATAATTGCACACGGACGATTTCGTTTTGTTTCGTCAGTCGGAAAGTATATTTTAATTGTGAGATTCGGCTCAACGAAAATCTGCTCTAGCTCCTACTACTTTCGGGGACTCCAGACCTTTTTATTCGAGTGCAACATAAATTGTCAAAGACTATCTTATAGGGCAAAAAGTGCATATACGCATATTATTTTTAATTTAATAGAAATACTAACATAGTTTAAATAAATATAATATTAATATGTAAAAAAAAATGAATTACGAGCTGGACATTTATAAATTATTAGTAATGTGAGAAGTATGAACTTTATATATTTATTGCTAATTTATTATTTAGTAAAGATTGTACCTGTGTAACCTAGTGGTTTCAAAATTCAATATTTACTACAAATACTTATGGTGCCGATCTATATTTGATAAATTGTATTGAAAAAAAGTTTGCTCGCACAAATGAGTGGTAGCATATATTACGTACTAGATTTTTCTTAAACTTGGATATTGTGTGTCTGAAAGAAATTTTTAAAAACAATTGCAATCTCTTCGCATTGCAAATCAATTGTTTCCATATACACGGGTTATTATATTTCAGATTATGGGGGGGAAGTGTTGAGACTTTTCCGAAAGTCGTTTCGAGCCAGAGGGCCGTAGTTTGGAGACCCTTGAATTATTATTTTCTGCTTTACGTTACACATTTCTAATGATGCAATTTCACGCACGTCTAGCTGAACATTTTTCCCCTCTATATACATCTCCTAACGCGCAACTACGATTCGTATGAAGGTGATTTTTCACGACGGTCACGTTTTTATAATAAAAAGTTGGGTGCGTTTAAAGATCGTGTGCCGGTGAACCGAGAGAAAAAAAAAGAAATAAACCGGACAAATTATTTTTCGATTAGCGGGAACGGCAATTTAGTGCCACGAACCTATATATACAAATACATTTCTCAGAACCCGAAAATTCTATCGAAATAAAAAAAATAATTACTTGTTATTGAGAACCGAAAAAAATAAAATCAATAATAATAAACGTCCGACGACTGCTTCGTAACAATTTTTTAAAAATAATATTGAAAACGATTGCACGGATATCGTTATTTTTTCTAATCAATTAATACTGCGTACGAAAAATCTAGATTTTTCCTGAAGAACAGCGAATGCGATCCCCAACCTTCCTCGATTTATCGAAAAAACGGTTGGTGCTTACCCCCGTGTACAGTATGCCAGTGATCCTGATTTTTCACACGAAATGGTAACGACGTTTATCGGAAACGAAGAACGCACACGAAAAGTACACATCGTTAAAGGCCGTTCGAATCGGGGGGGGGGGAGTGATCGTAGGACGTTGCTCATCGTTTTCGGTAACAAACATAAAGTGTTGCAGTCTTCAGTACGACGGCTCGTATCATATGGTGATACTCGCGTCACGTTTCTCAATGGTCTTCAATGGTCTTGCGCATACAAAACGTGCTGAAGTCGAATGACGTGATAGCATGCTGCAGTCCCTCGAAGCGATTTAAAAGGTTGTTCGTCGTTAACAGATGACTTAACGAGGTGCCACCAACGGGTCCGAAACCGAAGTGATAAGACGACGCAGGACGGAGAAACCAATTAAACTTCCACGTCCGCGTACGCGATGTGTTTGTTATGTTGTGCGCGAGCGCTTGCACCCTTTTCTTCCGACGGCGCGACCGACGTACGAATACACCCCCCGGGGGGTTTGCGGTTATCGGTCTCGATCCCTGCACGCGATCCGTCTCGCGCGTTCGTCTTTTCCGCCGATCCGCTATCAACGTGCAGTGGCCGACGGGACCGCACGCGCGAAGGTGTAAACACCACGAAACACGAAACTCACCTAACCTTAGGGGTGAGGGGAAAATGCTCAGCTGTTGTCCGGACAAGTGACGATACGATGAAATGGGTTGACGGAGGATAGTAGTGTGACACTTGACGCTTCCGTGCAACTGCACCGCGATCGTGATGATGTATGTGATATAAATTGAAACGAAATAGCTCGTGGAAAGCGGCTCGTAGCATCGCAGTACGTCGATAGCATCGTAAATAAAAAATTATAGAATTTTATCGTATTATTATTATTTAGCGAGTGCACTACCTGGCTGAACGATCGATCGGGCATCGAGCTGCAGTGGTATGTCAGGAATCGGCGTTAGATTGGTAACCCGCAGTTCGTCTAGGTTTAAAATTGATCGAAGAATGATTTTGAATGATTCTGTTGTAGAGAATATACAGCTGCGTAACTGTTGGTTTAGGCGATACAACTTAATATTTTTTTTTACTGCTAATCAAAATCGTTAAACAATGACCTAGAGTTTTAAACCGTATTTTGATGTAGGTAGCGGAATTATGCGCGAAAAATGTATGTGTTCAAATCCCTCGTACCCATATCTTCTACCACCGTGTCATACACTACGGGTAATGCGCTGCGTAGCTGATCGTTTACCGTTCACCCGGTAAACGTTAGCGGGAATAATATCATCATTATTGTTAAAAAGTAATCAGTTGCTCAGTGAGTTGGATCACTCAGCGTCACGTAATATAGTTACAGATATTACGCGGACTTTCGACAACAGTCAAGTAATAATGATACGTGAAAAGTAAAGAAAAAGGGAAACAAAGGTATTTGATATTAAAAGAATGATTACAGAATATCTTTGAGACAAAAACGCATTGATTATTTGCGTCTAAAATATTACAACCTAATATAAAAAAACGCTTTCTATTCAAGTGGGAATCTTAAAATTGCATGTAAACAAAATCAAATTTGATTATGGTAATTTTCTTTAATACATATAAAAAAAAATCGTTTAAACAGAACACTGTAACATAATTAATATTTCTTGCAATTATTTCTTCTCGCTTTTCTATGTTATCAAATTAAACATTTTTATTTTTTATAAAAGTTTATATTTTTATTATTTTATACAGTCATATTATGCAATGTAATCGCGCGCTTAGAAGAATAAGATATATTGTTTTAAACATTTTAATATTATGTACCAAGATTATTTTATGATTAACAATAAAAAAAGAAAATTGGAAGGTAATATGTTACGCGCGCTGTGTAGACATTGGTGAATCACGATTGGCAAAAAATTTCTCATCGTTGCCCGTTTCACACTATAGGTACCTTTGGAAAACCAAAAAGTTCAGAGATTGCAGTCAATCGTAAATCAATGAGTCTTCTGTCATTCGACCACAATGCTTATACATAATACCCTTGAGGTATAGTGAGGAATCTCAAAATAATAATAGTAATGATAATATTATCTTCGAAAGTTTAATGAAACAATATTAAAATAATGATTGTTATTATTATGATTTGAATTCAACATAAAAACGCTGGTAATAAAAATAATGAACCGAATTTCGCAAGGTTTGATAATACCGTAATGTAAACAATCAGAGAACTCAGGGATTTTAATTTTTTCGTTAGTTTTTTTTCACCTCAGCAATAATTGTTCATAAAGTTTTATGGTACGCAATATGAATAGTTTATTTAACTCACTGATCGGGTTTCAGAAATATTACGCTAAAAATAATGTTTGTAATTTATAGTTTTTTCATTAAGTTGACAATTATTATTATTTTTAATTGTGTCCCATACAAAAGGCTAAAGTGTAATATTGTAATATATTGCTATTCATTTCTCTTGTTTTTTTTTTTTTAGAAAGCTAAACTATGTTGGAAGTTGACGTCATTGTTATTTAAAACTGAACGCTACAAAGTTTCTTTGTTCCTTTTTTTTTTTTTTATGAACTCTATACACTTCTCTTTGTCCCTTTGCCCAATACGTATTTCGTGTTGTCATTATTATTTTCTTTTCAACGTTACATAATACTGCATGTACTGAACGTACGATTGGCCGCCGAGAAGTGTTGAAAAACATTCGATTCTCGTGACGAAAAATGTAAATGTTCACAACGATAACGGTTCTAGTTATTTCGTCGGGCGCTGCTCGTAGCCTATACATGGTGAGAGGCGAGAGCCAGTCACCACGTCCTTTGATAGACGCGTGACATCCCTGGCATCCCCATGGTGAACTTCGTAAGGATCACAACGTCACTATCACTATATTTCTAATTGCTATTTTTCAATAACGCACTACTCGCTGTTGCGCGCATGTGATTATGCTCTACGGTCAAAAGTCGAGTGACACAAGAAACGTGTTTGGTAGCTCGACGGCTACGGTACGTGCGGTATGTACGATACCGCATCTCGTTGTATGCGGTATATACCTAAGACATAATATAACCGTGTTGTACCCGGTGAAAAACCTTTCGAGGCGTCTGACCGCGATTAAATATTCCGTTTATGACGTGTAAAGCGCAGAAATATTTCGTGATGGGATCGAATCGAATGACGTCCTTGGACGACAGGTCCCTGGCTTGTCCTAAGTCCGTCTTGGACAGATCTGAACAACCGCAAACTTATCGCAGCGATCGTGGTGATTCGGTGACGACTCGCACCGGGTCGTCTCCTCCGTCGTGATTCGTCTTCCGGCTCCCCCAACCCGCCCCACCAAACATGCAACCCGCCCTTTGACATCACTACAGACGTTGTACAGGCGTACTACTATTATCACGTCGTCGTGTGTATCTTTGACGAACCGTAGCATAATAGTATACCCTACACGTCTTTGTACACACTCACACACACGCACGCAAGCACGCACGCATACCGGCGCACTGAACAGTATGTCATGTACATAATAATATATGTGCGCGTGTGTACGTGTATACGTGTCCGTGTGTGTTATGCGTGTGAGCGTGTGCGTGTGCGCGTGAGCGTGTACCTGTGCGTGTGTGCAGGGATATGAATGTATGTATGTGTGTGTGTGTGTGTGTGTGTGTGCGTGTGCGTGTGCACGGCTATAACGACTAAACCCCGTACTCACGTGCGCCAAATGAGATTGCACGTGCCTGGTAGAGTCCTTGATGGAAACCGGATGCGACGAGAACTGCGACACCAGCGTCTTGCTCCTGGTCACCGACCGGGCCAGCTTGGCGAACTTGCTTAGGCCTGCTAACAGATCTCCTGGTGTTGGGCAAGGCAACGGAAAACGAAAACAAACGAGAAAAAAAAACACACACTCAACATGCACGTAAACGAGATTCAAAACGGAACAAAAACAAGTAAACAAAAACGAAAGAAAAGAAAGTAATAAAAACAACCAAAGCAAGACAAAACATTTGAACGATCACGGTATAGGTATGAACGGTATTCGACGTACACAACATAACACAGGTGGTATGATATGATGTTGAACACGGGTAACACGAAATGCGTGGTCAATTATAATGCATTATAATATACATTTACAGTTATGTGACCAGTGGCGCCCACGAGTGTAAATCCGGGTGGGTAGGGGCTTGGGGAACGTTATGATGTGTCCAGTGAACGTGCATGGATATAACGTTCGATGTGTAGCCCAGGCGGAGGAAATAATGCAAAAAAGTATAAGGGTGGGCAGTGGAACCGATCGTGAGCGCCCGTGATGTTCACACATAATATTTTATGTCTAATATTATGATGCACGCGGACGATAACGTGGTTATGATGCGACCGGACGACGTAATTTCATAATACGTGGATGCACGGTTCGGTATTTATATTTGTTATAAACGTACGCCGCACCGTGGTCGTCGATCCTACACTACGCTACGGTACAACGTTTATCGTCATACGTCTATTGATGAGAACGGAAAAATTAAAAAAAATAAATAAAATTAATGAAAGATCGTTAATAAAATACGTTGCGCAACGTGTACGCAATATTTTGTCAACACTTTTTTCTCATCACGAGTGATAAATCGTGTCTGGGCGATCCGCGTAAACGTTTAGGTTTTGGAAAACACTGTTTGTCGTCGATGTTATTATGTTATTAGCATATATTGTGTACACGCACATGTAGGTGAACCGCGGCTTGCAAATAAATGTGCAACGTTTGAAATCGACCGTTGAGCGGTGTACACGTCGCGTAATATCTCTCTCTCTCTCTCTCACACACTCTTTTTCCATTGTTCTGTCGGGTCTCCCGCATATTTCAAAACGTATACTTGCCGAACAAACGACTTATGGAAAATGCGAAAATCGCGCACGCGGATTCGAAACAAGGCGTTTCAATTTGATTAAAATCCTCGCGATAAAAACGTATTCGCGTGTGGCACCAAAGTATATCATATTTTATAGAGTCACGTGCGTCGAAATTCGGAATAACACCGCGAGACACTTGATTCACCCTGAAAAAGCGTCTGTTTCAAATCGTCAGAATAATGTGTACTATACGTTATCTAAGAGGTCAGTTAATAACTGAAGTTATTTTTTTTGAAAATCCATTTTATTGCATAAATAAAAGTTTTACGTTTCAAAAAATATTAAAACAATTTTTTTTTATAACGTTTTGATTCGTAGTAACGAGGTGATGAATATATGATGGTGTTATTAGAAGACTTCACCATTATAGGTGTAGTGGGTGAAAGTGATAGCTTATGAAAACATTCCACATGACAGAATGATAAACGATTTTGCCGTACCTATATCCATGTTATTATTGCAATTTAAAATTTAGGTACAAATGTAGTGATCCTGAAAAATTTCAAAACTTTCAGTTGATACCACTATCCACTGACCCCTTCAGTATTTATTACTGGAATACACTGTGCGTAGTACAATAATAATAATAATTACATTTCGACGATGGTGTCACGACTAGATTTTTCGAATAAACTTATGGGGCACGTGATTTCACGGTGAAACTACGTTTGAATACCATGTAAACACGTGTTGTTAAAAACGAAATTGTAATAAATGGAAATCATCCATTTGGTTCGATAAATGTATTGCATATTATGTCAACGTCAATCGTCTGGTGCACGCCGGATTATATTGTACAAGTCGTGGTCGATCACAAGTTCACGCTATCGAGTATTAATGCGTTTGCGATTTTTTTTAAAGAGAAAATGATCTACTAGGAAACTCGTCTGTTCGCTCATTACGGTAACGAAATCGAAATAACACCGTCGCATTTGTGTATAGCTGTGTTGTAGTGCGTACTTATATAATATGTATATATATTTTTTTTTAATACAGATATGGATCTGGGCGAGCCTGAGCAATATTAACGAGTTAAAAATTATAATTAGGTTAAAACCCGTCGAGTTGGTCGGTTTTAATTAAGTTATATAACGAGCAACAATTTTTTTCGGTATTAACTTTGAGCTTAATACTTTATACTTTTTATGTACTTAACGCGGTTAATTTCAAGTTAATTCTGTATTAAGTTCTACGGATTAGGTTTCGTTTTGACCAATTGCTTACGATAATTATTTAATAACCACTGTAAGTATATTTCGTGGTTTATTTGATTGCTAAATACTTTCGTATTATTCGTAACGTCAAAACTGTTTCGGGAGAATACCTATTGTAGATGTATATATATATATATAGGTAATAGTGGAAAAATATATTGTTTCATCGAAATAAAAAAGTACTGCTCGAGGCGCCAGAAACGAGTGGAATAAGGTGCTGCTTAACAGCAGATTATGTTACATGGTGTATACTATACAAATATTATATGTTATGAGTATAATAGTGTTGACAGTACTTGAGAAAAAATGTAAATTGTCTATTGTTGTAAAATTAGATGTTCTTTTAGATACCGTGAAACTGAGCGTGGCGAATAAAATGTTTAAGTGTTATTATTACATCCTTCGTCGGGTCACTAGGACTTCTTCCCCCCCCCTCCCAAAAAAAAAAAAAAACTTTTCGCACCTCTGGTTTCGACAAATGTTCAATAAAAAAAAAAAAATGAAAAAACGTTGACAAACAGTGTTTCCGTAATCGCGAATCGCCTCATAACGCGCACACTCTCACGTCATTATCGTACCATGCTAAACGATTTAACATTATCGAGTTCGTGAACGTCATGGTGTGGTATTGTGGTACAGGGGTTTCGTGAGTACGCGCAGACCACGCAACACGTTATGGCGCACCCCGATCAGTGTATTATTATTACACGTACCAGGTTAGGTACCAGGTTAGGTATATATTTATAGTTCTTACACCGTAGTACACATGCGCACACATATGCATACAGACATAATACACGCGTAACAATGATATATTATAATGATATTATTATAACGGCCCGGATCTTAGCGCAGAGCGTATCTTTTTTCAAGAAACAAAGACGATTAAAATGCTACAATATGTGCATTAAGTTACCGCGAGTCCCCGTCCCAGTGTCGTGAGGCTGTACTCGTCGACAGCTGCGTTACGATTATATTATGATGGCATATTTTTTCGCGTTCGATTTTCTCGAAACTATAATATTGATTCGGGAGGACCCCGTTCGTGTATGTTTCGAGATCAAACGTCACCGTTATGCTGCACCACATCATTATGAATGTTAGCGATTGAACACTGTATTGGACGGTTTTCGTAGGAATGGAAATGAACTCGATTGAAATATAATACTGTTTTAGACGATATACACTTCACACGTGCTACGATAATGGTTAATACCGCGGTACCGCGGCTCGGCTATTTGTTTAACGTTTGCAGTTAGGTAAACAATAATAACGGTGCTCATAGTGTACTCGAACCTCGAACTGTTTCTCATATAACCGGGCCCTAAACGTGAAAATGCGCTGTTCAGCCAATAGGCGAGTACACGATAAACAATTGTATTTAATTCCACCCTTTAACGTTTAGTACTGCAAGACCGAAAAATCGTCGAGTACAAACCAACAAAATACTATATTATTGTCTCGTATTTTGTTCGAACAATTCATCAAGTTATAGGACTATAATTAATAAAGTTTCCATTAATTGAATTATTTGATATTTCAATTATAAGTTTTAAGACTACGTACGTCATGTTCTAAAACATTGATACTTTTTTTTTAAAACGTACACTTAAAAGTTTATATATAACTTAGAGCTGTTGCGGTTTTTTTTTTATTTTTTTTTTTTTTTTTGCGTGATACTTTAAACCTTCAATTTTTAATTGGATAATATAATAATCAATTACAATTAAAAAAAAATAAAACAAAGACCAAATAATCTAAGACAATTAAAGATTTAAAGTAAAATTTATGTTGTCTATACCAAAGAGCTTTGTGCTAATTGTTTAATTAAAAGTACGGGCTATATGTTATATATACACACGCGTACATCCAGAAGTCATAATAGTAATATAATTATTTCTCGACGCGTCTTAAAAATCGAAAAAGTTTGTAATCTCATTTTTTTAATTGGAGTACTACGCGCTACGATGCAATGGTTGCGGTACAAGAGTTTCATAATAATTATTGTAATTAATTCAATAATTCGCTTCTCAAATCTCCCCCTCCCATCATTGACGTTTGCGACTGAAACTCTTGGCCAAGACGCCTAAGACGTGTCCGCAGAGGTGCGTTCATGCTGAAAACACGTCTGGGCGAGCACCTGTAATCCAGGGAAAACGCACCGAACGCCCTTTTGCGGTTGTTCTCGTTCCGTTGTAATTTCCCATGGCGATTTTTATCGTGAAACATTTAAACATCGTCGAGCGAAAAATTTAATAAAAAAAAAAATTAAAAAAACGGCACCCTCGAAACGTTTGAATTTTCAGTGTTTCGCGCGTCTCGCGTACATTCGTCCGGTTCGGACGTAAGTGAAGGCCGCCACACGTGCGAAGAACTCCGTCGGAAAACAATATTACAAACACACGACGACGGGCCCGGAGTGAGTGAGGGAGAGAGTGTAAAAGAATCGTACTTAAAGCACCCTCGTCGTCGTCGTCGTCGTCGACGTGTTGTACGAGAGATCTAAACGATCCGGACCCGGGGTGCGTGCAGTGGCGAACAACGGCGCCGTGGGCACGTCGGCTTGAAGGGGAACGTGGTGGGGATGGGGGGGGGGTTGTTGGAAAAAACACCGGAAGACTTCTACAACAACGCACACTCGGGTGTTATTATAATATTACTATGTATACGAATGTATGCGCGTGTATGATAATATATGATCTATTGTTCTGCTCGTGTACATATGCGTACGTATTTGTGTACGCACACGCGCTCCTTTACGTCCGTATACGCGTGTCTGCGTGTACGAGTACACGTAATAATAATAATAAGATAAATATGTCGCCTACGGGGGTCGGGGCGGACCTGGGTCTTGGGGGATGATGACGTGTACGTGAACGCGGAGAACAAAAATGGAACCGTAACACTGTAAAAACGCCATGCATCCTAATCCCTAATTAGGAACTACTCTATTGTAGTCAACTCTATATAGTTGTCACGTTTACGGACCATCTACGACTTCGGGTCTAATCTAGATTTAAAGGGCGCTATACGAGGGATTTAATATACATTGTACGACAATAACGAGAGACGACGACATAACTAACCTAACGAAATAACCCACCCACCCCCCCCCCCCCCCACTGCGGACGGCGTAAACGGGACGTGCGTGCGCGCGCTCAGGTATAAGCTCAGTACAAGGGTATCGTTGTTTTTATTTCGCCATCCGGCCACCGCGGCGGTACGTAATTATATATTGCAATCGATCACGGTCCGTGTCGCGACCATCACCGCGCGAACAACGGCTGTATTATTATCATCATTACTGCTATTGCCATTGCTGGCGATCTCGAAACCGTCGTTAAAGCTAATGGTGATATCGTACGTACGGTTCGAGGTGTACATTTGGGGTGGCGAAAAAAAAAAACGCGAATTCCCACCGCGGCCCCGGAAAATTCGGAGACGTGCAACTACATGTACGATGTAATCTGATATGACGTTTACGGAAGTTTGCGCTGTAAATATCGTTTCAGTCAATAAATAATATAGTTTCGACACATGAAACGGCGCGGTTGTAGCGCATATACAGGGTGTCCAACCGATGATTTTCCCGTTGCGATGTTTCATGAGAAAATAAACCTATTAAAATTATGGGTTTTTTTTTTTATAAGACCCACAGGGACGAGGACTACAAATATTTCATATTTTAATTGAATTTAATGTTTTGTTGTAATGGTTGAAAAATTAATTTCGTGATTTACAAAAAAATGTGCAGACAACCATTTCGTAGAGTTTATTTTTTCGGAATACTTTGAAGTTTCAACATTTTGTTCCCATTGACCTCACGATTTTTAATCATTCGTTTGGTTTACCGAAAACGTATAACATTTTTCGAAAACGATAAAATAAAAAAAAATGAATTCTCTTAAATGTTGCATCAAAACATTAGATTCGATAAAAAAGCGAAACATTTGTAGTCCTTGTCCTTGCGAGTCTTGCACATATATATATATAAAAAAAAAAACATAATTTCAATATGTTCATTATCTCAAGAGATATGGCAATCGGTGAATCCTCGGTGGGACACCCTGTACACGGTGATGGCGATTCGATTGCGACGATTAGCGAACGTACACGAACGGGCTAACGGAAATGTAAAGCGTAAAAATAGCCGACCAGTGCGTGCATATAGATGTACAGGCACTAGCCGCAGGTGCGCTCGCTTATCGTGTCTCCGATCGACCGGTGCAGCGGTGGCGGCGGGTCCGTTCCTCGCGATATTATTTTTTAATTATCGTTCCCAGTGCGCACGGTCGTACCCGTTTATCGGAGCGCTGCGACGGTGGAGGAGGAAGAGAATGGCGTTTCGCTGTTCAACTATTTCGTAACAATACACCCCCATGCAGTTCAAAACACATATCGCATTGTAATATTAATTATAACAAACAAATCGCAAAAACCAATTCAAAATCACGTATGGATCGTATACATCAGGGCTCTCCAACGTATTGTTCATCTGACTGATGTTTAGAGAATACATGAAAATATATTAGTTTCAAATGTAATAATCCCCTAAGGGAAATCATCAAGTTATTGATAATAAAATAAAAAGTGTTCCAACAGATGTTGTCTTAACAACTAGGTAATAATAACGAACAATATTAAACGAGAAAATAATGCTTATCCATCTCCAATCCATCATTACGTCCGTGTTCCGAACCCTATCTCAGATTTGGTCCGTAGTAAAAAAATCAGGCTGGAGACCCTAACTATAGATCATACACATAACACACTATATATACGGACTTGTCAATATAATGTGTTATAATAATATTATAACTAGGGCTGTGAATTTAATTTACTATATAATAACCTTCAAAAATGCATTAAAAAATGAAATTAAATAATTTAAAAAATGCGAAAAAAAAGTACACTGAAAATTAAAATTTTAAAATGTGTCTCTTTAGATAGGTAAAACTAATATGTAATAATACAAAATAATATGAAAAATTATGATTTTGTTGTTCAATATATCGGAGAAAAATTCTAGCATTAGACGTATATAAAATAAAAACGACGAAAATGTTCAAGACAACAATGTCAAATAGTTTACAGGAACCTACTAAAATAAACTTGCTTACTCAGGAAATCAACTTCTAATATGCTACAATAATTAATGGCTCAATCGCTTTCTCTTATTAATTGTATAATCAACAAAAAAAAAAAAACACTTTCCTACAAATTCACAAGCCCTAATTATAAAACTGTTACCATCGTGAAACGGATGTATATTGTGTACGTCAGGGGCCTCTAACCTCTTTTTGGCAGGCTACATCTGAGATAAGGTTCGGAATCACGGACCAATATTGCTTACAAAAAGTGACAGAGAAGTAATGAGATTGAAGATGGATAAGAATCATTTGCTAACCGTTTTGTTATTAAATATTGTACATTATTATTAGTTAGTGAAAAAGACATCTAAGAAAATATCTTTAGTTTCACGTTGTTTCAAACTCAAATATTTATTTTTGAAACAGGAAATTAATACATTTAAAACTGATATAATTTCAAAAAATCAGTTAGCCTGACGGGCCCTTGTAGGTTTGGAGAACCTTGGTACACGGTATTGCGTAGTACGATCGCAATATTATTATCATGTCTCGTTCTCGACATTAATTGTGGCATGGGTGGAGTACCGTGTGGTTCGTTGCAGTTAAAACGTTGCAGGTTTGACCGGAACGAGCCATACGGCGGGTGGGCTTGACCATCGTAACCGTCCACGTGACACGGCGGTTATATACTTTCTACGGGCTTGCGTGTGTGTGTGTGTGTGTGTGTGTGTGTGTGTGTGTGTGTGTGTGAGTGTGGTAGAGATGGTCTTATGTTTTTTTTTTTTATCACGTTATAATATTGTACACATGTTCAATGCACACACGGTGGTACGACATTCCGTCGCTAAAGATCGTCCGACTTGATCATTGCTCGAAGGAAAACCGGCCCACCCGGTGGATAACTAAGAGACGTACGTGGACCGAATTTTGATTTTGATTCTCTGAGTTTATCGATGATTCACGAATTCAAAAATTGTATCTAAAACTCATTTGAATAAGACCGCACCAAATCGAGTGGGCAACTTCCCGTAAGTACCTAAGAGCGCGTTTGCCGACCGTTGCAGCACGTTGACGGTGGTTTACGGGGCACGCCCCGGAGCAGCGACATCTCAAATACACCAGGTATAGCTAAGGATATCGTGAAGCATAGCAATAATTAGACCTAATGTTACCACTGCGCATGCACGCTTATCGCTTAAAACTGCCGCTCCCCGTTCCACGCTATGCGCGATAGGGACTTTAACTCCGAAACGGCCCGACTGCTACTTATATGCTTCGCTCACCCAAGGACGAAACTGCGCGCGTATTATCCTGCGATCTCGGCCATAGCGTGTCCTTCGGAGGTCGATTTGTGCGGTACGTTCATGTCCCGTGCGCCGTTATAGTTGAATTAACTTGGTCAGTGGCAGGCGGGCCGAGGAAGAAATTAGGACGTCAACTCTTTTCATGGGCGACGGACGATCGACAATGGTGATGAAATGATTTTAACAACTATCGCTCAAATCGTCTACCACCGTAGTAAAAACCTAGCCTAACCATGATCATAGCGTTAATCACTCCCTCCCACTTCTCCCAGTGGAAGGATATTTCGAGTAGACGTGGCCCATTGTGAAGCGCGATCCGAGATCGTATAAACCTGTCAGATTCGGAATATTTCTCGGGTCATCCAGTCCACAGTCTTCGACGTTCGTGTTCACCGCGTGTACATTAAACATATCATATATCGCGGGGATGTGTGTACACGGGTCAGCAAATACCGCTGACAGCGCTTGTGGACTTGTCGAGAAATCGAACTCCGCGCGCGCGTGTGTGCGTCTGTGTGTACGCAATACATGGTTCTGACGACGTTCGATAAAAAAAAAAATAAATAAACAAAAATAAAAAAGTTAAAAGTTTCCCCCACGGCGGCGGTGGCGGTGTCGGCCAAGCATCGATTTTCGCTGCGCGTAAAGAATTGGAAAACACGGCGTTTTATGACGTTTCCGTCTATCGTGCACAAAATATATTCACCCGCTCCCCGCGCTCACCCACGTTTTCATATCACCGTACGTTTCCAGTGCGTTCACGGGTGTGTCTGTCTGTGTGTGTGTGTGTGTGTGTGCACGTGAATGTGCGAGTGTGTGCGTGAATGTTTAATCAAGCGAGGGAGTGTAACGAAAACTTTCCCCCGGATATATACGTACACACGTTGTCGCTCACTCTCGTGTCTCCCGTCGTATCCGTCTCACACCGTGGTTTTGATTGATCCTAAGTAAACCCGCGGCAGTCGACGACCGAAATCTAACGCGGCCGCCCACGTTGACCCTCTTGGCGCAAAGTCAATACCGTCGGTAATTTAATCCTGTCCGGTTTAATTACGGCCAAACGGTTCGCGTGCGCATCGATTGTGTCCTGACCGACATTCCGCTATATATACAAGTGTCCATATACCACCTGCACGTCCTGTTACCCCGCTCCCGGGCCCCGTATCCTACGCAAACGTTTATTGCCAATACGTACATGTACACGAGGCACTCGCGCGCGCGTACGAGGGGAGTTTCTCTGTGTTTGCCCGTGACTACGATACATAACGGTTTGTTCTGCAAACAATTATCGATGTCTACCGGGCTGTGTTTTGTCTTTTTAGAGGACCGTGTGTGCACTACACACGCACAATATCGTAACCGTAACGTTACGCAACGTGTGCGATGTACAACGTATTCACGTGGGCGATGGTTATTGGTCGGTTTTTTTTTATTATTATTATAATATCATTTGTTTAAATTTGCAACTTACCGCCTTTGGAATCCTCGGACTCGATGGGTTGCTTCAGCGCCGTGATGTCCCTGAACGTGAGCAGGAACAACACGACGAGATCCCTCTCGTTCTTGATCGGAGCTATTTGCATCAGCAGCCATAACGGGGTCTCTAACAAATATCATTTCAAAACGGTTATATGTGGTCGCGGACGAACGGTTTTCCGAGTCGCTACCGGCGCGTCCAAAAGTTTACTCTGTCGTCGCTCCAATATCGCCCGTTACGTAATAGTAAGTCGTCCGACGTGGCGCACGACTGTGTTCGTCGTAGTGATAATATAAATCGTATCACTGAACACTGTCGACTTCGACACGTCGTCGTGATGGTTAAAAGAAATGGAAAAGTGTTTCGTTTTTTTTTTTTTGTGACAACGAGATAAAATCAAAAATAAAGAACGTGCTCACATTGATCACTCGACATACTTTTGGCCGCGTCGATGCGTTTTTACTTTATACAAAATGTGTTTTTTTTTATCAGTATGTATTTTCAACAGGAAAAACTACCAAAAACGTCGGATACGGTGCATCCGACCGAATTAAGTATAAATATCTACTTGTTGGCGAAATTAATTTATTGTTCTTTCAACTTAGGTCTAATTACACCCAGCCTTAAATAGGCCGTCTGAAGGCTGTTTTGTAACGGCCATAATATTGTTACATGTGTTCAACAGTCATGTGTCTGAAAAATCTCCACGTATTCGGCTGGCACGTTGTCGTCGTTTTTTTCTTTTTTTACTTATTTGTTTACTTTTTTTTCCTCCCAGCTTGCACGCGTACTCGAACGGCCACCGAGACGTTTTGCGTACCGCGCGAGTAAACAACTCGAGTCGTGCGAGGCGGCGGTTGAAAAGACAAACTTTTGAACGTTTGACCGCGTGCGATAAATAAGTTATGTCGATCTCGCAAACGTTCTCGCCGATCATCGGCCACGACGCGTATCGATGTAGAACGATACGGAACTACGATACGTCCTCGTCGCCGTCTCGTGCCAGACGAACCCGTGGAAAGTTTTCAAACCACTTTCACGTAATAATATGTAAAAGCATTTCTAATAATATTTTACTCCATACACTTGTATATTATAATATAACTGTTGAGGTGTTAGAAGCGGTTTAAAAGCTCTATGGTTCTGTATCGTATATATATATACTCAGCCGTATATTATAATAATAACAATAATAATAATATGATATAACTACTATACAGTCGCCACGTGAGAAATCCACTCACTAAGCGTAATAACGGTGACAACAGTTTTAATCAATAATAATAAATAACATAATAATATATATAATATATATTATATCGTTATATAAGCTATTCAATATATTTTCGTTTCGTACGACCGGCCACTGGTGGCGTACGCGCGTTTAAATTAAATACAAGCAGTTCAATGGTTATAAATTCTCTAAAAAAAAATAAAAATTTAAGAAATAAAAATCATAATTAATTTGGAAGGATATAATAATTGTAATAATAATAATATGCAATGTACACAATTAAAATTATAAGATATAGTTATCCGCCTAATAAATACGATGTTAAACCCTAGGCTACTATAATAATATGTTCGAACGTACGGACCTACGGCTTATAACAATACGACCAATACGATGTACGATTGCGTGGCTTGACCGCATTGTACGTCGTATAATATCATTACGTTTTTCGGCGTGCTCGGCTTTACAGGTAGATGAACGTTAAAAAATAAATACCAAATAAACCATAATAACAATACAAAACAAAAAATATCGTCATCGTGCATACAATTTTATCAAACAATATCGGCTACGAGGTGTAGATCAAAACGGCGTCCGCCTGTGACTTGTCTGAGGGTGTTTCTCAACATTAAAAGCGAATAAAATGTAAATACATATATATGTATTAAATGTATATATATATAATTCTCGCGGGTTTCTATATATTATGTAAGTATAATATGTCAAATGGCTAAGTTTAATATAATATTACGCCAGGAGCTTAACAAATACTGAGCAAGAAAACATGTATGTATACATGTGTGTGTATATTATAATAATATGTAGTATATATATACATAAAGTAAAAATATAAAAAAAAAAAATTAAAATTATATTAAAGAAATGATTAAACCGTTCATTCTACGGTACCTGCTTGGTCTTAAAGCCAACATACCTTCTGGCAGATCTGGGTTGGTACATATTTAAAACAAATAAACTTCTGTTAATTTATTAGTACTAAAAAAAAAATAAAAAATAAAAAAAAAGAGTTCGCTAATACAACAACAACAACATCAACAATAATTACACAATATCACCCAAGACAAAACGCATCATAATACTAATGACGACATCACGTAATATTTTACATTTTTCTCTGACCGTCGAAACACTCTCGTACGCAGAGGTCGGTCGACGCGTTCTACGTAACGGTTGGCCGGTGGTATAATATTACGATAGCACAATACGTAGTGGTAATAATAAGTACGAAAACGCGAAGCGCAGGGTTCGTGCGGGCCGGTACATGAAGTTATATCATAGGTTCGCTTTGGGGTGGTTCGAGACGATTTGTTTCTTTATCGCGGCGGTGATTGCGCCGCCGGATAGTTTTCTCGGAACCGCGGTGCTCGCGAATCCGCGGAGGAAGCAGTCCGAATCGTGAAGCGAATGAATAACGGCAAACGAGTGGCACGCATAAATTATATAGTTATACGCCCACGCGATATGTAGTGAATGATTTGATTTGTGCGGACGGTAAGAAGAAGAAAAGAAAATCCATAGAAATATACCAAGCGCTCGTATGGGTTTCAGAGTCCAAAAAATAATTATTTATTTCCGACCGGATGAGAAACGGGAGCAATATAATGCTGATGGGATAATTTCATTACCGGCGGCATAAAATGCAGACCCTGTACACGTACACGTTACGCGGTGTACTATTTGTTTCGGCCGCGAAAGCGCGAGGTGGAGGGTGTTCGAAAAAATTTAATTAAATCGAATAAACGCGCGTAATATTAAGACAGCGGCCGCTAGGCAATAAGCGTACTCGCTGGTGGTTACTTCGGGGAGATAATGGTAGATACATCATTCGAATACATCGCATTATAACGTCGTACATTATTATAATATAGCCACTCGCTGCAGAGGTTCCCAAACTGTGGGTCGAGACCAGAGAGTGGGCCACGATTGTATACTCAGTGTATCGCGTTAAATGTTAAAATATGTACTTCTTTTTTTTTTTATTATTATTATTGTCAAAGATACATAAAACACGTTAGATTACTGCAAAATACTCATCGATTATACGCGTGGGCAAGAAAAAAAAGAAGAGAATATTCTTCACGGGTAAATATTACGGATACAGTATTTTTCTTTTTCTTATATCGTACATCTAGTACTTTTCGCTAACGTGAAAATTCGATTTTAAACGCAAAAGAAACAAAACAAAATAAAGTAATTGATTATTGTAAGCCGCATAATAAAAACTTTGGGAACCTCTGAATTAATATGAATTATAACACGTCTATACGCGAGAAAGCCAGCCACAGATCAAAGGGACGACACATTGAAACCTCTATGGTGTTTTTTTTTTCAGTCCCGCGGTTTTCTTTTTCTATTATTATTATTATTGTTATTATTTTTCACAACGAGATGAAATGGAAAATAATTTTACCGTGTACGCGCGCGCGATGCGTTTTATTCACGGGAAAAGCCATACACACCGATGTGCATGTATATTATAACTGTATACGCGGTCGACTATTTATTTTTTTTTTTTCTTGCATCTGGCTTTTGTGTAGGCCAAAGGTCCCTGCGGGACGCCAACGGTAAAAACGCGCGCGGAGGACATTACGTATCTTTTTGCGCGCCGAGCACACGTTCTGCGGCTCCGTGTGCGTCGTAGCCTTTTTATATCCTCCGGCTGCGAACCTCGTGAAAGGAACAATATTAACATTATTATTCCCCAAACTGAAAGGCACTTTGCGTTCATGAATATTTCAATATTTTTATAATTAAAACCATAAGAACCTAATTAAATTGCGCGGAACGAATGAGATCGCATTTGCGTGATTATAAATTAATGTGAATTCCGCAACTCTTCTCGGTATAGTAATGTGTTGTTATGCGAATGGTTTTTTTTCCGAATAGTTTTCAAAAATAGAATATTATTATTTTATAACTGCATCGATCCAATATTTCCGGGACGTTTTGAAACTGAATAGAAATAATGAAAAAAAAAAACAGTTTGAGTGTGTGAAGTGCTTTTTGTGGACGCAGATAACAACGTTTCAAATTATTTTTATGGTTTTCCAGTCAATAAAATTGCAATAGTTGTTTGTTATTGAATACATGACATTTTAATTATTTCCACGTACCTTTGTGCACGAATAAATTTTATATTATGTCGCATTGGGAACGAGCGGAATGCGTTGCGGAAAATATTTCGAATAAACAGAAGTAAAAATATGTGTTTTGCTTGGTAATTTATATTCATACGCAAATTTCAAAATGATATGCTTAATAGCGGTGTTAAAACAGCTCTAACGGTAAGCATATAAACCATAACAATTTCTGATTAAAATGTTAAATATTTACTATAATACTAAAGAGTTGTAATTATTTAAAAGAAAAAAACTTAAATAATTAGGTAAACACTGTGGTGTCAAATAAATACGAAAGTGTACAACGAAATAATTTATCTGAACACAGTGTTTAATTATCAGTTCAATCCATTATTTATTTATTTTTTTCATCAAACGTTTGATTTATTAAAAGGCAACCGTAGATAGAACATAGGCACCTAATTATGTACGATGGAAATGCATAATTTACGGTCACGACAATTTCTTTTCGTACCAATTGTATTTGTGTTTCTCGGGGAAAATAAATGCATAACTTTTTCGGATTATAATTTTCAAATAAACACAACACTGGGGATAATATAAAACGATTTGAAAGCCATTAAAAGTTATTAAAAGTTCGAATAAAATTCCGCGGTAGAATGTTGAAGACTAAATCATGCCGGCTTATTCAAAGTCTAAAAGCTCAAAGCTAATCAATAGCGCTCGCGTTTCATACCGAAAAGGCCTACTCGTTCGTAATCAGATGATTTTTCAAATAATCCGGCAAAGTTTATTATTTCGACGTTTCAAGCCCTAAAAACCGGGGCAATTCAAAACCGTTCGATGTTACGCGCGCTGGCATCAATCAGTGGGAATCGATTGAAAACGCCGAATCGTCGGAACCGCTATAAATTCGAATGCAATCGGAAATCATTATGTTACGAGCTCAGCGCCCGTGCACGTATTTTAATATTATTGCTGTGCGTTGTTCGACACGAATCGCGTTTCACGAGCTGCAAAATTGCAGTGCACCGAACGTTATGCAAGTTATGCCCGTTGTGTGATACGTATACCTTTCCAGCGAAACGCTATCGACCTTTATTCACTCGTTCGGGGCAAAACCGCGATTATTGCGGTAATTTTCGTCGTTTGCGCACCGCGGTTTGCCGTCAACATTTAAATTTTGGTTCGGTTACGCCGCGGCTAAAGTGCAGGACGCGCTGCAGGAACAATGAGGATCAACGAGAGTTCGACGATGACGCCTCGCCTACACCTGCATAATACGTGTACCGAGACCTTTGTTCGGCCACCGATTATACCGGGCTTCGGGAAAGGCGATGAATCCAATATCATTACGAGTATGCGAACGAATAAATAACGGTATTAATAATGAAAAACGTTCTCCGACGTGTACGGATGGAAACGGGTTTTATTTTTTTTCTCTCGGACGAACACGGTAATGTGGTACGCGCGTGTGACCGGAACAGGATATCCGCTCCGACAATGGGTCGTGGATTGTGTCCGGGAAATTAGGTCCGTGGAGTGCAAAAGGGGTCACCGGGGTGCGATTTAAGAATTGATTCTTTTCAAAATCGCCTCTCTTCCTCGGGATTTTTTTTTTATTATTGGCAACACTACAAAGAGGTCCACTCGAAAACGACGACGATGGTGTTTGTGAATAGAAAAAAGAGTAATACAAAATAAATAAGTCTTTTACACGTTTTCTCTCTCTTTATTCTCACGCGCGCGCATACATCAAGTTGTCGTCATCACAGCTATTGCTTCCAAATAAGTTGCTAACATTTCAATTTGGTTAAGTGACTTATTGTGTACAGCAAAACTCTTTACGGAAAACTTAATTTAATTGTTGCGCCCCTTCTGCCACCTCGTCCACGCTGAGCTTACACCGTACCCTGACTCCACCGACAACCGAGGGTGCCCATCAATGTCAATGCCAATAATTGTCGGTGTCCCCTTTTGACACCACGTAACGCGTACTCGTTTCGGCAACACAAAGGGACACAGCGTTATTTTAACAACGGCCGAAGAGAGAGTGTTCTGATTTCCGTTTACTGAACACTTCAACTATTGCTTTTTACCTGAGTTAATACGTTCAGCTTCACGCAATATTACAACATATATTTCTATTTTTCACACCGGACAATATCACCTCGGTACGCGAGTAATAAACAATATCAGGTTTATCGCCGGAAATATTATAAATTCATGGTGTCTCGCAGAAATTAACCCAATGCGATATCTCCTGAGATAATGATGATACCAATATCATTTTTTTTTTTTTTGTTTAACAAAAATTCACAAGGAAAAGTACTATAAATATTTAATTTTTCAACTGAATTTAATATTTTGGTTAAATAGTTGGAAGAATTTTTATTTTATTATTTTTGAAAAATCTGAAGAAAGGTATTTGATAAAGTTTATTTGTCTGATAATTTCGACGTTTCAGCATTTTTTATTTATTTATCTCATGATTTCTAATAATTTTTTAGTTTCATGAAAGTTGAAAAACGTTTTCCAAAATAACGAAATAAAAAAATGTTTTTTAGCGTTTTTACTCAAACATAAAATATTAATAAAACATCTGTAGTCCTTGTCCATGCGTGTCTTATAGAAAAAACAAAAATCTTTCGAATATCTGCACTTTCTCAGGATACATCGAAATGGGTAGATCCTAGGTGGGACGCTCTTTGTTGCTAACGTAATATTATAATATGGTATTTGCGTCATTTGAACATATGATTGCGGAAAAAATATGAACTTATTCGATTGGCCCATAATATTATGATACAACAGTATAATATGTCTTTCGTCGTCGGTCTTTAAGGATTAAAATCACGCGTAAGCTCAATTCGAACTTTAGCGTGAGCTTTTTATATTGAAACGAAAACAAGAGCACGCTTCGCGGATTACCGTGTCTTCACTAATTCCTCCGGCCGTAATATAATGTGAGCCAGATGAAAAATATTTTTAACTTATTTGGTACCTTGTTTCCGGGTCTTGGTGGGATATTGCATTTTTGTTGATTTACGCTTCATCAACGGGAAAAGTTGGTCCGCGGGGACCGGCTATGAACATGTATTTTTCTATGAAGCTGATGCGACAATATTGTAGTCGTTAACGGAGATGGAAAATACGCGTGGTGCAGTAGACGCGTACCGATTCGGAAAAGTCGGAAAGTTTAGGAGATGTGAATACGGCCAACTTTCACTTTTAAAACGACAGAACGGGACAGTGCAGTGATTAAGCGGAAAATGATTAATGTTTAAAGAGAACTAAATCAGCAGTAATCATAAGAATTATTTAAGTTCCTTGAATTCTACTTTTACTTCTAACCTCAAGTAACCTTTTTTTTTACAACTGTTTTCACGGGACAGGTGCATTGACGATGATACTGCAACGGTACGTGTAAAAACTCTTTGAGTAAATTTTATGGAAAATAGTAATTGTAAGAATAAGAAGCCTCAGGCTAGAGGTTTTGACGTGCTTTGATTAGACCTGATATAAAAACCGTATTGTAGTTATCACGGTATTGATAAAAATATATTACGTACTTCAAACAATATTTTGTTAACAAAAGCTTATAATTCAATTATGGCCATTACGGTTATTAAAAATCGTTATTTTACCGATCGGAGTTGATAAAATATTAATGCTTTATTCGCATGGTTCCGAACAAAAAAAAAAACAGAATTATAATTTGAAATCGTGT
The DNA here is from genome assembly GCA_949715065.1 of Periphyllus acericola. Classification (NCBI taxonomy): domain Eukaryota; kingdom Metazoa; phylum Arthropoda; class Insecta; order Hemiptera; family Aphididae; genus Periphyllus; species Periphyllus acericola. Next base: position 9,612,466 of record OX454269.1, on the reverse strand, counting down.
TTTTTTTTTATTTCACGTGCGATTTCTGTAAAACTCTATCAAAGCGAACGGTGAAGTTGTGTTCATTAACGTTAAATGACTTCGACCGCCTGCAACACTAACGGTACTTAAAAATATTTCAATATCCTTTACAGCGCACTTTTGATTTATGCGCACGATAAGGATACCGTCACCGGCTTGGCGTTTAACAATCATCTTTACGATTGAAGTTTTAATTAAAACCTTGATAAGAACGGTGCCGATCGCGGAGACAGGTTCGCATCGTGAGAAATATCTGAGAACAAAGTGACCGCAGGCATCTTATCTGTTTGTCATACTGTTACGGATAATCTGCGATTAAATACGGCTCGTTTTCAGATCGGTGGTCGTCGAAATTCAATGAATATCAATTTACTAATATTTCCGTAAGGAAAATGTGTCGGTCGAAGAACGCGATCGTCTAATGGGATGCACGGATTTGCGCGGAAAAAATTTGCCGACGGAGGATATTAAATATTTAATCCACGCCACAGCGATGTCAAGACCGTAATGATTGGTTTTTTTTTCTCGCGTAAAACGTTTTATGAACCAGTTTGTTTACGCGCGTACGGGGTGCTGCTTTGATATAACGAGAACGATTGAGTACAATCATCATATTTATACGCGAGATGTTAAGATGCAGAGTCTCGAGTGCCGTGTTACGACCAAACGCTTTATTGGCGATTGCGGCAAATTATTATTACTGGCACACCGTATACACGTTTAACACGTGCGTGCTGATTCGAAATTCGTTGGAACGCTAACCCGTTCGATTTATTTTCGAGGGACGATCTCAGGGTCGATTTGTTCGAAACATTAACGATTTCGCGTGTAAAACGCTTCGAACAATAATATTGTGTGCGGATAAAAAATCCCTCTCGCTCAACACACCCTACTCTTTGTTCCGTCGATAAAATAACGCTTTTACCGTCCCTTTGGCCGATATTCGCGTTCGACGGCTTCCATCCTCGGACCGCTACGGTCGGGTTCTCGGGTGCCGTACGCGCAATATTAAAATGGTACCACATTACCGGCTCGGCGACTCTTATCGGTCTAGTAATCGCGACATTAGCGCGTGGACACTCACTGTTCTTTTTGTAGAGCAAAATCTCGAACTGGTCGTGGTAGTGACTCTCCAGCACCTCGTCTATTCTGCATATCGTCTCCTTGTCCGTGAGATCGCCATACATGAACGAGCATCGACATGATTTTTGCATCACCTTGAGGTCACGAAACAAGTTTCCAAAACAATCGTATAAGGTTGCGACTCGAAACAAATACAATAAACACGTGCCGAACACCAATGTGGTATCGTCGGAAATTATCGAAAAAAATAAATAAAAAATACCGCACGATGGCGTGATAATTATATCTATATGAACATGATAAAGTGACAAATGCAGGAAGAACGGGAACTCACCTCCGCCCGATTATATCCGGAAATCTTGCAGAACGACTCGTTGCAATAGACGATCGGGAAGTCGACGATCTGAGCGTTTGCCAAAAGGAAGCTGCTGTCCGCTGTAAAAAAAAAGAAAACAAAATAAATACAATTTTTTCATTTTACTCGATCGGATACATGGTGTCCACACGAAAAGGAAAAAAACGTTGTCGAAAATGTGTGAGCAATGGACTAATCACGCGCATATTATTTCCGTGACAATGGAAACATCCATATTTGTGTCTACTCGCGTAGGAGTTCGTCTAATTTATTATTTACTATGCATTTATTATAATTATACGGACAGGGCCCTTTTTAACATAAACTTATTGAGATGACAAAAGAAAAACTTATAACAGAAAATAATATGAAATCAAATAATAACATATCGTAAACGGCAGGTTCTGCATTAGTATTTGACATGAGACGCCTTAAAGGTTCATTAATGTTAAGATTAGCCGGCTTATCACAAGTTTGGACACCGAATTTGGCAAATATTTAATTTTCAGATCACATCTACCAACAATAAATATTATCCGATTACAAATGGCTAATGAATAAATCAACGTTATCCATACAAACGGTTAAGCGACATGTCATACGAACAATTTTAATTCTGTAAAATGATTGAGCTTACGACTGGAATCAAAATGATCATAATTTTTTAAAACACGAGCATAAGAGTAGATTAATTTATGACTTGTATTCGTTTATTATTACAATTATTATTAAGCTATTATGGCTCCTTGTATTGCACAATGATAATGATGGACGTTGACTATAATATTTCTTATTAGTACAACGAAATGCAGACGCATCTTACAATCAATATACGATTAAACAATATACTTGCGATTGTGTACAATATTCACGTACAGTTTTAAATGCATATAATTTAAGCGATTGCAACGAACTGCATCTAACATTTTTTTTACCAAACACGATCCTCACAAGACACACCCACTCAACCACCCAGAATAGCAATACAAATTTAAATATTAAAATATAGAACTATTGTTACTAGTTATAACTGTGTGGCTAATTTTATTCATCGGTTGTAATTCATCATAAGTCGAAAGCGGTTGGATAATGTTAATTTTATCGGCTTATATTAAGACTATATTAAGAGTTACAACATTTTATCATTAGCCAAAAGCATTGACTTAAATTCTGATTAGCCGTCTAATGTTCATATCTACATTCGGATACCAGTCGTATCATACAGGTTGTCCCGCAGATAATTTACACATTGCATTATCTTCAAAGTCTATGAAGATTCGGATGGACAATTACTACAAATATTTCAAATTTTGAATGAATCAACTCTATAAAATGGCTATCTATCTAAATAAAATCAAAAATTATAATTGTAACTTCTTTACAAAAAAATTATTTCATTTAAAATTTGAAATATTTGCATGTATTTCAAAAAAGAAAAAAAACAGGATTTGAATATATTCATTATCTCAGGATGTATCGCAATGGGTAAATCCTCGTTGGGACTCCCTTTATGCATACTTTATGTAGACTACCGGGGACGAGCCGTATTTATAAATCGGATGTATACTGCGATTATCGCAATCGCTCTCCTCGTTCCTTAACCCAACCGTTCCGCATCACGAGCGCTGAAAACTTGAATCCGATCGGAAGAATCCGCCAACTCTATTATCTATGCAAATAATGTTATAAACACGCAACGCGAAGAAGTCAGTTAGGAGAGTGGATACTATAATACAACAGCGGTACGTATACTGCGACGCGACGCAGTCTTATCGAAGTGAGATCGGTCACAAAATATTTGCGGCTCCTAAGAACCGGCCGTTTCGAGCGTCATGAAAGTCCCTAGGCAAGGATGGATTGAACATTTATTAACCAATTCCATCCCCTTTTTTGGCCGTAAAAATTCTTAAATAATGAAACGTAGTCAAAATTTGGATCAATAATTTTGGAATTATCCAAATTTGAAGTTGCGTATGAAGATTGTTTAGAGCCCGTTCTCTCAAATTAATATAAATTATTGATTGAATGAAATTCCAAACTTTTCCGAACATAATTAAAAATAGGAGGTATTATAAGACTATGGATTCCTTAATACAACCATAATATTAACTAATTAGTTCAATTCGTTAGTTAAATCAAAAATCATTCATTGGCATTTTGATTTTGATACATAAAAATCCATAGAAAAATTACCTTAATAAAATACTTAAGTGAAAAAATGGTTTGAAAAAAAGTATTGCCGCAGGACACCCTTTTTAGGTTACATGAACGAAAAATGTTATAGAACCTAGATTAAATGGAAACTTGAACAAGAAAAAAAAGTTTTTACGGCCAGAAATGGGGCTTAGTATTCTGTCTCATCTACAACCATTTAAAATCTTTGCTCCATTGATATTCATAAAAATATTTACCTAAGACATGACGTGTTTACAGTGTGAAATAAAAAATTATCAACGGTGCCAGATCTATAAAAATGTTAACGTAATGCTCACGGCTGTGTCGTACAGCGTACACGGTTTGTAAGCGATGAAATACAAAAAATAATTTCAAAAGAACATCAAGTTGTCAGAATTGAATATCACTGCCAAGCTTTTCGCAGTTTTTTCCGGGTATCGTAAGAGCTCCCGAGGAAATTGAAGGATCCGTGTTTGATTTCCGACACAAAAAGTTGCTGCACGAAACTTTGAGCGCTGCATATTTATACTACGGCGAAATATTTACGGAAAAGTAAATGCACGAAGAAAGACCGTGCAGAATATCATCGTTGTTGAACCTGCGACGTAGAACGTTCACATCGCTGCGAATCGACGACGGCGGAAAAAATACGTAGAATTCACGCTGGAAAGCACCGTGAAACCGTTTTCCCGAATCCGTTCACGTGTGCAGTACACTACAGTGTATTGCGTATGTCAGTGATTCCCAATTAGAGTGAAGCCGCGGACCCCTAGCTATAACTTAAATTGGTCCGCGGACCGCTTTTTTGTAAATACTTACTTTTAAATTTCATTTAATTATGAAAATGAAAAATAATTGTGTATGAATTATTTTAAATATGATTTAATTTTTAATTTTATAAACATTTTCGTAATATAATAATGTAATATCATATAATATTATTATATTTTTATTTCATTTTGTCTTATATCTCTCATGTTATATTTTAGATATGTAATATTTTATTTAGAATATTGTAAACTGATAACCCTGGGCCTCCACACGAGTTTTCTCAGTGAGGCCCAGTAATCTTTTTGATTTCAAATAAAAATAAAAAAATAAAAAAAATAATAGAAACAAAAATAAAATACAATGTATAAATAAAGACACACTGCACTTATCGCTGACCAGAAACGACTGAGACTACTATCATAACTAATGTTGATAATTTACTTTAAATATGTCTGAAATATATTTTATTGGTTAATGGAAAGAAAATAATCGGTATTGTTTCTCGTTCTGAATTATAGTAATAAATAATAATAGTGTAATAGTGAAGATAATAATGATATTTATTTGTATGAAATTGACTATTCATTTTTTCGCGATAATCGAGATTCAACAGTCCAAAAATACTCGGAATTTCATAAAACTACAAAGTTAATAATTTCACTAAAATAAAATAAAAATATCACTGCAGTACAACACAACCGCGGACCCCCTAAAATCAACACGCGGACCACCATTTGGGAACCGCTGGTGTATGTTACAGTTCAAGTGTTGAATCAGTTGGTTGATGAAATGAATAGATAATTTGTGAAATAACGTATACGTGTACGCGTTGACGCTATGTGTACAATTTATGCTTTGACTATAGTTAGTTTATACACTCCCGATGCTCACACCGTGGTGATGTGTTGAATCGTACAGCGCAATATCACGCACGACGTGGTTGGTAAACGCTAATATTTGTTCTACAGTGCGTATCGAAATCCCCGATGTTGATAGAGGAAGGGGCGGTCCCCGTTCAATTATTGAGTTTGTTTTAAAATTAACGGACGATGGACCTTATGAACTTGAACGCGCAACGGTGGTAAGATGAGTTTAAAGAATACAAGTTAATTTTGAATTTATCAGACACGCCTACCCATTAGCCTTCCTATTAAAATTACAACAGGGATCGCAGGAGTGTATTGTGACAACCGTGTTCTCCCGTTCGCAGTTTAGAATATGTCCAGATAATTATTAGTGGAAGCCGTTCCAACCGAAATTATCGCATTGTACGATTTGCCGGTAACTGCTCAATGGGTTTTTTTTCAGTGCACTTGTTGTATTATCAATTTTGCAACAGCAAAAATAAATAATGTAATTATAATCCGTTCAGCTTAAAATCAATTTTAAATTTAGACGTACTCAATACTTAAGCGGAAATCAAAATTAAATTGTACAAAATAACTAGATATTATATGAAATGACCAGTTAAGGTAAGATAAATATATTTTTCTATATGGTGTTTTGTATTTTAACCGAAAGTCGTAGGTGATTTATAAACTACATAGTCATTTTCTATAAAGCAACAGAATTCTATACTTGAACTATGAAATATTAAAAAAAAAATAATTTTCTATTTTTGGATTTATTGCTAGGACTATATTTTTAAAATTCAATTACTTTTTTTTTTTTAAATTTATAATAAGTTTGATGAAACGATTAAATTGACACGAGTTACTTGATTGGGAAAGAGGACCATTGGTAACACACTCATATTATTTGCAATTTATTTAATTTAAGATGGCAGAGACATTTTATTGCAGCAGGTCACGGGTTCGTTCGGAGAAGTGTGTCTGATTTAAATTTTAAAGTTCTTGTTTGGATTGCGATGGTTTCGTATGCGGTATGTCCCTCAACGCAAAACAAGATCAACTTATACTCAAGCTACACGGAACTAATTACGCAATGATGGCTTCTTTAATTAGAACCGTGAGATTAGCTAACGATACCCAAGTCGATCTATTTAATATTATCTCCATTAAGACTTTTTGCAATCATATTATTAAATATTATCCGTGAACAATGTTATTATGTGCGTTCTTTAAAAACTGTTCTATTAGTAACTACTCGTTATTCTATCCTATAATGTTTCTTAAATTCACCTTTTCATTATTATATGCATGTTTTATAATTTTTAACGGGCATTGATCCGTTGGAATTAACGATAAATACTTAATAATACTGTCTTGGACAGCGTTCTTACTCTCTGTTCCGAGGAATTGGCTGCATTCATGTCGGTAACGCGACATCCGATAATCGGAATCCGTGCATGACAGTAGTATTCGTATACAGAGACGAGAATGTATAGGGCAGGGGTAACCAATTAATATTTTTGGAAAGCCAAATTGGGTATTTTGAAAATGTTCGAGGGCCATTTCAATTGCCGAGCGAGTATATCCTTAGCATATTATATTATGATGTAAAAGTAACATGAATAAAAAAAAAATTGAAATAATAAAACAAAATAAAATACAATTTAATAGTTATTATAATATAAATAGAAAATTAGGTTACAATTAGTGGGATATTTTGGACGGTTATTTTCATTTCGTATTTTATTATTGGTTTTTACTTTTTTTTTCGTTGTCTGCGCGCCGGATAAATTTTGTTCACCACCATTTGGTGACCACTGGTGTAGGGTGCCTCGGTACTAGGTAGAATATAATACCCGTTGCGATAATTCCCAAGACGATGGAGATAACCAAATTGTTTTTTGTTTTTTTTTTTTTTTTAATATGACTCACGGGGATAACGACTACAAGTATTTGAATTTTAATTAAACTTCGGTGTCTCGGTAATAATTTAAAATAAATAATTTGTATTTCATTATTCTCGAAAAATTTAAAGAAAGCTATTTTAAGGTTTATTTTTTGAACGTTCTTACGTTTTACCTTTTTACTTTCATTAAATTATTAATATTTTTTCTGGTTTACAGAAAACAGTAATTTAAACGTAACAGTTTTTTGATATAATATCTTATTTTGATTTCAGATGATTTCAAAACACAGTTGGAATCAATGTATATGAATACTGTAATACCATTTTGTTTATGGAAATTTGCGTTTTTGCATGTATCCAACGCGTGTCCACCGCATAAGAACGTACAGTCATCGGATTAGTAATATACAAATGCGCGATATAATTATGTTAAAATCGTTAGCGGCTACGTGGACGCAGAAAATAGAGGTTGCTGAGATCGTTTTTCTTCCGACTCGATAGAAACCGGTTTTCCAATATCAGTAACAACAACAACTGTTAGAATAACATTTCATAGTTGAAAAACTGTTATCATCTAATTGATAGCAATCGATTACAGTTACGTCTGGAGGCTGCGTCCACCTAGTCGCTACCAATCTTAAACGACAGGACGGCGTGATAATCATAATGTAAGCCAAGGAGCCACATGCGGCGTGCGATAAATTTTAACGCGGCCTTTGCTGCAAAACCATCAATTAACTATACATGTTTCGAGAAAAAAAATTATTTCAAGACTACAACAGATTAAAAACAATGTAAACTTTGAAACTTGAACTGATTGAATAGTGCGTAGTATGAATGTGATATTATTTTTGGACTTATTTTACTGTTACTATAAAATTATTTTCTTCTTTGAACTATAAATAAATGTTATATTGTAAAAATATTTCCACCCACTTTTCACTATGGTGAAATTAGAAGTAAGGTGTATTCTTAAATAATAAAACAAATATATATGTGACCCACGACGATTTTTACTCGCATAATGTAGCCCGGTCCTTCCAAAAGGTTGGACGCTCCTGATGTAAGCTATACATATTATTTAACGTTCTTGGTGTTTCGCCACGCGCGCGTTTACCGTTTTAAAACGTTTACAACCGTGTAACTGCACGCACGTAACGTATTCAATGAATAAGTCAGCGTGCGCTTACGACATTCTTATACTCAAAGGGAGAAGAACACAATACGACGTTTTATCGACGGTTTTCTTATAAAACGGTACGTCGAATGTACCGTGAATACAGAGTGTACTGATGATATCGAAATAAACCGCACGTACCGACGGCATTGAACTACCGAAAACGTGGAATCAACCGAGATATCAACTGAATGGATTCGTTCAAGGTGTCGGAAAATACCCCGATGTCGAACGTACCGGAATTAGCCGTACCGGAATGACCGCGCCAAAACATCGGTCTTTGCGATATTTTAGCAACACCGTTTCATACCGGTGTAACAGGCGATTTTTACCCCGGATATTTTTACCCCCCCCCCCCCCCGGTAAAAATATCTTAGGAAATTTTTACCGGGGGTAATTATATCCTAGGATAATTTGATATCCCATGGGGGGTAAATATAACCTAGGATATTTTTAAATCCGGTCAAAATAAACTAGGATATATTTACCCCCCGGCAAAAATTTGGTCTCTGGGAGGTAAATATATCCTAACGTATATTTTTACCTCCCGGGTGAATATAACCTAGGATATATTTACCCCCCCCCACCGGTAAAAATTTGGTCTCTGGGAGGTAAATATATGCTAACGTAGTTTCTTACCTCCCAGGTAAATATATCCTAGGTTATATTCACCCCCCAGGGGATATCAAAATATCCTAGGATATAATTACCTCCGGTAAAAATATCCTAGGATATTTTTACCGGGGGGGGGGGGGGTTATCGTAATCCCTGTACGATGGACTTATGAAATTCAATTACCGTTCACTGACTCACTGATTAGCTAGATGACCGCCATGTTACGTCGGTTCGTTTGAAACGTCGAGGTTCGGATTTGTTCTGATGCACACAGTCTCTCTGTCTAGCATCTACTAATCATCACGACGTTGTTCACCCGCGCTAAAAAATGATTTTCGGGAAATCGCATTTTCACGGGATGAATCGTTTCCGGGCTCTAGACTAGAAGATCCTATTAGTTCTTTCGCTTTTCATTTTCCATCACTCCCCGTCCGCGCGCCATCCGCGCCCGTCCCAATAGGTACAGATCGAACGCGGCTGCAGCGTGATCGCTGGTGATCGGTATAGTAACATCGCGCGCGGGTACCGACCGGAGCGAAAAGTACGCAAACAAAATGCAAGCGGAAACGGTCGACGCGACGCGGACATTAATATTCGTCACGGAACGATTGCGGCCGAAAAACGATGAAATATCAACGGGCGCGATGACGCGACGTGTCGGCGGCAACGAAAATCTATCCTTCACGCCCCGCGGCCGGAACCGAGTCGGTATCGTGGCGTTAAATCAGCCGGCCGTCACTGGACGCACGGCGATGCGACGTGGGCGCAGGTGAAAAACGTTTGACGAACGAATCGCCGCCGAACGTGGCTCTCGCGACTGCGGGCTTACCGACGTGACCTCGGGTATATTTACCCCGGCGAAATTTTAACCCCCGGTAAATATTCGCCGACGGAATTTCACCGCCGGTAAATATTCGCTGGTGAAATTTTCCCACCGATAAATATTTTCTAGTGGAATTTCATCCCGGTCTTTTTTACAAGTTCCTGTTAACATTTACTAGTGAATATTTACTCGGGGAGGGTGGGGGGGGTAAACGTTAGCCAACCGATCTTCGTAGAACGCACAAAGTTCTGCGAGATGAGTCTAAGAGTGCCGCCGGGAGTTTACCGTAAGTTGGGCATCATTCGTTTGCTTCGGTTCGTTCGTCTTTTGTCCACCGATGAAACGGATACACGTTCCGAGCTCGGTTTAATACGCGCTAATATAAAGGACGGCTACCCGTAACGACACCTGAGAGAACTACCGCCATAAACGCGAGACGCTCGTAAAGATGACGCGCGGGACGTTCGGAATGAGAATCCTTTGCGCGCAGCGTTGTCGTCGAATGTAAATCACGCGATTGCGGCCGAATGGTGTATCGACGATTAGACTTGATGAGAGTGGCTCTACTCCATAGGTTGTTTGCTACCATTACATCTACGTGTCGACGTTGAACGCAGTTGATTTTGTTGATTAATTCTAGAAAGCTATCGCGTGTAAGCAATACTTTACGTTGTCCAGAACACGATGAAATCCGCTGTCATGTTTCGGTACGCAAAAAGGAGAGATATTCAAAAACTATGACACGTGAATAGTGTCCCATCGAGGATTATTTACCCATTGCTATGTGTCTCATGAGGTAGTCAAGATATTATAATTCGGTTTTTTTTCCCTACACAATACTTACAGGATCGATGACTACAAATATTTCATATATTAATCTAATATTATGTTTTGGTAAAAACAGTTAAAAATTCTCTTATATTTTATTATTTTGGAAAACGTTATTAAATGCTTTTGAAACTTAAAAAAAATATAAAAAATCATGAGATAAACGAAAATAAACTCTACAAAATAGTTAATTTGAAATTTCCCGAAAGTAATAGAATAAAAAATAATTATTTTAATTTCTTTACCAAAACATTGAACTCGATTAAAATATAAAATATTTATAGTCCTTGCCCTGGTGCGGCTTATATATAAAAAAAACAGATTTTTAATAATTTCATTATCTTAGGATATATTGTAATGAGTAAAACCCTCGGTGAGACATCTCGCGTATAGATAAATTGAAAAGTGTCATCGTGTCACTACAATTAATTGCAAATAATAATGTAAATGAAAAGAGTTTTAGGAAATCGTTAGTCAACCTTTTTGAATTGAACGGTCGGAGAATACTGACTGGGTAAAACGTGATAATAACTATATGATAATAATTGTTTAATATTATTACTTCACGTACATGAATTTCGGATATTGTTCCGTAACGTAGTCAGCCACATAGGTCGTATGGATTTATAATATATACTGTAGTGAAACCGTATAAAATGACTATTACAATAAACGTGGACGCTGCTTATAGAAAGTATGTGCGGAGAAAAAAATGTCACTTCGAAACACATAGATAAAAGGTATAAAAATCTAGTTCCAAGAGTATTGTGGAAAAAAGGGTTGTTTTCGCAACGAATACAGGGTGAATCATGAATATATATCTGAAATACATGGAATAACTTTTTTTTTTCATAAATATAAATATTACGATTATGCCGTTACACTCATAAGATTTTAACTTGTTGGTATTGTAATTTTTTGACGACATTTTTAATAAACACATATTTTTTTTTAATGTTGCATACAGTCTTGTTGTAGCTCGATGGTACAAGAATTGTATATGAAAAAAACTGAAAATGTCGAATAGAAAAAAAAGTATTCCGTACGTCCAATTTTCGTGATATCCCTCGACTCGACTCGGCCAAGCGTTACGTAAAAAAATTCAAATTATAAAATACAATGTGAGCTCTGAAAATGTAAAAATTGTGATCTCGTCGAAATCTTTGAATTATTGGTAAAAACGAACTGCTTATAATTTAACTGAGCTTGGTGTTTCACGTTTAAATATAAAAGTACAGCATTTCCGTTTTTTGTTGAATAGTAGCACGAAAACAATGTGTAATACTAATATTGGGCTTTAAAATCCAATACAACTACAACTAGTTGCTCGATCAAAATTTGTTCGTAAATCCTGATGCTTCCTGTAATTATTATACCTGTCAGGTCGCGCGTTGCCGATATCTTTATTTAAAGGGGTTCTCTCTCGTTTTTTGCTCTCGTAGTTACAGCGAGACCCTGCCGGGTCGATGCATGTAGCGGATACGGGGGAAAAACCTATATATCCGTATTGTATCCTAATTAAACAATGCAGTGTGCCCGGTACAATAGTTTTACGACTCGAGAGCAATCGAAAGCTTTAAGTCGAGTGCCGCGTGTACCTCTAATCCTTTTTGGATCGGCTTAAGTGCGGCGTTGTCGAGGTGCATTAGTTTTTATGCGGCGTACATTATATGCGTCTTTTGCCGCGGCCCGATCGATGGTCAAAAGAACACGACAACCATAAAAACGCGCTCGCCCGTGTTTCCGAGTAAACTCGACCATAATGGACCAAGGTTAGCTGAATTGTCCTCGAAAAATTAGAAGTTATTATAACACTACACTCGACGTGTGATAGCGTATAGGGTACAGAACGAGCGTACACATTTTGATTTTTGCGAACATCCAGTCCCCGGAACAAGTTTCAATCGTTTTATGGAATCATAAGCAAAATAAAAATATATAAAGATGCCATTTGTAACCAAAGAGAGCGATGGACGGGGTTAACCTAGGGACAGAACGTTGAACGGCGCGGTTATATTTGCTTGGTATATCGAAAACACACGCTACGTAGACCACGGCAACGGCGACGTTAGGACCGCAAAGGCGGCGATGATAAAGATCTCGCCCAGAAACTCGGCCCCAAATTAGGTCGTCGCCGCCGTCTATGCAATGTAGCCGCGAGTCGATACAGCGGTGTGTATAGGCGGTATAGGACCGGGTCTCGCTTCGGCTCGCGCAGAACTTTGGAGTTATTTCATCTCGAAACGTGCGTCGCAATACAATAACACATTACCGTACAGTATTTTACGTTCGCTATCGATAAATACGAGTATAATATCGAAATAAATACCAACCGAACTGGAAGTGTGTACCCGTGTGAGAGAATTTAGAACCCGCGTGCTTTTCGATTGTGCTGTCACATATTTCGGGAACTCTTCCGTGGATTATAGTGGTCCAATTAATTGTAGTCGAACGCCAACCGTTTGTTAATCCACATTAAATCGGTTGTTACTCAGATGTACGTAAAATGACCAATCTTATCGTTTTTTGTTTCTTTTATTTTTTCTCTCAATATTGTCTAGTGATTGTATGGAGTTTCATATTTTATACACAACAAATGGTAAATCTCAACCACATCCATCATAAGCACAGGCTTATATGGAATTATTATTTGTCTGTATTTATATTGTACATTTTTGAAACATTGCACGATTATAAGAAACGTAAATGAAAAATTGTAAATCATGAAAAAAATGCTCATTGTAAATACACTTGTACGAGCGTGTGTTATAATTATTATTATTGTTCTGTATGATAAGCGCGTGAATCTTCCTAGGGGGTGGTTCATTTTCAGCGACAAAAAACCGCACAACCAACAAAAAAACGAGGCGGTTTCAAATCTGTTCCCTTCTCACGGATAGATTCGGTACTTATACACTTCGATTATTATGTTGTTCACGTCTGTCGTGAACGGTTTGGTCGAGAAACGTCTTCCCGCGAAGAAACCGAGGAGCCGCGATTTTCAATGAAAAAAATAACGGCCGTCAATATACGTGATTATAGATTTTAACGGTAAATATAAACATTATTTGTTTGCACCAAATAGGGCTGGTGGATAAAGCTGTGACGATTCCTCACCCGATGAAACACTCTCTTTAAAATCGACGAGTTGACATTTTCTGAAATGTCATTTACCAAACTGGCTTTTACCGATTCAATAAGTCGTTAATTTCACTAATTATGATTCTTTACAAAGAGGGTTGGTACTGTGGGCTCATTACGTGTTGCATATAAATCATGAATTTGGTCACTACCCAGTAGTAGTGCATTAAAATATAAAGAGTGTTTTTTTTATCCGTGCTCACCCCTCATTTTGTCCATAAGACAATGGCCGTATAAAATTTGTAGTTACCGTAACAGCCATGTATAGATAACTTTTTTTGCGTGCCACCAAAAGGGTGTCGTGTTGTGATAATTTTTTTTATTTTTTTTCAAAAATTCAAGCGTCTTCACGAAAAAAAAGGGGGTGAGCGTGGAGAAAAAATCACCCTGTATTCCCGCGGCGAATGCCTAAGAAGCTAGATCATATTCTCGTTGGAAACTGTTATTGTGGTCGCGCGCTGAAAACTGTACTGCAACGCGCCCGTAGGTCCGTAACCAGCCACGAGGTTTCCGTACGACCGGCGTACTACGAATTGATTCTTTCATTGAACCCATTCGATTCGGCTCGCAGTTTATTATGATTATTATAACTAACGTCTTTGCATTATACCATTTTATATCGACACCGATTACGTAAAGCTGCACGAGGGTTGTACACTACGCGCGTATAATCAATTGTCTGATGATTTTTTCGAATTTCCGACGGTTCGATGGGCGGGTGGCTGCGTGGAGGGTGGACCGTTTCCATCCCCGTATAACGTGGCTGGCGACGGGAGCCGACCGGTCGCCGCAGACTTCGGGCGCAGTACCCGGCACGTCGTCGGTGGCCCGCAGTCGGCACGGCGGAAGTGGGTGCGGTGGCGGTGGCATCCGACGTCGGGGTGGCGCGCGCGCACCGATTAGGGTGCGCGATAGGGCTGTACGCGCGCCCTCCGCGGAGGGGTAGCGGCGCGGCGGGCGGTACGGCACGCGGTGGCGTTGGGGCGGTGGCGGGACGTGCGCGACACAGAGGGCGGTGTAGGCGAGAGCCCGCCGGAGGGGTGTGTACGGCCCGTGACGTCATTGAATCCGAATGACGTCACGCGGAGGCACGCTTTCGGGTCAATAACCGTCGCCGTCGTCGTAGTCGTGGACCGCCGCCGCCGGCACGGCCGCGAAACGTGCGGGAGGCGGCCGGTATGGAATGTGCGTGCATAAAGGTCACCGTGGCGGTGCGTGTGACGCCCGGAAAACGGGTTTTTTTTTTTCCCTTTTTTTCCCCGTTACGGAACTGATGGAAAAAAAATTGCTTCCGGCCGTGGAAACCGCGTGTAAGCGGCCCACAGCGTGTACGGCGTACACGCGTGTGAAGGTACGCGCGAAAAAATTTTGGCGTGTGTGCGTGCGCCCTGCGGAACGGATTAAACGACTTTACAGAAACTCTGCCACCACCCCGCGATTCCAAGTGCACCCCGCCGCCGACGCCACCACCGCGAAGTGTGCCGGCGCTATTGATCTGCGTGAGACTTCCCCCCGCTGCCGCACCACTGACTCCCACTGCCGACCCTCGCGCTCACATCTCCCTTCGCCCGTTCATCCTCTTTCACGCTCACTCTCGTTCTCTTTCCATCTCATTCCCTTTCCATACGTCTATAAATCGCTCTCACCCGATCCCTCTCCTCCTTCCTACCACTCATTCTCCGTCTCTCTTTTTCCGATTATTTATATTTATCCATTCGTGTCGCGTCCCACCGCAGCCGCTTAGTATAGGCTGTTGCGAGCAAAGCGCCAAAGGACGAGCGGCGACAACAGCGGCTCCGTCGAAGGGACATGATACGACTGTGACTACCGCGGGGGTGGTGTAACGTGTGACGGAGTAGTGCCGATCAATTTCCAACCGGAGCGCATGAATGGGAAAAGATGAACGATAGTTTTGTCGTACGCGAGAATATGATTCTCCCCCCCCCCAATCCAACCACGTGCTAGGTTTCCGTCCGGTCGATTATACCGGCAATTACATTATCCGCCACAGTCTCATATCGCGCCAAAACTCTTTAAAGCGAACCACCAAACCAAGCAAATCATTTTTACACTATTGTCATACTAATATAAATGTACTACACACCTCATACAACATTTATATAAGTGTGAAGCACACCCTTGGCGAATGAAGCGAAACATCATCATCGGCCGATCCACACGGTTGTTCGACATATTCTATTATATGTTTGTTGTGAGCGCGTAACAGTTTAATACCGCCCATTTCGTTACTTTTTTTCGGCTCGTGTGTCGCGCATCAAAATGTTTAATTTATCTTATGAATGTTAATTGCGCCCCGAGGGTCCGCGCAAATTTTGTTTTCATTAACCGAAACAATGGTTATTTACAATTTACATACTGTATTATTTATTCGCTCAAGTAATCGCTTGTTCGCTTCTGTTCAATACGACTTTCTTGAAACAAGTCGGTTTGGTTTTCCTTTTTTTTTCTCTCGCAATCCGAGTTAAATATCATTTATCATAACAGCGATGAATTATTCAAACGTATCACAAATATTTATTCAATGGCGAAAATACACAAGCATATTAATTATATTATAATACAAGTGTTTTTGTTGCGTAACGAAAAATTAAAGTTAAATTACGATTCCTAGGGAAATGTTCAATTAAAATTAATTAATTTCAGATTGCATACCGTTGGTAAATAAAAAATAATTTTTAAATTTGTTTAGATTTTTGTCATTTACACACATTTTATGCTCGGAGATAATTTATTTACACAAAATATTGTGTATCCAGTTTTTAATTTATCGTTTTTAGTGAACACTAACTAACGCTCAAATATGATGCGAAAAATAATCAATCAAATTTTAATTATAAAACAAAATAACGTATTATTACTTTGTGCGATGACGTCAGACCTTTGTTAACATTTTTTTCGGAATTTTTCTGTATTAAAACCGTGAACCGTTTGGTGGTATAATGAAATAAAATAAAATGAAAATTGACTTCTTTAAACTGTCATTTGAGCAGAAGTTGTTTTAGAAAATTCGTCGAAATGATTTACGAGCACCATATTATAACCTTCTTCTAAATTACTTTTCTTTTCAGAGTATTTTTGAGGTACTTTTAAAAATTTCTCCTATGCACTTTTTCCCTAGCAATAAACTTGAACAATTGTTATTTTCCAAGTGCCATAGACGGAAAGTGTATATCGCCTGTTAACCAGTCACAAACTGCCACTTAAGTGGATTAATCAATTTCCGGAGGGCTACAGGTGATGCGGATCTTACGCTTCGCTTTTTATTATGCTATTTTTTTTTTTTTTTAATAAGTTGTCCTGTCCTTGTAATTCTTGGCCCGAGGATACGTTTTTTCTTAAAGAATATTTTTTTTTGTCAAAAACCTGTTTTTATACCGCTAAACAACGAAATTTTATCCCTCGGAATAATTTAATCTGCGAATTCGCAGTTTAAAAATATTAGAAAAACCCGTTTTCGCGTAGCCGGAGCTTTTACCGAAGCATATACACAGCTTTCGAGGTCAGCGTTATGGAAAAATTCTTGAATCTAACAACGCTGCTGATAATATGAAAACATTTCCTCAAAAAACTGTACAATCGGAATATTGCAAACGGGAATGTAATAAAAAAATATTTTAAAATATTCGTATTTTTAAATATGCACTCGAACGTGGTTGGAGTTTGTATTCCGTACGCAACGACGTATTACTATAGGTTCTATCGGGGAGAGGATACGTTTTGTTGTATTAAGATTAGACGCGCGAAACGTTTGGACGCCTTTCGCGTTATTGTAGTCACGAAGTTGCGCCACCGAGTTTATCGACAAATTACGTTTTTATAACCCGAATACGATAATATAACCTTAATATGATTCTCAGTAGAGTCTAATGCACCAAAAAAATTGTTTTATTACGATTTTTTTCTTCTTTTTTTTCTTTCTTTTTTTTAATAAATGTTTTGTCGTAGTTTTACGAAAACCGCCCAACGATCGTTTCATCAAGCTATATCGTCTGAAATATAAGACGACGGGGACAAATGAACGACGTCGATAAGCGTAATATTTTAAATAACAGACTTTTTCGAATTTGAATATTAAAACGGTCGTGCACAATGAGTCATAAATAATTCAAAAGGGTGTATGATATACATATATATATAGGTATATATATTTTCGTTCAAATGATATATTTTTATCTGAATATTTCTCACGCATTTCGTCTCCGGGACAAAACAATAACACCCAGAACTACAACACATTACATCGACGACCGTATTATAGTCTCTTGTATATATATTATTATTATTATTTTTATTATTAGAATAAAACGAGACGACGATAAATATCGCGTCGCGTATATATGACTATAATAGGCGTGCGTACGAGGCTTACACTCCGGAAACGACGGAAAATGCAGTGATTTTTTTTATTTCTAGATTTACGCACACCCGTGTCATTGATAATTTATCAACCATCACGATGTGTGGTACGTTTACAAGGCGATTTTTTAACCACGCTCGCCCCTTTTTTTCTGGCCGTAAAATTGCTTAAACTTGGATTTTTTTTTTAAATGTTCAAGTTTTACCATGAAAGCCATGTTTTACATAAAAAATTGGTTTCACGCCATCTTAAGTGCGTCGTGTGTCGATACAGATCTTTTTTTCAAACGGAAACACCCTTTTTTCACTAAAGTATTTTAGCGAGGGTATTTTTCTTTGAATTTTGATGTATCGAAATCGAAATTCGAACGAGTATTTTTTGATTGATTCATATTTAAGCTTTGAGGACAATTGTCTCGTGGTACCTACCTAATATAATGATATAATGTAATCGGTAAATTACAAGTTCGAATAATTCCAAAGATATTGGTCTAAGACTTGTTACATCAAAAATTCCAGAAGAAATAACTGAGTAATATTTAGCGTAGAAAAATACGGTGATCGCATTTGAAATCCAAAGTTTTCACAGGTACAGGACATCGTTGAATTGGCATGAAAAAAAAAAAGTTATAGAAAACAAATGCGTTTTATGTTACAACTCGAACGTAAAAAAAAAAAAATGTTCCGTGTTCTTAATTATTTTCACGGCCGGAAAAAGCGGTGAGCATGGTTTAAAATCACTCTGTACACATACAGCGTTGTTCCGACGGTGCAGAAATTTCACGAAATTTCGCGCCGCGACGACCGGAAAGCGAAATCGCATCGATCGTCTCGTCCTGTTTCGGTGGCAATAATTGCGCGAGCAACGTAGCCGTGTATTATAATGGGTCCCCGGCATTACACCTATTGTGTTCGGCGAGGTCCACGCACAGCCCGCGCGCGAGTACAATGAAGAGGAAATAAAGAGGAGACTTTCAGAGTCCAAAATCTGTTACAATCAATCATTCTTAATTATTTCGCGACCCGTGCCGCCGCCGCCGTCTTGCCATCCGAGTCGTCCGCGAATTTATTACATCGAACCAGCGCGCGGCATCTTCTGCTGCAGCAACGCAGCTTGTTGATTACACACACCCGGTCGGGCAAGGTGAGATCGCGGGGAGGGGAGGGGTGTGTTCCGGTCGGCGGCTTAAACATCCGCCCTCCACCCGCACCCCGTCATGCACAACTTTCGTGTATTTCGACTTTTCACTCGCACCACACGCGCACGCGCCCTCGTAATGTTATAACACACGCCGAAAACGTTTTGTTCGCGACGGCGGCGGGAGATGGTCTCGGGGACGGGCAGGGACTTATATTTTCTCGTTCGCCGTCGATCGTTCGCGAGGGATCGGCGATACTCATATCGATAAGCCGAACTGATTGGACACCGCCGCACCGTAGACCTGTTTGAAAGTTTTATTCGTTCGAGTTCGATTAGCACCGTGGGCACGCGTCCGACGTTCACTTCGAGTGGAAAACGACGATAGTAAAATAATAAAACGCGATAATACCGACCTAAAACGGCCCCGTGGTGTGAAGTATTAATTCGTATTAATATTATCCCCGTGGCCGTTATAGACATTACTCTTCTCCGTCGCCTCGGTTCCCGCGGTCAAGTGATTTCGAAATTATGATTCAATATTTAGCGTACAAACGTTGGACCGGTATAATACGCGTACTTAACGGGTCCATTAAAATCGGTACAAGTCTATTTTCATTCTATTACATGCGGTTTTTACCGAAAATGTATCATATAAATCATGTCTTATAAGACCGTAAAAAGAATGATCTTTCGAAAGAATGGGTTAAATTTTTTTATATTTAATAAATTTGGTATAGGTTTTCAATGATGTCAGATAAATTCAAATAAATTGAAAAATGTGATTTAAAATAGTAGTTTAGACAAAACTGTTGACAAAGTCCGAGAATAAAAATACGAGTACTTGCTTCGGACATTGTTATATTTTTACGAAACTCGGTTTAGGGTGCGAAATTTCAGAATTTGAATCTTGGATTCAAACACCTTAAATGCTCTAAAAGATTACTAAAAAATGATAAGTTATCAACAAAAAAAACGTGATCTTCGCATTTAGAAGTGCATATGAGTAATTCGTGACCGTACTACATTCGCACAGTGAGCATTGGAAAAAAAAAACACAAAGTGCATGGAAACCATGGACAATCATCAGCGGTGATGAAATAGAACAATCGGTAACGCGGCGTCGCGCGTAGGCAATTCAGGTACACACCGGTCGTCGGGCACAGCGACGACGATCACGCGACGCCAGCGAACCTTACGTTGTGTCCTACGTGAATCCGGCGAGTCCGGCGAACGCACTGCGGTGCGTGCGATGCTGCGACAACAATAAACAAACCTGTGGTAACATGTCTGCGTTTCCAATGTTATCAGCCGTCGCCGCTCGTACGAACGATCGAATTCGTTCGGACGCACCGGATGATTTGAAAAAACAAAACAGTTTGTTTTCGTCACCGCACGTTGATGCGTTTGTACGATTAGATATTATATTATATTAGACATTATATTATATATAATAGTATTTTCGTCGTTTAAAGCATCGTCTGCCCGTAATTGAGGATACAATTAGTGGTAAAATTCACCGAAAACCAAACGATCATCGTAAATAAATGAATTTTCCCTTGACCTTTTATTTTTTATGTAATTTTTGTACAATAAGTATTTCAATGTAGTACTCAGTACCTTTTTTTTTGGTTAATTTAAATTCATAGTGAATATTGTATATTTTTGTTATTAAAGTGTAAATTTACTAAAATTAAAAATTAAAACGCACTACCGTCTACAACAAAGTTACACTCATATTTGCCATGAGTGCGACCGACGAATTCGTTCGCACCGCAACGCATCGCCGAACTCGCCGGATTCACATTGGACACGACGAAAAACGTCCGATACATACGGTGCGAATTCGTTCGCACCGCAACGCATCGCCGGACTCGCCGGATTCACGTAGGACACGGCGTCACGCCGCCGCCGATAAAACGATCGTAAATCTCACGAAATAATAATGTTGCAATATTAATTGTTCGGACCCCGAGAGGGTCACTGTGCCAAGATATCGGAGCTCCGGTCGAGTGGGACGACGGGAAAAACCGTTCTCGGCCAAACGTCGGACTTTGTGCACTCGGGTCGAATTATATCTAATATGATTATTACGATCGCGTATTATTATTATCATCATTATTATCATTACTATTATCATCATTAAGATAATTAGTACATCTGATCGTTTTCTGGAGCCCTCGGTCTCGCGGTCGGAAACATTAAACGATTTTATAGTCTGGCCGTCCGGTCCATAGCTAGTGTACACGGTGATTCTTTATATGTGATCACCCCCTTTTTTTTGTTTCAACAATAATTCTTTAATTAGAATTTTATTTTTTTCAATGGTCAAGTAACCATAAAAGCTATGTTTTCCATAATTTTTCTTCCATTCTACGTGTTAATGTATGTTCCGTCGAGATACAAAAACTTTTGTTTTCTTTCAAATTGGAACACTAAACTTATTCGGCAAAATAGTATTGTATTAATTGTTCTAGAATTTTTTTTTTTTTGTAACGTTATCAACATTTAGAAAAATACTTTTGAAGTTCTAAAAATTTGAAACTGTTTATGAAAAGTGTATGGTTCGTGGCATTTCGAATCAATCGCGATTGGCGATAACATGTGATGACAAATTGTATTATAATATTAGTATACTTTAATTAGAATGATTCAAAATCTATTAATTTGAATTGTGATTCTAGAACATCAAAATGCATGAAAAAAACGACTTAAATGGAATACCGTAGTGAAAACATGATATGATAATCAAACTTTGGTATTACCACAGATTATACTAATGGTGGCATGAAAAAAAAAATTGTGGAAAACATAGTTATGGTAAATTTAATATAAAAAAATCATATCGTTTTTACGGATAATATAAGGGGTGAGCATGTCTAAAAAATCACCCTCTATACTGCAGTCATACTGTTCACGTCGTCGTTTGTTTAAATCGTATAAAATATTGTGCTTCAACATTTGGAGCTATATAATATTCAAAAAAACTTTTTGATTTAATCGAAATATGAACTTAAAAAAAAAAACAATGAATTGGTTAATTTTCGCGGAATACTGACATAAAAAAAAATCAACTTGTTAACACGATATACATTCCTTTATAGTTTTTTATCGAGTAAATATATTTGGGTCAATCGCAGTTAAACAAATCAGATGAAATGAAAATTAAACTGGAATTTTTTTTTAAAAAAACAATATTCGTAGTAACCATAGTAATTAATTATACATTATAAAGTACATGTTATGAATTTATTTGGTGACAGTTGAATACAATTATTTTTTGCGTAATATTTATGTTTCAGACTAGGGGGATGAACCGCATTATTATCCTGCAGCTCAAATATAGAACCGAACTCTTGATTAAAATTATAAATTATACAAAAAAAGATATAGAACCGCGTACGCGCACCGAAACGCAAACAATAAAAAAGGGGTGCCCACGAACGGAAAAGGTAGGAGAATGTGCAAAAATACTCTTGATCAACTCAACGACTGCTAAAACTCTACGGGCCGTGAAATTAATTTCGATCTCGTTCACGGTTCGGTTAGACTATCCGGGAAACACGAGAACATTCACAGAAAACCAATCGTTCCCTCCAGCGACAGTATTACGATTACGCGCCGTCCATAGTGTTCCGCGGCAGACGGACAGATATATCGTGATATGCCCTGTGATTTTTTTTTAGAACTTTTAGTACTAAAAAATTCTTTAAGACTTTTCGCGCGGGCCAGTTCGTCACTTCGCGAGATCCGGCCACGGCGACGCTCGTATTACCGTTGCTCAGAAACACTCGCGATTTCGGCCGGCTAACAAATTTACACGAAACGGCACTGTAGCACGCGCGACACGCGGGTGATGCGACAGTTGATTTTGCGAGAAAGTCTTTGACAGTTTAATTTTACTGGCGCTAAAACGGGATCCGAGTCGGAGGCTTTTAAATTTCTACGTGAGTTGTATTTTTTTTTTATTTTTCATCTGTTTCTCATTCTGCCGACCTGTCCGGCGGCGACCGGCCGTTAAAAATCCCTCCCCCGAGACGTACCTGCGCAAGTGGTTTCAACCGTTTTCTTCACGCGCTCGCACCACCCTAACAGTCGTGTGGTTTTTCACATCGAACCCGTCCGCGTTCTCTTCGGTTTGTACTACACAAGGGGCGCGGAGGAGTCTCAAAATTTCTAGAAACTAAATGACAAGGCGTTGACGAGCATAATGGTTGGTGGGTCTGGGATCACACGTCCGGAGTTCAACGTCCATAACCGCGGTATCGTGCGACCAGAACGTTTAGCCGAGACGCATACGGTTACGCGGTTACGCGTATGCTCGACGTGTGTCACAACACGTTACCACGTGACCTGTGATCAATCGGCTTTCGTAACCGGACGGATTTCCCGCTCGGCGTTGCCGCATTTATATCCACGTGGACCCGGTCCGGATGCAACAGGGCACAACAGCTGTGCGCGGACGATCGCCGTCGGTTTTCAGGTAGGATGACGGTAGAACACGGAACGCGCGTATCCGATGGTCACTACGTCGAAGTTTTAAGCGCAAACGATGCAACGTCTGAGAAGGATCTATTGATTTTTTCCCCGTTCATTGGTGCCACGGGCCTGATCGTACGGACGAAAATATATACATTTCTTATATATACATAAGCCGTTTCGGTTTGAAATTATCCCGGAAATCGGGTACTGTCATTGCACTGCAGTGCAATTAAGTATTGACTGCGTCTCCGATAGGAACGCGTCGAAATAAAAATATAACGATTCAAAGAGACCTAATAATAAAATGTTATATAACACGTGTGTTTTACGAGGTTAAAAATATCAAACGGCGGACGCCAACTGCGACGTACGTAGCAATATTAAGCTTTATTATTAATTATTATAATGGCAATATTAAGAGTTATTTCATTTGATCGGCCATGGGTTTTTATAAAAGTTTATTAAAACTTAAAGCCCCACTCTACATTCTCACGTTTATAATTGTTATTAAAAGTAATGTTCCGGGAAGCACCGTAGAGTTTTCAATCGTTCAATCTCGTAACAAGATGTTAAATAAAATTATTTTTTTTTTTATAGGAAAACATCTGTTCAAT
Source organism: Periphyllus acericola (assembly GCA_949715065.1). NCBI lineage: Eukaryota > Metazoa > Arthropoda > Insecta > Hemiptera > Aphididae > Periphyllus > Periphyllus acericola. The sequence continues at coordinate 9,588,109 of OX454269.1, read as the reverse complement.
TAGGTATGCGTACTGTTATACATGTATGCATATACATACTAAAACTTTTCAGTAATATTACGGAAACAATATGATTTTTACACCTGGGGAGGGATAACAAATTAACGAATAGCTTTTATGCATTTTTAATGACATACTTGGAATTGTTGCAATTATTATTAAATTTAACTTTTTTTTTTCATTAACTGCAGGACGGTTAATGTTTAACGAAAATTATGTTTGTAATTAAAAGACAATAAAACAGCTTAATTATAAATACTGGTAAGGTTCACCATGAACATTTGATAAACATACATATATTTTATTTATTTTTTACTCCGAGAACGTAGAAAATATGGTACCATACTATTTTAATTCTGTCGAGAAGATAATTTTTTTATTGTATAATAATAGATCAATAAAAACACGTGAACGCAAAAAGGTTAATCAGCATAACCTACTACAATAAAGATTTTTTTTTAATGAAATGGAACACTCGCTTTATCTATGTATAAAAAAAAAGAGAGAAAACGTATAAACATTAATTTTGTAAATCTCTCTATCTTTCTATTTTTTTTTTAAATTCCGCAGGGTTATAAATAAATCTAAAACTAAAACGTACAAATAAATAACTTTTAATTTCAAAACATTCCTACGTTTATGATTACGAACTACAAACAGTTCAAAACATTAAAAATGTTTTATATTATTATACAGGTTATTCGTTGAACAATTATCAAATCATCAACACAAATTACACTATTGCAAAATAGGTTCCGAGTAAGTGGTTATTTTATGAATTAATTTGTTGACAAGAAATAGCGCTTGACCCGATGTTTAATACCTTATATAATATAATATAATATGCTCAATATGTTTGTTGTTTGATTTTTATCAATTAATAGGGTGAAATATGAAATATAATGTTGTTTCATTATTAATTAATCAACCCGACAACATATTTTGTCATCTGTTGTGTATTATATTCAATTATATGATTTTCAAAGGTATCGCGGACATAAATAATACCCACGGGGTCACAAGCGATCCGGCAAGAATTGTATTATCGCCTTACCTACGGGCCTCTCCTAATAATGTTTACCAGATTCTCCAGAGGATATGCCGTGACAAGTTTGCAGAACACAAAAAGGGACACTCGAAAGACGGAGTACCTATAGTGAAACTGTAGGAGGGGTTGAAACTTTTGCGTGAAAATGGTCTAGCCACCGACGATCGTTATGATGTATGTGTAAGTATGCGTGTGCACGTGTGTGCGTGTGTTCGTGTGCGCGTATACATATGTGTATGTGTTTGTATGTGTCCGTGTAGGTTTGTGTGCGGGCGTGCGTGTGTAAGTGAGTGTATGTTTATGTGCGTGAGTGTGTGTGTGTGTGTGTTAAACGTAATAATTCAGTTTTGACCTACATCGTGGCCGCTTGGGTCGAGTGTAGTTCTCCCCCATCCATCACCGGGCGCTTATCCTCTTGTGTGCTTACACTTATTGCTTCGTGTAAAGGTAAAATAAAGTAAAAATAAAAAAAAAAAATATTTTTTCCTCCCCCTTGCACTTGTTTGGAAAACTACACTCCAGACTGTTTGATCTCCAAGCTATTGTGTACAGCGTAACCGCTTAACGATGTATGATTATTTTTTTATTATTATTATTATAATAACTTTTGTTTTAATTATTATTATTATTATTATTATAATAATTTTTGTTTTTATTATTATTATTATAATTATTTTTGTTTTTATTATTATTTATAGTATTTTATCTACATTTACCTAAGAGTTTAATCACAATTTTTGATATTGATATAATCTTCGGCTATCGCAGCGCTACGTGTTTCTGCTTTAAAACCCTGAATTATCGTGCGAAATGCATTCACGTCAAATCGTAATTAAATTCTCCGAAAGATTAAAATTCAGATAATCGCTCGCAAACAAAATTAATTGTTTTTATATTTAAAATTAAAATAAAAAATGTATTCAAATCCGTAGGTACCTCATAGCCACCACACACGCGAACTTATATCCGCACGAAATACTGTGCATTATTAAAACGATGTTGTTGTGCGGTATTTGACGTATACCAAACAAACTGGAATACAACGTATCCGTAGTAGTATACGCGGGTATTGTTTTCCGATAATGGTTGAATTTAAATTTATTATTAGACTGCAATTTTTACTTCAAACGGAAAAACCCACGTTGGATATTGTTTAGGACGGACGTAATGATACGATGTTACGCGTACAACTCGCACGCGTGTTTTACGTGCCGTTCACGCGTCGTGTAAATATTCGTCCCGCCGCAATTAATTCGTCGCGTCGTTAGCTCATCACGCGTCGATAAACCGCAAATTATAACGTCGTGTAAGTAAGTAGCTCGACGAATTCGAAACAAATGTGTTGTGCCGCCGTGATCGTTTTCTATCGAAAAAATCTAAAAATCGTCCGTTCGGCGCGAAAATAAACACGATAGTTGGGCATCACTGTTCGTGTCTAAGTGGTTTTTCGTGATGCGGCCTCCTTACTCTGATGTACATTATCTATTATGGCCCCTAATGTCTGAGGTGTAGACATTCTTTACTAAGCATCAAAATCGTTTGAACAATTGGGAATTTTTTCCCCGCAACATTAATGTACTTCGACGAAATCGTTGTACACAAATATCGCATGGCTGCCCCGAAATACACGAACGGCCCATAGTTGAGCAAGCATTGATACATTATATGTATTCGTATTATTTTATCCACGTGGATTCAAGGTGCAGTCGAGTAAAAATAATATGATAGCAGACATATTATTATTTACGCATGCATATATTATTATAACGTAGCACGGCACGCCTCTTTCCCTCCTGAGTTAAGGGGATAATTACAAGACTAGTGTTGAACTCTGATTCAGAAGCCCTTTACACCATATACAGTGATGTTAAGTATAAACGTTTTGTGAAATTTCTAATTGTTCCTCCGTTGCAGCCATTTAGTTTAGGGGCTAAGTACAAAAATGATGCAAGATTAGCAGTCAACGCGCCCAAAACTTACAGGTTCGGTACACAGCACAAACTTATAGTTTAGGAGATATTAATTTATGTAAGCTGATATTCACGTTTCAGACCACTGTGCGGCGTACGGTTAAAATCAATCTAGGGTGACGCACCACACACACGCGCTTGCCGGAGATAGTTGAAACGATAATGCATGGTAATTTTTTATTTACTTTCCGGTTTTAGAATATTTAAACTGCGCATAGTTTATTCGTCCCATGACGTGTGTATTATTTATGCGCTAAAAACGTTTTCAAAATAATTCAGTTTTAGGTTTACTTACGAGTATTGCCTACCACGAGAAGAATTTCTTCCAACCTATACGACGTGTCTGTTGCACTTGGTCTGATATAAGACTATGTAATACGAATAAAGTTATAGAGTATATTTTTGTAATGTCTTAAGCAACACAATAATAAGTGTTCCACGAATTATGAATACTGACCAAAAACCAAATTCTGGAAGAATAAAACATAATTAAACTTTACGGATTATTAAATCGTTAGAATTTACGTACAATAGGAGTGTTATGATGATTACGGAGAAGTTATTTTATTTAAAATTAAGAGTATAAAATATCAATGCGATACAAGAGTTCCTATAAATTAAATCTCATCGGCCGTGGTTCGATTACTTCAAATTAAATTCCGAATTCGTTGTAATAACGATGATGACGGTAATAATAACAATGCGTTATTCATACCACTTACGTATCGCGTGGTATTAATATTAAATATTTGCTGGAAATAGCTCATTTGAATCACCCCAATCGGCTCAATCGATAGCATACACTTACCCATTGTGATTCTTCAAGTAATGATGCTTTAGGCACTTAGTCAATGAACGATACTTGGGGAAAAAATGAATTATCTATCGGAACGGAAAATGTTTAATAATGACTTATAAAGTGCACTCGAAAGAATTGGGTATATTGAGTACAGTAAAATCTCAAATCGCGACCACCGTTTTTGGTAAGCAGTTAATTCCTTATTATTTGGCGAGAACCATTAAATGAAATTATACGTTATTTTAGAAAAATATGAATCGTCCTTCTATATATTGATACTATACGTACACTGACGAACAATATTATTTAAAAATTACTTTCGTATAATACGAACGTCTTAATAAATATAAACGTACAATAAAACTTCCCTCGACGGACACCTCTCAAAATCTGATGTTATTTTGGGGGACAGGGACATTTAATCTAATTTGAAATAGGGAAACGTCCAAATAACGGACTCCAGTATGATTCCGAATTAAAAAATAACGACAAATTACTAACCTCAGAAAAAACGAACCTACTCGCGAGATTGCCAAAAGACGATGGCTTAATTGTAAACAAACCAAACTTACAGATTTTTTTCCACCGAATTTATGGATTATACATGCAATTTATCCTTTTTAGCGCGATACGTTCTCATTTTACACATTTGCCCACTTATTTGAAATTTAAAACCGAGTCCTTTCCGAACAGTGGACACCTTCGAGTAGCAGACAAAATGTTGGTGACCTAGGGTGTCCGTTATACAAAGGTTTCACTGCATTAGAATCACGAAGGCGGTTAACGTTATCGTATCGGGACGAGTATATTATAAGAAATCTTCGAATAATATCACCTGGAGATTTACATACATTAAACAGTATAATTGAATATTCAAAACGTCGTTAATTTCTCCACGTTACCGTACGTGAGCTGAGCTTTGCAAAATCTTTGACCTATAGTTGTGCAATAATTGGGTATCACCCAAAAAATTGAACCCGAGATGTTTTTAAATGGAGATAAACTCGCTGACAATGATAATCATAGTTGACATAATGGCATGCATTCGAAGACGACGCGGACGCGCAGGCCAATCGCTACTATTCCCTCACTCATTTTATCCCATAGGACAATTGGCACAGTTCAAAACGTACAGTATACAACACTACATATTATGATGATACGATGGCGTCCGCCGCGCGGAATGTGTATAGAGCATACGTCTACGAATGATAATAAGTGATTTATAGACCAAGACACTAGAATATTATACGATATGTCCTACGCAGACAGTCACAGGACCGTTGCACAGGAAAGGCTACGGAGAAGACTTAAAAATGAGAGAAACCCAAATGCGTTTTAATCGGTTTGGGCGAGAGAAGATCTATTTTTTAAACTATATTGTATATTATCGTTAATTAGCTTGAATAATCTCGAATCTTATACAAAATAAATAAAGTATTATGTCTAGCAAAATGCAATACACACAAGATACGACAGTGGCAGGATAAATATAAAATAAGTAAAAACAATTATTTGCTTAGCCGTATACAAGACGCGTCGTGGTACCGTCAACAAGTCATAACTCTTATGGGAAAATCAAAAATTAGTTGTACGAAAAAAACAAAATATAAACGTAATTGAACGTACCCTCGCCCGCAGTTACTATTTCAGTAAATATACTGCCCCCCCCCCCCGACCTGACTAGTTTTCTACCCGGTGACGCCACTGATTTGACGTGGCGTGCAAATGAATTGGAGTTATGTAACACGTACCGAGCGCGTTCCGTTATTCGCGTGAGGACATTAGACAATTTCGCACGAGACGGTGGTGAGCATAATACTATTATCATAGTACGTAGTACGCAGTGCCCGCCCCACCACCTGCTGAGAACTGAAAATGTGTTTTCGCCAATACCGCCTTCTCGTACGCCGCAGTAATTCGGTTTTCGATCAACGGCGCACGTTCCCGGCTGCCATTATTATACAGCTCTGGCCCGCGAGCGCGGTGTTCTTGTTATATTGAAAACAACGATGTGGAACGTGTAACGTGTCGCCATATTATTATTGTTCCACGGAAACCACCGACGGATCGAATTTTCCGACCGTGTCGAATTTTGGTTTCAAAAAATTCAAAAGTGACGGACAAAGACAACTCCTCCCCCCCCCCACACCCATCACCAATCCCCCCACCACCGTAACGACTTTCTCTCTCCTCTCGTTCACAAAAACGAAAACAATTTTTCAAAGTCCACCCGCGCCGACTGGAAAACAAATGAATTCAACTCGAAAATACCACGCTCCGCGCATCCCGTTTTCACTCGTTGAGTGTTCAGCGCGTAGCGTTATTGTACAACAATTTTCGGGGTCGTCTCGTGTGCGCCGGTGCTCTCGTGGACTGTTTAAAATGTAACTGCAACGAGGTTTAATTAAAATCATCCCTCGTAAGCCCAGATTAAATAGTACGTCGAGCGTTTATGATGAATTAAATGTAATATGACAAAAAGCCGTTATTCCGAAATAAACGCGCAGGTAACGTACGTAGGTGTGTACACACACACGCGTACGACGTGTGTACATAATATTACACGTGCACGTTTACGCGAGACGAACGTACATAAACTGTTCCGTTTCTTTGAGACAAACAATCTTCAAAGTAGATTAAAAAAAAAGAAAAAAAATCTCCCGTGTAACGTATAATGTTTTAAATGTTTGCGAACAATCAACAAAAACGCTACTGTACATAATAACCGAGCACAAAAGTGTTTTCTGTGTAGTTGTCAAAACGGATACTTTATGTTATGCCAGTGCAAGCGAACATATCACAATGTAGGTACTGACGGTACTGTACGTACGTAAACGTATTAAAACCTTTGCCACAATGACGTCGCGATCGCGTACAAAAAATATATAATACAGTCTCGCCGGTTATTATTATTATTGTTTTTTTTTTTTTAATAATAATATTTCATGTATACGCGTTTCGATGTTAAAAAAATATATAATAAAATAACCGAGTACGCATTGTGTTCCTATGATATTTGCTTTCACAGAATTACTGTACAATAAAATGATTTGAAATCAAACGCACACTACTCCCACTCATGTATCGTGTGTAATACCATGCACGTTGTGGGTTGAGAAAAACGAGATTAACACATTATATAAGATCTTATGACAAAATTAAACTAACGCGTGGTAGGTATAAGGCAATATTATAATATTATAATAGTCTACTTCGTATTTAATGTTTCGAAATCGAAATAAAACGTGATAAGACGCAGTTTTATGTGCACAGCAGCAAAACGGTGAAAATACGATTATATTGGTTTCGAAATGCCAACCCGCAACCGAAGACATTATTATTGTAAGTATGGTGTATTACACCCGAAACAGAAAATAATGTATTTCTTATCAATGCACCATGGAAACTTTGGGCGGATGTATTCGAAACGTATATAGTGATATTCCTAATCGTAATTCCTAACGCGTGCTTCATCTTACATCAGTCGTCGTCGTCGTACAGATGCGCGGCGACAATAATATCATCCAGCAGACTGTGCAAATCTCGCTGTGAAATTCGATTTCAAAGTGCACAAAACACGTAACGTTGACCCAAAAAACCAACACGATTGAGAACGAGTGTATCTGCAACGTACACATTTCATTTTCAATTTTTCTAGGGAACAACAATTGATTTACGTTTATTGGAATCCAATGGACAACGTTCTGAGTTTGTTTCATTATTTTCCATTATGTAAAATATAGAATGTTACGTGATCGTTTATGTTGGTCCGATGACTGAACGCGTGTCTATAAAGTTCAAAAGTTAGATATTAGTGCCTATATCCCGGTGTGCGATAATCGATATCAACGAAATATATTATCGTTATCAACCGTTCGATAAAAATTGTAAGACACGGAAACGTTGGAGAAACTTAAAAGCTATCGAACGTTCTTAAACATAACATAAAAAATGCCGATCTCAAAAGTTCGAAAGCAAAATCGAATTATTAGTATCGCTGCGGTAATTGTTTTACCTGTTATTATTAGTGGGCTGGAAATCAACTCGAATATACGGGTATAACCATCGACCGACGGTGATCGAAAACAAATCAGATTTCAAGCAGACGTCCCGGATTGCCAAAGTATCCGTGTACTTGCAATAACTCGTGAGACTGCACGTTTCTACAGGTTTATTATATTACATAATATCATACTACCTACGGAATCGGTGAAAAAAAACCCCTCGGTTACCACGGGATAGGAAAATACACGTATGAAACGCAAGGAAAGTAGACGACGGGGGGCACGAGGAGAAGAAACGATGAGGATACTGACGGGTGTGTGCAGGCACTGCGGCATGAAAGAACGGTTGTGTGGCGGCAACGGGGAGAAGGATGAGAGAGAGGGACAGAGAAAGCAGAGGGACAGAGGGAGAAGGAACGCTTCAGTGGAATATCAGTGCGCGTGTATAGCTCTAGGCTTAACTGTCAAATATTGAACTCGTTCGGAATCCTTCAATTTATTTCTGCCCCCGCGCCGCGGCTCCAGCACGTAGCCCCTAGCTAATAAGATAAACTGCACGCGTATCTGGATTACTCGGAATAAACGAGGCGACTTCGTCGTTTCCCACACTCCCGCGTCATCCCCGTCGGCGACGCCCACGCGCCCTCAACGACGGCGGCGATGGCTCCGACAAAACCGCGACTGTCTGTGTTACGTCATACAACTACAAGGCATGTACATCGTTCACGGGTCGTGGTATAACGTAGATCAGTAATTCATAATCTTTCGGCCGTTTGTTGATTCAGTAGGGGGAGGGGGGGGGGGGGGCGTGAAGTAATTGTGTAATACAATAGTTCGGAAAAAAATCCCTATTTTTCTTGACGTTTCTTATAGGAAAAAATGTCCACCACTCGGGCCCTAGGGGCAATAACAATTTTACGTTAAATTAAAGGTTCCACGTTATAAAAAAGTTTTCAGAACAACTGACGTAAAGTGTAGTTCTCCACTCATCTGCAGGTACGAAGCGCAGATACCACTGATTGGTTCTGTATATTTTATTTTTTCCCTAATCAGTGGTGGCTGCTTGAGTTTCTGTATATCGAGGAGCAAGCTAGATGAAACTACCCGACCAACTACCAAATTTATTTGATGAAACCAACATCAGTGTTATTACGGAGCACTCAAACGCGTAGTTATATGACCATCGCTGCAGATATATAAATGCTGTGTAAACGTGTCAATTGTACATTTTAATTTATCAAATATATACTTCGGGTTAACCACCCGTGGTAGATACATACCCGCCCTTTTTTTGGACCCGGAGTGGTCGATGATTTTATACACATATAGGTCCGCGATAATTTACCACCGCGATGAAAATAATAACATTATAGAGTAATGATAAAATATTATTAATAATCATAATAATTAAAAATAATAATAATAATAAAGCATATTATTCCCTTTGCAGGAAATATGTTACGTGAATATTTATTATGTCATCGGGTCAGTGCGCAAAGGGTGTGTTATGGGATTACGCCGTATACTGCCGGCTCCTTCCCCTTTTTTATTTCGCGCGGGCGTACACCGTGCGCGGGTGTTCATGTCTAATAATACGCAAAATGATATTTATACGGCGTGAAAATAATATGTTTGTGGCAAGAGTCTGTCTAAACAAAAATAATCTAAAAGGCTCCACAATCTCTAGCTATAAAGTTCTAAAAGTTTTACCAGCCAAGTCACGCTGTACGAGCGATTCGCCATATCAAATGTAACGGAGAAAATTAATTTTTATCGTGCGAAAAAGCGTGAAAACAGAGCTTATGTATCCCAGGTAACAAACCACATACGAGTACACGAATAAAAATATTGGTAAACATCTCCTAGTTTATTTAGGTCCGTGTAATTTTAACAATACGCAACAATTGCATTTAAAAAAAAATGCAAATTCATAATGTTAATCTAAAGTCTACATATATAATGAATAAAAAATCTATTGTAAACCGTTCGTTAGATGATCTCTGATTTTAGGTTCTTATTTTAAGTTTTACACAATTGAGCATTAAAATAGCTTAAGAATTTAAATTGTAAATTCTAATAACTGAAAATGTATACCCTTACAAGCTAAACTTCAGGGGATGAATTAATTGTATGTATTGTTCCGTTCAAATACCTCAGTGTGTTGTAGGTATAAATAAAATAAATTTTAAGAAAAATAATAAAATACATTTATTCGTATACGTAGTATTATTTTTAGAAGAATCGAAAAGGCAAACGAAACCTGTTTTATTATGTTTCGTTTAAACCACTGATTTCCAACGTGATCAGTACTGTCCATTGCTGTAGGCTTTTTTTTTTAATTCTTAGGGGGGCGATTTTACTGTGACTTTCATTGTTATTGTTCATAACTTATTGCGATAAAATGTTATGGTAACTGCGTACAATCAAAAATTATAATGTGCCAAATGTAAAATAATATACAGAGTTATTCAGGTACGAAATAACAGCAAAATGGTAATAAACAAGTACTTATCTCGTCGTATCGATGCCGCGATAAGCTTCGTTTGGTCTAACTTTTGTTCAAACTTCTCATGGACGGGAAGGGGCGGTGTGAGATTTTTGAAAATCTAAAATGGCCGCCGAGTAAATGAAAATTGGGAAACACCGGTTCGGACGATGACGGATACTACGTATAATATCGTGTACGCGCAGTTTCCTAAAACGCAGTCACTGCGTCCGCGGATTCCACCGGTGCGTGGCGTTGTGAAAATGTCACCATGAAAACAACTCAACCTACACGCGTCGCACGATGATGATGTCCTGTCGTTATTATTACTACTTGCATCTCGCCCTGCAGCATTTCCGATGCACGTAAGCGCACTCGGTCTATCGCACGGTACTCGGCTAATTGCCGCGCGACCGTGTCCCCGTTAATACCTCCTGTACACAATATTATACCGTTGCGGCTCCGGTAATCGCGTTAAATCTAATTATATAAATAATTAAAGACGATGCGCGCGTGTACACGCGTATCAGTTATCGGTTTATCACGGGCACTGCACGTTGTTGCATTGTTTTCGTCGGCACTCTGAGCTCAGGATCTTGTTCGCGGCGGGGCAAGAGGGCTTGGGCCGGGGACGCGATTCCAAGGGAGTTGCAACATGTTCGACTAAAAATAACCTAGTCGCTACAGCCGACTAAATGTTTTAAATGTTTTTCGAATAAATAAATTGTTTTATATTTTATAAAATATTATTAAAATGTATTGATCGCGCTGTGTTGCGTCTATGAACATAATACCATCGATGAATTTTTCGCGTTTAAAGCAAGAAAAGTAAAATGTTTAAATAATTTTAATTGTTGTGAACTGTAACAAAAAAAAAAAAATCAATTGTTATTAATGTAATTATATAGATTATTTTCTCAAGGTGTACTGAAAAATAAATTGGTACACATAAATGCAGTTATCAGTGGTAAATGGTTATTACTCTGATAAAACTATTTTTATGGGGGAGGAGCGTTTTCGACGATTTGCTAGGGGGGCGCATGACCTCAATACGGCTCTGCCTAAACTTAATAATATTCTAAAAACTTGGAGGCACTTGCACAGCAGTGCATCGTGTATTTATACTATGAACATTGATCATAAATAATTTAAAAATTATATACGATTAAAGGGAAATAGGCACCATATGGCTGGGAACCTCTACTATATCATAAGCAAAGTTATTGTTACACGTATTATAATGTTCGCTGTACGTGCATTCGCAAACTTTGAACGATTCTCGTGTGCAGTTGAATATGATATTTTTATAAACCTTTCACGCGGATCCGAGTGGACTTTGAGAACAATGACGAATGCTTTCGACGACGGTTCCGTGCGACACACGTGTAATAATGTGAACAAATACCGTGATAGCTAAATATACATTAATGGACATTTCGAGAATTTGAGGCAAATCACGTCTGCCGGATAAGTTTGAAGCCCGAACCCTAACGGCCTAACCGGTATTATACCTACTCTATCTTCGTACGAACATCACGGTCCCGAAACAATATTCTCGTGGGATCTACCTTTCACATTAGCTCGACTGCTGTTGGGCATTTTTGTATTGTACCAGTTTTCCGCGTAGCTGGATAATAACCATTGTACACCTACTGTAGTCACGTCTTAAGTACGGGTATTCAAAAAAGGCGTTTCTAACGTCATCGGGGTATTTATTTGCAATGATACTCAGATGCGAGCGGTCGTAATGGCACGCGTTGTTCGTTTAACTGATGTTCCTCAAGTCGACATGTTTATTAATCATGATCTACAATCGCGTGCATTTGTCGTTTATGACGTAAACGAAGCTAATGCCAAGTTTGTTGAATAATAAGCAGTATATTATTTATTTTTATTTTCTTAAATACGTGTATTTCAACCCATTTCAAAAAAATAATATATAAACAATAGATTTTATCGATATATGAACGTCGTTTTTATGTATACGTGATGTATACATTTTTATGAGCACTGCGCTGCACGTATTAAAATGGGAGTTAAACTGGTAGTATTATTCCTAATCCCCTTCGGGTGAACACTGAAGATAAAATCGTAGATAATTCTATAATTAGTAATCAGTACACTTTAATCGTTACGAGCGTGAAAACAATAAAGTATGACGTAAAAACTGCACGACACTTGATCTTATACTACATGGGTATGTAAAACGCTGCTCGCGTCTTATCGTAAAACGCCAAATATTTAAAAAATTAAAATTTTAAAATTTATAGTGTTTTTGATTTTGTATTATGTTTTTAATGTAATATTTAAATACGAATTATTTCTTAAGTTCTAACGTATTTTTTAATCACTAATTTATCTAACTTGACCTAACGTATTATTGTTATGTGTTCACTTTTTTGGTAAATTTTTAAAGTTTGGGTTATGTGTCGTTAGAACAGTCCTGGACAATTTCGTGAGATGACTATCCGTTACATTCGAGCGACGTTCAAATTGTATTACTTTTTGGTGAAAGGTATAAAGAATACGTTATGATATTCATTAATAAGAGCAAAGTGTAATTTTTGGATAATTTATAGCGGTACAAATTTCCAAAATTCTAAAAAACAATGTCAAATGTATTTTAACCGCTTCAGTCCTCCGTCTTTAAATAGTCCAAAGAGTTTAATTACTAAATCTGCCATTTTCATTGAAATAAGTTAAAATATTGGGTATTCTGGTACAATAACATATCAATTACAAAATGATTTTCTAATAATCGAAACCGGTGTTCATGAAATTGTAAGTTTTTAAATCGAAATCAACTGTTGGGTCTTACACAATTTTTAATTATATTTTGCAATAAAAAATATTTTACAACCATACAACGTCTTAATCGCATAACAATGTTAAAACTTTATGAAAAACTTGAAAATAATATTATATTTTGGACATGGTGTGACGCAGTAGTGAGCCGCAGTCGCTTATCATGTACATACGTGTTTCAAAAATAAAAACCTATCGTTGCAAAAACCAACGGTTACGGCCCTGCGACAGCTCATGGTCATAGTTCCCGAAGATCAATTAACAAAAAAAAGCCTCTTAGGATTATTGGTGGGAAACGCGATCGTAATTTTTTTTTTCTATTCTGTTAATGTGTAACGGACCATACAATGACTACGCGCCATGACTATTGTATGTATGCGTATACATTATAATGTTATGATATAAAAATTCACGACAAAATCATAATTATTATGTCGTCATAGTAATAAAGGGCGTCCCATCGAGGATCCATGTTTTAAAATTTTATTTCCATTAACCTCCCGATCTTAAAACAATTTTCTTGGTTTCCAAAGTATTCGGAAAACTGTCATTAAACTTATTGTTATTTTTTTTACCAAAACACGAATCGTTTGTAGTGCTTGTTCGCGCGAGTATTATGAAAAAAAAAAAAAAAAACCGAACATCTTTATCGTCTCAGGAGACACCGCGTAATGGGTAAATAAATAGTTCCTCGGCGAGACACCCAGTATAACGATCTAACGAGTGAAATGTGCTGTACTTACGTTGCGAGCTCGATCTTCGGATGATGTTTTCCAGGAACGTGTTTTGAGGGGCGACCAGACCTCGTCGGCCCCCTGGCATAATGGGCGCACCTTTGTTACCCAGGAGTAGGCTGTTAGCAATCTTTACTCCAAGATATCACATCGGTCATAATACACGTGGGAACGGAACACGATGCATCGGTACGAGAGTGATGTTATTATGAACGCGTGCGGTCAGGTACGATCGACGGTTGCTCGTATATTATAATAATAATAGTATAATCTATACGTTTTGCCACGCGAACGAAAAACGTACGATGCACGCGCGACGACGACGACGACGACGTACTCGTAATAATATAATATAATATTTTACACGACGTACAGCGGGGCCGCCGGGTTTGGAAAAAAATATATTTGCACAGCACTGCACTAAACACACAACATATAGATTTATATAAAAGTATATATGTGTGTGTGTGTGTGTGTGTGTCGATCACGTAGACTTCTTTGAGGTAAGATCGAGAATAATGATTTCTCGAACAAGATACCCGGGAGCGTGTGCAATGGACGTGTACGAGAGGTATGTGTGGGCACGTGCGGGTCGGTGTGTGTGTGGGTGTGTGTGTGTGTGTGTGTGTGTAGGTGTGGGTGTGTGTGTGTGTGTGTGTGTGTGTGTGTACACGTGTACGCGTGAGTGTGTGTTTGGGCGAGTGCGCGTGTCCCCCGAAACTGCAGTAGTTATCGTCAGCCGCAATCCAAGTGTTCACGTTTGTGTTTCTTCATAATCGACGGGTGTCGGTCCGAAAGAAATCGCCAGCACGGCCGTCGGTGTCGCCGGTCACGGTGGTCAGCGCGCGGCGGCCGTTCATCGGGTCGGGCCCGCGCGTCCGGTGAACTAGGACGACGCGCAGCGATAGCGGTGCTGCTGCTGGTGCTGCTGGCGGTGGTGGTTCTGGTGACGGTGCTGGTGATGGTGGTGGCGGTGGTGGTGGTGGTCGACGGCCGCACCTGTCAACGGCGTTGATGACGGAGGCGCCGGAGACGGTTTCATCTGTCCCCCGCGACCTGTGGTCGAGACGTCGCCGACCAACGACCGTCCGGACAAGTGGAACGGCGACCGTTTACCCGTGCGTGCGGTGCTCGTCCGCGCCGGCTGTCGTCGACCGTTACTGCTGCGACGGCGGCGGCGGCGGCGAAAACGGCTGCGGCGGTGGTGGCGGCGGCGGCGGCGACGGCGGCAGCTATGTCAGCGGCGGTGGACATGGACTCGTGGCTGGTGCGGGTGCGGAACACGCGTCCTGAAACGTGAAAGAAAAAACAATCGACGATTAACGGTTGCACGGGTAGGCATTGTTTGCGTAATGAACGGGGGAAGGTTGCTTCATTTGTGTACATTTTTTGAGAATTTAAGACCAACGAAGAAAATAATGAAAAACTTTTATTCAACTTGTGAGTGAACTAGAACTGTTTTTTGTTCACACGTTATACCTATAAACTGGTTTCCAATGCGCGTCTGCGACTGATAAATGTATTTACTTGTTCATCAGCCGCACGTTGGAAACAGTACCTGCAACAGCAGTTGTCGTACGAAACAATCATATTTCAGAAAGAGGTCTTCGTCGTGTACAACTAGAGCTCATCTTGATTAAGAAAATATCTCGTTTATTTCTGTACGTTTAGTCGTCTCGAAAAATCGCACGAACAAACATACAACATTCAAAGTTTCATAATAAAAAAACAATGCATTCGTAATGCACTTGGCATACCTTCATAATGATATGATTTGAACTTTTTTTTTAACGTAATCTTTGGTATTTGATTAAATTATGCCCCACCATTGGCCATGAATACTTGGCTACAAAAGGATTTTCTAAATACCCAAACGACGTTCAAGTAAGTTTACATTTTTTAATCGACTATCAAAGTCAGCTCTCGGCTCTTGGTTTCAAAAAGAGTATACAATCATAAAATATTACTATAACTATACGACCTTTTATTGAAACTTCCCATTTAACACTACTGCGGTTTGCAGCAATTATTAATATATAACACAATAATACTATATCATTACGGTGACGGTAAATTGTCGAAAAATTATCTCGTGAATCCCCAAATCATCATCATCTGAGTATAGTCTGCACGTTATTCGGGTATTCGGGGATCCACTGCGGGAGTGCGACGACCGACAGAAAACCGATTTGTATTTGTAACGGTCGACGAGAGATGTTGGTCACATAGGTGATAGCACTAGCCCCTCCCACAATACTTAAGTCATTTACCACTGTTATACATCCAAAGAGTAGAATTTTAAATTCGTTTAAAGTATCGTGTCCCGGACGTAAAATTAATACGGAATTTTGTTACTCAAAGATTTTAATGTCAATCAAATTAGTATATTACAAAATACGTATTTCAAGTAACTACGTAATATATACTATTCGAAAGCTATACAAAATGAACTTCGAATAAGTATTCTTTTACATAATCTAATATAAATTGTTGAGTATTTTTCAATTGAAATTTATATTTTTCCTAGTTAAACTTTATTTTATCAGTATAACAGTATTGTAAGCGTTGTACGTATAATACAGGTACAATTGCATAAATAAACTTTATTCATAAAATCTGTTGATTGATGAACTTTGGTAACATAAATAGATTGGGGGTTAGAAAACTTGATACTATTTAACGGTAATATTAGTGTTAGAATTATAATTATAGCATTAAATCGGTTATGATATTAATAAGAAAATGTGATTCAATACTTAATTATTTTTATTATTTTATTCTTAATGTAAATATAAAGTTATTTTTTTTTCACCACTCATTATGTCAGCAAAAAAAACACCATTCCGATGTGTTTATACCCTATTGGACGAATGTATCGGCCATGATTATTTAATTATTGTTAATTTATATTAATTTCCATACGTCCTTTATTGTTCTCGAGCTCCTCAATGCCGTGCGCAATGTTTACTCGTTTAGGGAATCGTACATAAAAAAATAAATCGCAAACCACCGGCCCAACACATACATATGGTACTTGAAGTGATTATTTACATTTGTACTTCGGACGTTTATTCGCGCATACATTATGTTTTTTTCCATAAAAACTATCATTCTCGTTTGCCGCGTACAACAATGAAGAACGTTTGGGATGATCATTGCAATGAAATGTAAAGGTAACTACGTACAGTCAAAAATGATGAAGTACCAAAGATTAATATTTAACACCGTGAAATTTTACCCGCGGTAAAATATCACTGGATATTGGAGATATTTTCCTGGGGGGAACGAGATTTTACAAGGTAAATAAACACGGGTCCACCGGTACCACGGTCGATATCCAACAATCCGCCGACGGCCGTACTAGCCCTTTCCGCGCATATGGGGTTAGGTATTTTCACCGAAATGACGGGGGAGTTTATACGCGTATATCGGTGTACGCACAAGGGGTTGTGCGATTCCGACGAGAACGAGCGCCCTCCAGGGTCCATGCGTGCGTCCGCCGTGTCATCCGCGCATTTATACAACGAACATGGCGACGGGTGAGCGCGCGCCGCGGGTGCGTATACGAGAGTGTGTAACGCTGATAAAACGAGGGTCGGCACGTGCTCGCGGCGGGTGTGTACGGTAGAAGTGTGAAAAATCGAAAACGATATGTTATAATAGGTTTGTGCGGTACACACCAAGACGAGTTTACCACGCATGTTGCGCCAACGGTCAACTGTCGCCGACGACGACGACGACGACATCAGAACGTTTTGTAGCGCGCGGACCCGTGCAGAAAATAATCTCTTGAATCCGAAACGGTATGCCGAGCTTATGAAAAAAAAAGTCGTTTAGCGTCCACAGTACCGACGACCACCGTTTCCGTTTTTGTTAAATTTTTACAGACAGTTCTCTTTGATTTGGACAGTAAATTTGAAACGACGACCAAATCGTTGTTCGGGAAACGGTTTAATTTTTTTTCCGTTTGTACCTATACGTTTCACTCGACGAGTGTGACGTCTGGCGTATTGTTTCTGAATAAATAGACCAATCAACTATGTATTTTCCGCAGGAAATTTGATGAAAAATGTTGTCTGCTTTGGCAAATCCTTATCAGCTAATATGATTAACGTTTTAAAAATGATTTCATAATTATTAAAATCTTACTTTAATATTTTTCCATATAAGCCAATTTGTTATTGTTATTACTACTAATATTATTATCTACATATAATATTTGTATAATAATATTATGTTTATCACTAAATTATATTGTGTTATTTGTTAACTATTTGCATGACCCCCAGCGATAAGACATAGAGATCCATGTGAGAATATTTTTTCAATGGCCATTATATCCATAATTTGTACTTAATAACGTCTAACAATATTATCTCACAGTTATACCACAGCATCCGAAGAGACCACAACATGACCGAATCATTTGCCGAAATACTCCACAATCACCCTCAAACCATAGCCAACATAATTAAATTCATCACAGCCGCCAAGCTTCAAACCAAAATTCAAAAAGTCCACAGTACCTAAAAAAAATTAAAATTGATTTAATCATTTATTAACCCAATGGCCCATATTGCCGAGGGTTCTTCTCTTTAATAAAAAAAATATTATCTCACATTTTTAACGAGGTACGAGCGTTTTTCCGTGAAGTAAATTTTTTCTTGAAACCGCATAACCTCCAACCTCCTAACGGTTTCGTCTTATAATGTACATAGTTGTATTATACATTTGTAAATTATTATTGTTACGGCCTGCAGTGGCTGCATGAGTTGCATCGAGTTTTAAAAATTCATGTGGAGATTAATCACATTATTTACACCCAATTCTTATTCTCCTACCACAGGAAATAGAGCATTTTATCACGGCAGGATCATCATCTGGGTAAATAATTTATACATTATTGCGCAAATATTTAGTCACACATTCCGTTGGTCGACTACAACTAATATTAAAGTGATCAAATCGTGTATATTTTACACACTACATATATAAACACTATAAACTTATGAACATCGTTTAAGTAAAATATGATATAGAGGGTACCGCCTTTATCGCTCTGCATGACGTACGCGCATTGAACGCCACCGACCGGGACCCTGAAAGTTGGATTTTCTAAAACACGTAACTCGTACGACCGCGACGTGGACTGTTAATCTGGAGAAACGCGACCGTTACACGAACACGGGGGTTGCGTGTTTCCGCACTAGCTCACGCGGTCGGACATAACACGGACTTTGTTGCACGCTTACAATATAATATGTGCCAGCCGTGCAATGTAGATGCGTGCACGCAGGGCTCCCACATCAAATTAAGGGCCCCTGTGCTAAATGTTTGGCCGGGCCCTTTATAAGGCTTTCAATGATACGATTTCCCATAAATTATTAAAAATCAAGATTCATAAATATTTTAATTTTAATAATGTATTCTTTTTTTTATTACAATATTTTAAAATAAAAAAACAAATATTTTTTTTATATTTTATTTATACACATCATAATTTGTGATTTATAAAATGTGATTTTCAAAAATTATACATATTTTATTACATTATACAAGTTTATAAAAGTTATTCATATTGCAACAGTCTAAAATAGCCGGGCCCCTGCACTCTAGGTCCAACAAATGAAGGCCTGGAATAAAAATACCAAAAAACTAATATCGTTGAATCAAAATTTCTCGAAATACACTGCAATTTCATCAAAATTCAATTTTACAATGTTTATAAAACTAGTTTGTGACTTTCCGGTATTTTTTTTTTTATTTCATTGGCTACAATAAAGAAAATCTTAAGAAAACCATGTTGCCATGAAACGTAAACAAGTTGATAGTGCGTGATGAAATATTATACTAGACGATGCCGGGCTCGATTATCGATCTCGGTTGGAGTTATTTGCAATATATTCTCCGTTCTCCTCAATTACTCAGGAAACATTATAAGGAAGGAAAATTGAAACTAGACAGCGTTTCTCATGGATAACCTCTCGTGTTCATGATGATCAGGGCACTCCTTATGATTGAAATCGAGTGAGCGTGCGCACAAAAATAAAACTTACACGATGATTATAAAACCACCAATTCATTCCTCGTGTTACTCGGAATCTAAAAAGGAAAAAAGTCCTCATTGCAAATTTGTATACGACATAAAATACAGAAACGCCGTGTAAGTGTTGCTTCGGGTATTGTGCACGATGAGAAACTACTAACTACAAAAAATCGCCTCACAGAGTGTAAAAATATTGTTAATGCGACGTCGATCAGACCCCTGTCCGTCCCCGACACAAAACCACGAAAACGAATTCGTCCAGTGTTTCGCGCGTGGATCGCGAATAATAATAGGAACGCGGTGGTCGGGGTACGACGGGATCACAAGGGTATCGGGATAAAAATAAATCGCATAAAGTTTCGAACCGTACGACCGAACGCGGTCCGGACGGAATGCGTATTATTTTCCTTGCTAAGTAAACGGTACGCTGCGCTGTGCACGCGTATCGCGGTCGACTTTGAACGGATTTCGCGAAAGTTAATATCGGTTACGCCACGCGGTCGCACACGCGTACACTCGCGGGGCGCAGAGTCGTTATTAAGGTTTTCGCCGAAACCCGTTCGACCCCAGTCAACGAAGGCATTCGGCGTGCAGGGAGCGGGAGGTCCGTACCGTTTTATCCGCCAGCCCCGATTTATTTATAAACACGCACGTCATAATAATAATAATAAATTACGCGCGGTGCGTCGCACGTATATGTATTATATGCACGTACAGCGTAGTTGTGGGTGCGCGCGCGTTTTCTTTGATGCGCCACAGCCGAGCAAATTACGTTCCCACGATATATTATACTGCACACATGTAATACGGTACGTTGTAATTTATACCGGTACGTATAAATGAATATATAGGTATAGTAGTAGGCGTCTCGGAACTTTAATCTAACGAAACCCCCGAGTTTCCGAGTGATGTTAATCGACGGGGCGTTCTCGCGATACACGGAGAAATACGCACGCAGTAGCAGTGGTATTATTACAAGTACACACTATATCGTAATCCGTGCGCTTGAACATCATACGACCGTTTGGAAAACCACCGGGAATCGCGTCCGTTCCTTTTACGCGGACCGACCTCGGTGGTGGTGGTGGTGGTGGTGGACAGCTACTGTGCAGGATGTCCCACCGGAATTCGCACAAAGCGATATCTCCCGCGTCAATAGAGACAGTCGAAATCTGTTGTTGTTTTGTCGCTGGTCAAAGCCGATTTTGTCGGCAATAGTTTGCTTAAATATAAGTGCACTATTATAGAAGAAGTTAAAAATGTAACTTTGTACTCTATGACAAAATTAATTTCAAAGATAGCCATTCCGTGGGGCTGATATTTCTGATAACGTCGTCGGGCAACTTTCAATTTTCGTTAACTTCTTGATTTTCGATAACTTTTCTAGTTTACAAGAAAATAGTGTATCCCATATCGGGAAAATGACGAGGTGATAATGATTCACGTTATTCACGGATGCTCATAGAAGAAAAAACCAGAATCACACTGTCTCTATAAACACGGGAGATATCGCTCCGTGTAGATACCGATGAGACACCCTGTGCACTGTAGTGCATGCGAACGGCGGCGGTGTACAGATACGAAACGGGAAAAGTTAAACGATTCGCGAGCAACCATGACCGCGGATTTAATCGGATCTCGCGTCAGCTTCCCGTCCTGTTCACCGCTCGAAACACATAATGCACGTAACGCCTGTATATATAGGTATACGAATATACATGTAGAATTACATTTTTACACACTTTTACATTAATATAACGAATTTCATTCTACATAATGAAAATAATTTTTGGAGGATAATGAGAATCGTCTCCTCGTGGTGTGTGTCCTCTGGGTAATTTTATTTTTTTATTTTATTTTATTTTACAATACGGGACGAACCCTTTAATACATGAATATATAGTATAGTAATAATAGTTTTAATGGAAAACGAGGCTCAGTTTTAGCGAGAGAATGAAGGGTCAGTGTTGGCAATGCGCATAAGACGGATGATCGGTGAGGGTAGTAGTTTGAGGAAGAGAAAGGTATATGAAATGGAGCAGATGATCGTGTACGGTGGGAGGGGACTTTAAATGAGACACGGGATAGTGATTCAGGACTGTCAATTTTAGATGAAAGAAGATTAAATAGAAATGTCAAGTTAGCTGAATGACGACGATCGGCGAGGCTTTCTAAGGAAAAGAGGCGTTGGATTGGCGTGTACTCGTGAGGTGGACAGACTATCTGTAATTTGTAAGCAGCTTGACGGAGGAATTTTCTTTGAACCCTTTCTATCATGCTACGTGCGGAAGCGGTGGACGGGTCCCAGAGGACGGAACCATACTCAAGGATGGGACGGACTAGGGAGCAGAAAAGAGTTTTTAGAGGGGAGAGCAAGTGAAAATCTGAAGAGACACGGTTTATGAAACCTAATAGTTTAAGAGCTTTACAACATATTATCTGAATGTGCATATTAGGGCACAGGTTCCGTGTGAGAGTAAATCCTAAATCCTTTACATAATTATTACAGGTTGTTAGGGCGATATTGTTTACGGAGTAAATATGCTCAATTACAGTATTAATACGACAAAAAGTCATTACTGAACATTTAGTTATATTAAGAGCTAACCCCAAAGATTCACCACACGCAACTAATCGCCGAAGGTCGTTTTGAAGAAGGTGACAGTCAGAAATGGATTTTATACGGAAAAAGATTTTCATATCATCAGCAAAGATAAGAAGTTTGGCATGCTGGAGGACGGAGATAATGTACGACACGGCTACGTACGCGCGCCGTTTTCCTGTCGTGTTCGCGAAAACCATTCGGCCGCTCGCGTTATTGATCCGCTCTCGTCCCGAAACCTCGATGGTCCTCACGAACCGTGCGGTAGAGCCGCGGCGCGCACGGTTTCGCGCTATTGTTCACGCGCGCAATAATTGACATACAGGTGCACAGTCCGATGACGGACGTCCCCCCGCCGCGGTACGGCCGAGGCAAGCGCAGCTACACGTGTACGCAGCAATGGCGTAACACAAAAATTTGCCCCCCCCCCCCCGCGCAAAAATAAAAATGGGCCTCTAAAATATTGTTTAGGTATATCAGTTTAAACATAGATTATGCATAGATTTTATACATAGATAAATCACTTATTTAACGAATATTTGTCAACTTACTACTTTTCGAGTCGAGTGTATTTAATCGTGCTGATAAGAAATTTAATTTTGGATTTTCCCCCGAAATAGACTATTATTTAAAATATTTCATTTTTCCAGATTAACACTAATTTCATTTGAAAAAAGCAATTATTCAATTTTTTATTTTTCGCGGGAATTAAATTTACTTGGCACAAAGGAGAAAAGGCCCAAAATTACCGTGGGCCACCCCGCTAAGCGGGGTCTGCGGGCCTTAGTTACGCCACTGGTACGCAGGTTTTTTCATTAGGGGGACTTGAAAATAAATATTTACTGAGTCCTGACATTTGGTTCGAGAAAATAAAGTAGTTACTCCTCATTTACCGATACAATGATACTAAATTGTTAAAAATATAATGAAAAAAAAGACTCTTATATTCAATCATAACAATAAAAACAAATAAAAATTTTATTTTGTCCAATCTATTAGTTGCATTCGTTTGGGTGAGATATTTGAAAATTTTTGTATTGCTTCAAATCCAAAAAATTCTTCTTTTTTATTAATGTTGTTAATTTAATACATAAAAAAAACGATACTTCAGCCCCTTAGCCCCCTCTCCTGCGTATGCCCTGGCACGTATATATATGTATATGTATAGAATTAAAGTTGACGAAAACGTCAACTCGAGCCGGTGAGGTGCGGTCAAGCGGACGCGAGAATGTTCGAGTCGAAACAATAGCGTTACACTGCAATATTCATCAATCATTAGATGTATTATATTATCATCGGCGGCCTAACCTGCAGTCGACGAACAGCGCAACTTACTACACTGACTTTTGCAAAAACGATAAACACGTAAATTATATATTTTTATTTAAATACGTAATTTTAAAATTTTTAGGTTCCGAGGGAACGAGGAACGTACTATAATCGTTATAAGGTGGAGGATGCTTTCTTCTTGTTTTTTTTTTTTATACCCGTATACATGGTTTTGCCCAGAAGGAGCGATCTGAATATCTAATTATCCTGGTCATGAGATGGTAAATTACAATAAAATATTTGTAAAATTGATATTTGGTACTTTAAGAATGATAGTTTTTACAAAACCCCCATAGTTTTCTTAATAATTGCAAAAAAGTGACGAAAACTAAAGAAAAGCCAGAGAAATCGACCACTTCGACCCACACATCCTTTTTCACTCATATGCATTGGTTTAAAATTTAAAAGATCAATAATACAACAATATCATTAACCTATCCCTGTATCTCACCTGGCCAAGGATCCTCACCTGACCTAGTAGTCCTACTTCTCATATTTTATTTTCTTTCTACTTGCGAGTTGCAGCAATTTTGGTGGCAATTTTAATTGGGTTAAACTAGGGACTGGTGGTTTTTTATCGTCGGTTGTGACATGCAGTGTTATAAAAGCACGATTTAATGGCTAAAGTCCCAGCTGGTGGTCTCGCATATAGGCGCCGGTAACGCTGGACGTACGGTTGAACGTGCTGATCGTGATGCCCCACATATAAACTATAATTATTGTAATTAGTGTATATTTTATTTGCGCGGACGCTGTTTTTTAACTTTATACGGACGAGTTTTGGGATTCGGAACGACGATGAATACAATATCAGTGTAAGGGCGCCGAGTAGGACCTGACAAGAAAATGTTTTTGGTGAAATTCGCTGAAATTCGTTCCCATGAATACCCACAATATAGTCCGGGGCAACACGGAAAGGAAATGCAAAAGGAGACGACAATTATTATATTATATTTAATATAATAATAGTATACAATTCTATACGTATTATGAGTCGATGATGGGGAATCATCCGTCGAATTGAAAACTACAATACGGTACGGGATCGGCAAACGATTGTACACTTCACCGCCGCGGCCGTACCCGATCGCGAAAACTCGCTCACGCGTGAGATAATATCCCATGCCCACCCCTCTCGAAGAACGTCCGAATTCGTCCTTGCGACCCGTCCGCCTGTACGGGGCCCTGATGACCACCCGGACACATCACTGCGTGCGTGCACCTGTACGTATGAACACAATGTGTACCCCAAACACGTCGCCCCACGGCCGTCGAGTGCGCGCGCGCGTATATTGATTAGTCCGAACACTCAGGTATTGAAGCGCATATTATTATTACGTAATATTATAATATACTATGCGCTGCAGTCGGGTCACGTAGCAGGCGTATGAGATGTACGTCTGGAGCCGCCACGGGGTGATTTGTCTGCTCCGCGGAGAGAACACGCGCGGCTCACGAGTCGCATTGCACGCGGCGAACGCTGTGCGATAACATGCACTTATAATGATAATAGTAATAATAGCAAAAAACATGTGTCTCGAGGAAAAATCGGAATTCCGTGTACGAGTGATACATTTTATTACGCGTATATATATTTGATTCTGAGTGAAAGTGGTTTTATACTTTTATCATGATTTGTGTTCTTAGGTTGTTGGGTTTTCTTTTTCGTGTGTCAGTGCAGGTACACGATTTCGACCCAAAGGATTGCTCCGATGTATACAAGCCTGGTACTTTACCAAAAAGAAATATCGTGTGGTCGGTACTGGTTGGTGAGATCATATTTTTTTAATTTCTCAACAGTTCTCCGAATAACCGAAGAAATCATAGTAAAAAATGCGAAATACTTCAACCGAGATCGAGAATCGAACCCTACACCGCTTAGTATTTTCGTCACGCACTATCCACTTGTTTATTTTTCTTGGATACCAATTTTCTCATGAGCATTTTTTTATTGGGTTGTTATCCTATAAATATTAATCGTGGCGACCACAAACATACATACGTATACATATATAATCTATAATATAAAAATGAATCGCAAAATGTGTTGGTAAACGCATAACTCAACAACGCCTAGACCGATTTGGCTGAAATTTTTTTTTGGCTGAAACCTGACACTTTGCTGAAGGTTTTAGTAACACTTTTGTCAGTAAAAAAAGTTCATAAAAGTTTTTATACGCATTTTTCCACACATAGTGTTTTATCTAATTTTTTTTTTATCAACCCGGCAACTGTTGCTATTAGTTACAAATTACAATTGGTAATAACAATTATTTACAAGTATGTATATTTATATGTCAGTATATCTCATTTTATTATGTGTTTGTATACCTACATTGTTAATCGCTATTATCTAGCATTAATAGCACATAGCTCACCACACGTGGCATCACGGGCTCAGTCTGAGCTTGGTAGGCGTCGAGTGTGGTTATTTGCTATACGCCCATTACGAGCATAATTTGTGCTTAGTTTTTTCACCTACTTTTTGATTATTCTTATAAAGGTATATTGGGCATGCTAATACAGTTAAATTTCGGGTAAGTGGCCAATTCATCATCATGCCGAGAGCGCCAAGAGCACGCATTGGCAGAAAAACTGCCAATGCAACTCGAATGTATAACAGAAGGCAAAAAGATAATTCACCAGAACGTTTTCAAACACTTGCACAGGACCAACGTAACGCTTTAAGTATGAAATCAGCGTTTAATTATCAATCCGAGATTGATTATTTAAATATTAAAGCGCTTCAAATTGGACGAATGACTATATTATGTCCTAAGTGCCATGCAAAAAAATGGAAAGATGAAACCCATGGACTTTGCTGCGCTGACGGTAAAGTTGTTTTACACCAATTTGAGGATCTTCCAGACCTAATTAAAAGTTTAATTGATAATTCTCACCCTCTATCAAAACATTTCTTTGATATTCTACGTGCGGATGATTATGTTCACCTCCGAGATGCTGTTAACAATGATGCAAATATTAATGCTAATAACGTGGGGCAACAAGTAATTCTTCCCTCCTCTTTTACTGGCTCCCCACGTTATATGGATGAAAAAAATCAGGATGCCATGACTTATGTTCGTAAATTTGGCCGTCCAGATTTATTTATTACTTTTACATGCAACCCGGAATGGCCGGAAATAAAAAATGAATTATTTCAAGACCAAAAGTCGTTTGATAGACACGATATAATCTCTAGAGTTTTTCATCTCAAATTAGCAGTAGCTTCATCTGGTATAGCAGCAACTCTCCATAGTGGCGGCAGAACTGCTCACTCGACTTCCAAGTTACCGTTAAATGTATTATTTGATACAGAATACGTTTGTCCGATTCGTAAAAATGGCCCTCTTGGAAAAATTCTTCAAGAAACCTCATTCGTTGTGTGGGATGAGTGTACAATGAGTCACAGATCACATATCGAAGCAATTGATCGAACATTGAAAGATCTTAGGTGTAATAATAAGTTTATGGGTGGCATAACATTTGTTTTCGCTGGTGATTTCCGTCAAACCTTACCAGTAATCCCTAAAGGTACTCGAGCTGATGTCGTTAATGCTTGCTTAAAATCTTCCCCTATATGGAACTATGTTGAAAAACTTTATTTGCGAACAAACATGAGAGTTTATTTATGCGGAGGGGAAGATATTTTTCCAGCACAGTTGTTGAAAATTGGAAATGGAACTTTAGAAAATGAAAATGGTTACATTTCTGTCAATCACACGATTGGACGGGTGGTCAATAACGTGGAAGAGTTGATTTCTACAGTTTATCCTGACATTTTTAATCTGTCCAATAAATCTTATCAGTGGTTATATGAAAGAGCTATTATCTCTCCAAGAAATGTAACAGCAGAAGAAATTAATGATATCATCCTTCTAAAATTCGATGGACACTCACGTGAATATCTATCTATTGATACAGTTACATCAACAGATGATGCTATTCATTATCCACAAGAATTTCTCAATTCTCTTTCTCCTTCGGGATTTCCTCCTCATAAACTAAAATTAAAAATTGGTGCTCCAATTACATTATTACGTAATCTTCAACCACCGAACTTATGTAACGGTACAAGATTACAAATAAAATCGTTGCGAAATAATATTATAGAAGGAGTAATTCTTACAGGGCCAGCGAAAGGAGAAATTGCATTTATTCCAAGAATTCCCATGATTCCCTCTGACTTGCCGTTTTCTTTCAAACGGCTTCAATTCCCGGTTAAAGTTTCTTTTGCCATTACCATAAACAAAGCACAAGGTCAAACATTCAAGTACGTTGGCTTAGATCTTCGTACAGAGTGCTTTTCACATGGGCAATTATACGTGGAATTTTCTCGAACTGGAGACCCGAATCATCTTATGATTTTAATTTCAACAGGAAATATAACAAAAAACATCATATACTCAGAAGTCTTATAAAATTCTTATTTTAATTCTTTTTTTTTCTTCATCAACTTCAATCAAATTCTTTATCAACCATAAATTATTTCTTTTTTATCTGTATTTATTTTTATCATTTATAACGCTAGAAAAATTTCAATCCGTTTTCATTAACCATTTTTTATATTTACTTGCCGATCACATTAAACAATAATATTTGAATAAAAAATTCTACATATCATGGTCCGAAGGCAAAATAAACAACCAATCACGGGCGAAGCTGTGACGGGTCGGCTAGTATATATATATATTATTGATACGTCGATAGTAGTTTATCGATATTAGCATTTATTAGAAATCTCATAATTTTCGAAACATTTTTTTTTTCTGCAAAATTAAAAACCGTCTTTAATCAGGAATGTCGTTCTAGAATTATATCTACCATCTGGAGAAACATAAACTAATCCAGCCGACTTCTTTCACTCAGAATCATTTGCTTGAGACCAAAGGTTGGTTTCAAGTACAAAAGACCCATCCCTACATCTCACCCGGCCGTGGAGTCTCGTCTGTTCTTACATTTCACGATATTACACATTTACACGCACACCACGCGTCGGGTCGTGGTTTCGCATACCTAGTGGGAAAATGTATACGCGTCGAATTCGTCGCGGCGACTGAAAAAACCGATTTTGCACACGGAACGAAAATACAGTACCTGTATATGTATAAATATATTATAATAATACGCGCGTTATGGTCTCACGGGGATGACCTCGCGCCGGATATTATGTAATATGTTCTACCTGCTGCAGTCGTTGAACGGGACGGAAATCAATTTTTGCCCGACCACCCTGCAGGGCATTTTGTTCTCCGGGCCGTTTCGCGTGCATGGACATTTACAGTGTTAAAAACTAATACGGGGTAGTGCGCGCGAATAGGAAAACCCGTATTCTGTTCCCCGATGGAATCCAGCGCCCGTCCTAGCTGACAATGATGTATCTACGGTAAATACTTGATTCGGCGAGTGGGCAGCCCTGTGCCACGGAAATCACATATCCACCGCACGATTTCTCGATAAATCCCCATTATCGCATGCTACTTGTCCTTCGCAGTTATTGCGCAGATTCTAGGAATCCTCCTTTTGGGTACTTCAACATTTTGAAAATATAATATGCGTACGTCAGAAATTCTTGCGAAACGAAATATTTCCGTAGTTGGACGCGTAATCATAGTCAGATGACCAGGAAGAACAAAACGCACGAAGCGGATGACTTCAAACTAGGTCACAGATATTTGTGTACCGATTCAGGGTCCTCGATTTCAACATGTTCTATATGAGTGTTTTCCAACGGGTGGGTGGGCCGTGAACATAGTTCTTTGCTAGTGGGGAGTCATGAGCAGTCATTATACAGGGACTCAAAGTTGAATTTTGTTACCATTTAAAATGTAAAAGGTTATCAAATTATTTGAAGGGGCGTCTAAAAATCTACAAGGGATACGCCAAAATAAAAGTTTTGGAATCACTGTTCCATGCATTCCATCGATATAATATCGATTCGCCTTCATGTATTCAGTGCAGGTCGCCTTGCGTTCCTTTCAGATCCATCAACAAAGTTGCGACGTAGACGTTTCCGCAGTTGTTCGCACGCCACGTGGATCATATACTATTTTGAATAGAATTGTAAGTACACGCACTGTTACGTACAGGGTGTTCCAGGAAAATGGGAAAACTTGAAATAACTTTCACGGAAGTAAGAAAAATGTATTTACATACATAAATTATTTAAAGCACAATCTGCGCAATGAGAAAGAGGGTCTTCCAGAAAAATGGGTACATTTGAAAAAATCAGACAGAAGTAAAAATATGTAAATGCGTGTTTCTTTTTTTTAAAAAAAAAACAGAATGTAATCACTGTTTATACCAATAAAAGTGTAATTTCTAGTGTTTTAAAAGTGAAAATGAACGTCTATTAGATATAGGTTTCCGTTTTTGAAAATGTATGGTTGAAATCGGACGCTGACAGTGCATGCGACTCTTTCCTATACTTCCAAAATCCAAATTGTGCAGGATCTGAAGCCACCAACCGCGACTGCCGTAGCTTAGTGGAAAACAGCGCGGAAAAGATAGCTGACAGACCCGGATTCGTTGAAATTATAAAAATCTCTCGTCGACGTCGGACGAGACTCGTTTCGGTTAACGGACACCATCTTGCGGTCATTCGTTTTAACGTGCAATGTTATTTTCAACCGTCGGACCCTAATGTGTAGTGGCGGCGTACTTGTCATAGAGTCTGTACTCGAAAAATGAAAAAAAGTGTACGAATACATTTTTTCCACTTCCACGGGGGGCTGCTCGGAAAATGTTCATTCCTCCGCGGAAGACCCCTTCCGCTGTTCACCCTCGAGGCCGCGGTGGCGGGGTGTATCGCGGATGGAGCGCGTCAATGCAGAACCGGGCTCACTCATGCATCGACGGGGATTTCGCGTGGGCGATGGATCGGCGGGTGGACATCGCGGTAGGGGTGGTTCGTGACCGTGCGTGTACCGCGGCCGCGTCGGCAACTGCGAAATCTGTTGCGCACGGGAAACCGTTTCGACGGGGACGCGCGCGGGTGACGGCGCCAAAGTCATTAATGCGACCCGTGCCACCGCCGTCGGACGTGGCGCATGCGCGCGCCCGTGGTGTGGACCAGTGTTAGGCGATGGAGGCGAAAACGATGATAATATTTTTCTCTTTTTCGTGTCGCGCTAAACGCAACGCACCCCGCGTGTCATTCACGGTTCTTTGCAGTACTGTCGAATAATGGGTGTGCTCGAACGCCGTGTACTATCTTACGCTGCGGTGGACATCTCGATGACTCGAACTCACGGACGGTTAAAAGACCGGTACAAATCGAACGGAACGATTCTTGGTTAGGAGAAAACCTCTATACATCGAAGAAAACACGCGTATGCGTTTCGGTGCCCCGGATAAATTGAGATAAAAAAAAAGTAGTACGAGACCGCGATCAGACGCTCCACAATTTGAATACGTTTGGCCAGAACCTCTATGATCGGTGTATAATTTATTCGCGCGAGCGCTGTTTTTGATATTTTACACCTTTTATACATTCGCAATACCTCGTAATTGTATTGCGGACGAGTATTCGGTCGGAACGAGAACACGAACACGCGGCCATGTACGATAGTATATCACTAACTATAAATAACCAGGTCTTGCCAAGGAAATGTTCGTTTATTTTTTTGCCATTAATATTTTTCTCACACAACCTATAAACAATTTATTTTATAATAAGTGTCGATGATGGCTGTTGAAGAAGTTTTGTACGAACGAGTCGCCCATCGGTGGTGGTATTACTTTTTCGATGTAACAAAAAAAACAAACGCATCGGTTGAAAAAATCGCGCATTCCTCGTATATTCTTATTATATTTATTTGTATTTTCTATTGTAACGAATACATTTATCATGTCCCCGAATCAGGTATATTTATATAAATCAACGTACTAGAAAAATAATAATCATATATCCTGGGTGATTGAAAAGTGAAAAAATGTATATATTACACAGTCCAGAGCCC
This sequence comes from Periphyllus acericola, assembly GCA_949715065.1. NCBI lineage: Eukaryota > Metazoa > Arthropoda > Insecta > Hemiptera > Aphididae > Periphyllus > Periphyllus acericola. The sequence goes on along the minus strand of OX454269.1, from coordinate 9,556,323 downwards.
AAAAACTGTTTCTACCCTAAGACGTAAGACTTTCGAAAAGTCCTTTCGCAGTGCACCTGTACGTGTAGACATGTAGCAATATGGGGTAATTATACAAGTTTTTCTGAGAACTTCAAATGGATCGGTATGGTATTTTAAAGTTTTCACTGCACTCTGAATGACCGGGTTAGGTTAGCACGTTACCGTTTTGGCCGATGCCAAGATTGTTTAAGATCCCTTCTTGTCGCAAATCTGGAGCACCTAGAGTACCCACTGTGTCGTCAAAACTCAAGTTCATGCTCGTTTTGCCCTGTTTCTTTTAAAGCTGTAGCGGTCAGTGAGTGAGTGGGTGGTACATATACGGATTACCGCGTCGTGGTTAGCCGGTTCGAGCCGCGGGGACCCTTTGGCTGAACACTCCGACGTCGTACGAGAAGGCCTGGTGCTCGCGCGTGAATACCACGACGCGTACCCGATAATATTATGTTACCCGCCGATCGTTCGCCGATTTGTTTACTTTTTCACCCTTTGTATATTTCACTCGCCACGATCGATCTGCTCGGGGTACACGTCAAACTATACTCTCGGCTACATTACGCCCTGGCAAACATTAATCACGGCGTGTATTATTATAGTAATATATGGGTTTTGATGGTAATAATTTTTTTTCCCCGCCGAGCAAACTTGAAAAATTGAAAACACGCTCGCCTCGAGCGATAAATTATCCAATAGCATTGGTTGCTTATTTGCTTGCGGCAAACTAATCGAAATTCCCGACGCTCTGGCTGTCGGGGAACTGCGTTTATTAAACATCAATATTTATTGTATACGTATCCGGTTCACATGATTTTACTCGTATGTATGCATTTTATTGTACAGGGTGATTTTCAAAGTATGCTTAACCCTGTTTTGGCCGTAAAATCGGTTTAATTTGGATTTTTTATCATTCATTTATCAGTTACCATAACTTCTTTTTTCGTCCCACCTTAAAGGTGTCCTGTGGTGGTAAATTTTTCTTTTTAAAATTTAACCACCATTTTTTCATTGCAGAATTTTATGGAGGTCAGTATTCTACATTGTTCTCCTTGTGTCTAAATCAAAATTAGAACTAGTGGTTTTTGAGTCACTCTAATTGAAGTATTAAGGAAAATAATCTTATTTTACCTAATATTATTATGATATAATTTGTAATTACCTACAATTATTGTTTGCTACTGATTCGAGATAATGCGGATTTTTATACTTTTCATAGGTACGCAATTTTAAATTTGAATAATTCAGATAGTATTGATCCAAATTTCGACAACATTACATCTATAATTCAAGGAAAATAAAAGTTGATAGGTCTTATGATAACTTGAACAAATAAAATCCAAATTTAAGAATTTTTACGTCCTAAAAATGGGTGAGCATGATTAAAAAATCATCCTGTATACATAATACATATTTATAATACACAACCGATAAAAATAAAAATTACAGACCACATATTATGTATAGTGCAATATGGATTGCTTCGTTTTCATCACGGTAATAATTATATGCCTACGGGGCTTATCAAAAACGTTTCGACGAAAACCACACATCGAGTGGCCCAACAATATTACGCTAACTCGTTATCGCCAACGAATGGGTCGATTTTGAACAGGTGGAGGGCACGCAGAGAGAATTGCAATTTTTATAAAGTGTCTGCGATTAAACAGCCATTGTTTCATTTGTTTTTTTGTACATTGCGTACAGCCACTCGTATGGTACAATATAATGAAAAGGTAACGAAAACAATAAAACAAAAAAAAAACCGGTGTTTTTGTTCCGATTTAAACTGAGACTTTACCTCGTTTAATTGCAGGAAAAAAGATCTTTCAAAGTTCGTTCGTTTTTTTCTAATGCTCTTTAATCTATATAATGACAATACATAGTGCTAATAAAGTATATTCGTAAAATAAATACATTTTAATATTATTCACCAACTATAGTGTAGTGGTCATGAACAAATTCTTTTAAACTCGCGTTGAGTATCTAATAAATGAAATTTAATGAAAAACTAATGCTTGAACAATTATAGCCGTATTGTAATTTGCAAATAAATTCAAAACGATTCAATTACATTCTTGAAAATAGTTTGAAACATAAATATAAGAACGAGCGACATCACCGAGTTGTAATATGTAACAGTTATATTTTATTTACAACTTAATATGATTTCAGAACCAAAGTTCTATTTTAAACTTAAATTTAAATTAACCTTGTACGACAATTGAATAGAAAAAAAAACTTTTGCAACAGTAATTAACCAACAATCGAAATTTAATTAAAGAGAACGTTGTAGGGAAAACAGCAAAAAAAAAAAACTCTAGCGTCTAAATGCATTACGGTAATTATAATTTTGTTGAAAGTTGAAAAAATATTGTTGTACGCTATACAATTATTATTTTCTATACGAAGAAAGCATGACGTCTAGGGTACAAAGATTATTATTTTTATACTCAAACGAAAAGTGATCATACAATTTTAAAATAAATCTGGAGACTGCAAGTTGTTATAAATAGATATCTTAATTGATATTTCGTAAAAATTTGTAAATTCCATTAAAAATGAAAACCAATAGTTATTATTAAAAATGTGCTCGTTGTTAGATAAATACATAATTTCATAAGCGTTCGTTGAAAATTCTGAAATAAATATTCTTTATGTGTGCGGTACCTATACTATTATATTAAATTTATATATAATTAAAAAATAAAAATAAAGTACAACATTTTCTATACAATTTGAAATATATTCTTTGTACTGCAGACATCGTTAATTTTTTTTTTACTTTCGGACAACAATTATCGGCCGACAGTCAATGTATATGTGTTGGAATTATTCCAGACACATCTAAACGGTTTATAATAAATTTCAACTAATCTTGTTAAACATGGTGAGAAAATTGTGGACAACCAAAAAAAAAGTGTAAATTTGAGTATAAATAGTATCATTTCGGGATTAAAAAAATACATTTTACATTATGCATTTATATGTGGTCAAGGCTTCTGAAGAAACTTGTTTTTTTTTTGGTTTGAAAGTATTGAGTTTATGCTACTAACAATGTGCGTCAAATGTAGGGTCGCATACATACTTATGTACTTATACTTGCAGTTATATAATAACATATTCGTTTCGTCAAATCTATAGGTTTCTCCATATTTGTATAATATGTGATTGGTTATGAATTCAGTGTTACGTTTTTAAACAAATGAGTTTAATTAACACAAACTATATTACGAACAAAAACATCATTATGAAGTTATTTGTTACACAATAACATAATAATAAATTGTGTATATTACTATGTTATTAGTACTGCTCAGTGAAGGAGAAAAATATTAAAAATTATTAACTAACTGTTAAAAATATTTACTGGGATATTTTGTTTTAAGTGATAATCATTTATCAACTATAATTTATTACAATTAAATCAAGGATGTTACTGTTATAATTTAGCATCAATAGTGACAATCAAATATTTTCAAATGCATGTTTCAAGACCACGTCAAGTATAATAGAACACGTATAATACAGGGTACGTAATATATCTATCTCGAATTTATGCTAAAATCTTTAAATGTATCGGAATTTATCGACGTAAATAGTGTGTGTGTGTGTGTGTGTGCGTGTGTGTGTGTGTGTGTGCGTGTGTGTGTGTGCGCGCGCAAATATTATGGATTGAATTCTCAAAATGTATTGGTACTAAATATAATAAAAAAAAAATTTAAATAAATGCTTATCCGAATTCGAATGTAAGACGCAGCATTGCAGTGATAGTATACTTATTAAAAATGATTATATTAAGTGTACACTCGAAACGAGCTTAAACTACATATTTTATTCATAACAATACGTATGCGTGTAGACACAAATCTAATGAATAAAATAAGATAAGGTATAAAAATGCGAAGTCAGACGTTCCGGGACGTTAACACCTAAGGTGCAAGAGTTACGAGTTGTGCAAAAGTTTTCTAAAACAATAATAAACGAATAGAGTAAAACCGAAGTTATTATTACAGCCGTATTAAAATATATATGTAAATATGTTTGTGTGTGTGTGTGTGTGTGTGTATGTGTGTATGTGTGTGCGTAATTTATGTATGCATACATATTCGACTGTAGAGACAGCGAAGTATGCGCGCGTGCGGTTGAAACAGCAAGGGCGCAGCAACATCATCGCCCGGTGAGAAAACGACGGCGGCGGAGCACCTCCGGTGATTTCCGCCGCCCAACTGCCGAGGCCCGGAAATTCGATTCCCGAAGTGCTCATACACAATGTTGAATATTTTATTATTATTTATCTCCACGTCTTCTCCGTGAGCTCAGCATGCCCCGGAGCTATTTGCGTGCTTGACTGTGAAATGTAAATGCAGAAAGATCTTCGTCCGGTAAAATCCCCGGGGGTCGGGTGCGGGCGCATGGGGTATGGCCACCGCGGAAAATTAAAATTTCAAATGTTTCTCGTAATAATATACTGTCTCCCGGCGGCGGCCGGGCCGGTCTGTTGACAAGAGAACGAGGCACACGGGAAAGAGACACAGAGATAGAAGCAGAGAGAGAAGAAGAGAGAGAGAGACGAACTATGCGTGGACCAAAATAAAGAGGTATTTCCTTTCCGTTTCTATCTATATCGTATCTTTTCAAGAGCGAAAAAGACGCGATCGAGCATGAAGTATACAGTCTCCTACAATCGTAGTACAATACACAAGCTCGTTTCTGACAAATAACGTTAGTTTTTTTCTTTTTCTTTTTAATCTATCAACTCAAAAACTCGTATAAATAAACCGTCTGTGCATGGACAAAGTTTCCTGCAATGAATAACATTATATCCTTTATATATAAATATGTGTGTTGACTGTGTTTGTGTTCGGTTTTGTACGAAAACTCAGTCACATAGGTCTTTTGACGGCGTTATTCTATTCAAATGTCTATATATCGATATGCACAGAACAAAACGATGTGACAAACACACACACACAACCATGTGCGATTTAAACTCAAAAGTGGCAATCGAATTTACAATCGACTACATTATTCCAAATCCGATTTTACCAAATCAGAAAAATTTATAAATATTCATTAACAGTAACGTTACTACACCCCGCTTCTTTCAACAAATGTAAATCGTTTTTAGAATTTAGCGACGCTCATCCGTGCGCAGGCCGCGGCGTCGAGGAAGCTATTATAAATATACATTATACATATGAAAAATTTTCGTTTTTAGACTTATTTTATATTTCATATTGTATATACGTAAGGCGATAAACAACTTTCGAAATAATCAAATTCCCGGATATCATTTCAACGTCTTACGACGTGGACTACTCGTAGTGTATATACGATCGGTTCATCTTAGTTACGGAAATTGGGACAGATTTGACGATTACGAACAACTTTTTGGCGTCGGTTTGAAGTTCGGCCGGTGGGCCAACTTGAAGTACGTGGTCTGAACTTGGACGTGAAATGAATAGTGATCAAGCTTTTACATAATACTACGAAATCGTATCATGACATCGTTCGTCAAACGACAACGCATGACTACAATAACATTATGATCACGCACATCACGCGCATCATTACATTATAAGTTTAGGGTTAGGGACTTCTGGAATTTGCATATTTCTTTTTTTGAAAGATTAAAAAAATAGCCGAGTCGAATGTAAATAATGTTCTTGATTTAAGGGGTTTAATAATTTAAGTCTTAATTTGCATATAATATCATTTTTATTTTAATAGCACATCGTTTTTACAGTGTTTAGTAGCTTAATCATGATACCATAGTTATAAGTTCACTGGCCATAAAAAAATATTGAATTTGATCAATAATCATCTCAAAACACTAAACAAAAAAATATTGAAAATACCTAGTGAAATGGTTGTATTTAAAGTTTTCAGTGCACAATTTCAATAAAAAAAATAATATTTTTAGATTAAATTTTAACGCGTATTTGGTTATTTTTTTTCAGCTACAATTTCATAATTCTTAATATTATCTAAACCTGCCGTACACACTGAACTTTTCATAACCGCACCGGCTCGCCGTGCTGTTATCATCGAGGAGCGAATATATATATTGTCGAGAGTGCCGCAGAATTATACTGTATAATCACTGCTTTGCTACACATGCACTCGTCCTCCTGCATATTATTATTATTATTATTATTATAATTATTGCTATGACGATCGTCAATGTCGTCGGGAACCGTACGAGCTGCCTAAATAATATATTAATTATATAATTCCGCGTGTATATACACGGAACAGTCGTAATCGCGAGGCCCGCGGAGTGCACGCGGAAACTGCCACCGCACGTTGAGTGCCCTCCACCGCTGCACCCGTAAACTCGCATAACATTATCATCACATTGCAGTGTACGCATATTAAACAATATAATAACACTCATACAGGGTGTTCCGGGAGAACAGAAAATTTGAAATATCTTTCGGAGAGGTAAAAAAAAATGAGTTTACAATCATTTTATCCTCGAAAACAGAGTATATATAATATTATTGGCTTGTGCATTAAAGATCGGTGCGAAAAAGTTAAAAATATCACGTGTTAAAGTTATTCATGTCCGTAAGATTGTGTCCATAATATGCTGTACGTATACGTATACGGTCCCGAAGTCAACAACTGCAGAAATTGCGCTCTACTCTTTCCCTACACCTCCAAATTGCGAATTGTGCAGGAGCCGAAGCCTCAACGTTGTGGCTACCGCTTTTCAGTGAAAGTTCAAATGGAATAGATACGATCGTGACGTTTCCAGAGTTTTGGTTGACATGCGTCCGCATAGATAGACCCCACCTGATGTTATATTTAATAAAAAAAAAATGTAACGGTTTTCAATAAAAAAAAAAAAATTGTAAATACGTTTTCTTGTTTTACTTATGTGAAAACTGTTTCGAATAATCCAGTTTTCCGGAAGACCCTGTACATAACATACCTAACCTGACGTGCACGAGATCCCGCGGTGATAGAAACGGCGCGAGCAGTGCCGACGGTTGTTATTTAGGCATTTCTCCGCAATCGGGTTACATTAAAAATGCGTATTGCACAACACATATTATAAAAATATGGTTCGTGTATAGCACTATATTGCAATTATTACAGAACGTATACGCTTTTAAACAAAAACTGACACGTGTGAAACGTTAGATTCGGTCCACCGGTTTCATCCGTTATTCAGCCAAAACGTGCATTATAAAAATCCCTATTATACGTTAAATATTTTATTTCATTTTTATTTACTAAATATGATTGTTCAAAAATATTAACAAATTAAACAAATCAAACAATTTACAATCAGCTTACGAATTAACAGGCGCAATATATTAATACGGAATGTATAAAAAAGAGAATTGACGAGATCCAAGTTTGCTACTGGTATACAGGGACGGAGTGGTCAGCTAATTGCATAATTAGGGTGTGATCTTGGGATGTGGAAAGTGACAGAACGACGTGTGAGACTAACAGGGACATTGAAGTTAAGTTGAGATAATAAAGTACATATTATATTGAATAGTCAATTTTACCATTGAGTATACTTTGGAAATTTGATCGTATAAATATCGTAACAATAAATTAATACCGATACCGTAAACACGTGGAGTATCAATAATATATGATGTGTTTAACTCGAAAAACAAAACGTTTTTAAGATTGTTTCATTTTTATTTTATAATTATTAGTATTGCCAAGAACGGCGAATGATTTAAGAAATATTACGGCTCGGCGGCAACGTCGTAATACAACGTAGCCGCTCGGAAAATAAAATATTATAATCTCACAGCAATGACCTTTTATCGACTGGAAAAATCACGTTCGGACGCTGCACGTCGTTCTGTTGGGTACGCGACCATTGTTGTGTCGCGGGTTTCACTGAAACTTCATAACGCACGGTTCGTGTGCACGTTTTAAATCGACTAAATTCACTTTGCTGTAACCGTCGCGAGGAATCGTTTTAGTTTTCACCACGGTCTCGGAATAATAAGATCGGGACACTTCTTATAACATACTAGAGAGCGAGTCAGTCGCTCAGGGAGGACATTTTGGTTCACTCTCTAGTAACTTTATTGAGGTTATAGATAACGGAAGGCTATAGCTCTATTTTTTGGGTTAAAAAAGTAATGAAAATAAAAATAAATTTCATGTTCATCGTAGAATCGCTCTATAGTTAGTGTACTTAAAATTAATACAAAACATTGAATAAGTAAAATATGTGAACTCGTACTAAAAAAAAAAAAGCAAAGTTGTGAACAGGTCGTGCTATCGGAATAGCGGACAAATTTAGTACTAAAAAATACCATCTCCAACCGGACGCATTTATAAGTCTTTTATATTTAAAATGTATAAGTTCCGACCTTATATTCTAAGACCGTGGCCCGCACCAAAGTCTCTATAATGTTATGTTCGAACATATACGTTTTTCGCGTATTACATAGTTATATCGTTTTTCATTTGTCGCGCGACATAATAGTGGAGTGCAGTCGTGGCACGAACAAATCATAATCATTTTAACCTTAATTAACGCCGCTACAGGACCATTTATCACTTGTTGACCGAACGGACCCGTTTATACCGTTCACATGGTATCAACTCCCGGAAACTATTTTGAAAACTACATAACTTCGAGTCCCGCGGTTGTACATAGTTTTCGAACTTGCCGCTGACGAAATTCAACACGTACGCTGTAGTATATTGTTACGGAGTATAATGCGGTATTGCGCAATGTGTACGGTCTCGAAAAATTAAACCTGAAACACACTCGCACCGTTCTCGACGTCGAACATAAAGGTTATAATGAGCGAAAAAAAAAGAACCCGATGAGAAGGTTGAGTCATCCGGACGGTCCAAATTAAATAATCTCATTTACACATTTTACGCGTAGGTACAAAATGTACACATAATATTTATGTAATATATAAAATACATATAACGTATGTGCGTAGTGCGTGCGTGCGCGTGTATACAATAACAGTGGTTTATTTGATTTCGATTACTGCACGCACTTCATAACGAAGTGCACTTAAACGTGTTCACTCGCATATTATAATATACGCATTATTCTAAGCACATTTATAGCCGTATTATGTAACATGTATGGGTCATAGAAAGTTAGTGTATTATACCGAATTCGTAAACACTCGTCAAATCGTAGTGCGTGTGGATGGTTTTCATTGAAAACGGTTAAACGGACGAGAAGAAGAATAAAAGAAAATAATTCCGAAACGTTACTTCGTAGAAAATTATCTCTATACAATGAAGCCTTTTTCGTGGGAAAGTATTTTCAGCACTCAGCTGTTATAACTCTGCTGGGGCGAAAGCAATACGTATAATGAAATAAAAACACAATTTGTAAATAAAAGAAACGAAACTATCCCAAAAATGTTAAATAATATATAAAAGATGTTATAAAGAGTAAAAATATATTTTTTTGAATTTAAAAAGAAAACAAAGTGGTTTTTTCTTATACATATTATATGATGCTAATTTACGCTGTATACATTATTAGGTTTATAAGTGATTATGTAACGAATGTACCGTGTTAAACACAGATACACAGCTATTGACCATCAGAATATCGAACCAAATTAGTCATTAAGTGATAGATACATTTTCGATACCAATCACCACCACGGTAACCAATAACATTTTTTTGACTGACGCTAGTTATCGCTCTATCATATGTTGTTTTTTTATTCGTCTAAAAGTTTCAACGACCGACGGACAGTAATACGGTGGTAACTAACTAAAATATTTTTCCGCTTCACAGAGAGACTCATCGATTCATGGATATGTTTTTGCCGGTTACTATGGTTACTCGGTAACTTTAATCGTGTTTTATTTAATTTATCAATAAACTGCTCCGCGGTAACATAAAACCGGTCAGAAGAAATCGTCGGTTGTTCGCTTGGCGAAAACATATGCGTGTCACGATACCTGTTAGCATTTGGAAAAAAATTAAGTTTCGATTTCACGGAAAACAGTATTATAATTATTGTTTTGTGAAAATGACCTATTGTGCGGAGCAAGCTTCCAGATCGACAAACGATCGAAGAGCAAAAAATGTTGTAAACAAAATATAAATCGACCTGACCGTATGTAAATAATGAATCGGCGGTCACTGTGGCTACTGCTACTCGTGCGAAACTCTGACATAGCCGTGCGGCAACTGTACAAGTGATAACAAGAATTTACACATTAAATAGGTTTTCGGGCTGGTTACAGCTTCTGTTTTTCCGAGGCAAATTTTCGTAACGCTTTCGTTATACAATAGAAATTATGTTCTATTCATTTTTATTTTTTCTATAAACTATCTGTAATCGGTTAGAAAGAAGAAATTCATCACTCATAACATATACCCAGAGTAGCCGATATTTTTCCTCAGCGAGAAAATCTACAAGGGAATCGTATTACACTGAGTACAACGTTACCGGTATGCCCACGGTCCACGGTTAACGACAAGGCTAGTGCCGGGTGGGAAATGCGATGTCCTCGCATGTTATACATACAAATCATCATGATACTCGTATCCTATCGGGGCCCGGAAGCTGAGCCGGGCGCGTTTTTTCGCGACATTGCTCTTCGATCTCTCGACACGATCGCGTGCCAGCGTAATAATAATATATAATAGCGACTGTAACGTGGTCGAGGATGACCCGTTAAATATAAGATATTCAGGGAAGAATTTGGGTTCTTTTGAATATAATTAACCGTAGCTCGGGAGCATAAATGGTATATAGGATCTTAATATTACAAATAAATGCGTATTGGTAAAGATAATTATTAATCTATAATGGTTTATTAAGACTTACTGACATACTTAACAATCATATGGCTGTTTCGTAGTTACACTGAGTTCTAGTTAGCGTGATGGTAATCGCGGAGAACTGACGTTCTCTTACATATCGATTGTCCACCATAGGCCTTACAATATAAACTGTGAGTGGGGGGGGGACTTAATGTATAGTCAGCTTATATTATGTCTCTATAATAGTAATACTAAAAGTAATATATATTATATATATAGTAGTAAACGTAGTATATGTAACAATTGTTACACGACCCATTGACGAACGACCGTTTCTCGTATGTTCTAGAACTATAAATATGTATTCACGAATAGGTTACCGCGGCTGTATAGGCCGTGATCACACGCATCACTGTGCGCGGCTTAATACACGTGGACAAGACTATCACCGTCCTCGGGTACCTACACGGCGCGGGTGCTGCGCTTTATACCGTATACGTACGATGGTTTCCTGATCGGGAAATTTTCGCCCAAAGGCCCTGCACAAAGCACCTTGTCGGCCGACAGATAAGCCGAGGCTTAACGCGAATACTTTACACAGGGTCTTTCGCGCCCGCGTCCCCCGCGCACTGCTACGTGCCGCGACGGTAACAGTGGTAATGGTATAATGCGCCCCGGCCGTGGTCGCGGGCGGCGGTACCCTACACGTATACGCGTAATACATGCACATCGGAAAGGCCACCGCGCGTGTACCGACGGTTTAGAATCACAAAAAGGTCCTCTCATTAGCTGGCTATCGACCGCGAAACGGATAAACCTATGCCGTCGTCGTGCCGTTTACACCCGGTATACACGGTTTCGCGCCTTGTCGTGCGAGCTCTCGTATCGTCTACTTTTATCATAATATGTACATAATATATAACATCAAATCGCGGCGGCAAAAGCATGTTATCGTCATCATACGATGGTTTGAGGAGTAGTGTGGTGCAGTGGTCACACAGTTGGTTACGACGCGCGCAGTCATCAGTTCGAATCCGGCTCAGTGCAAAAAATATTCTGCAGAATTAATTCTGTAGTCTCTCCCCCTGCCATCGTTCTGATTGCTCTACACTGCTCCTCACCGGACTCACTCCACTGGGAGTGAAGTCTACACACATGCAAATTCTCTTCTTAGAGAAGGGGATATCAAGTGCTACACTGCACTCTATCCCTCCCAAGTGACAAGTCATTGACGAAGACCTAACGGTCGTTTCGATGAAAAACAATTACGAAAAAAAAAAAAAAAAATCATACGATGGTACAACGCCTTGAAACGATGAGCACTGTGCAGTGTTGAAGTAATCGCTGCGTTACGGGCACAGTATAGTACATTGACCGCGAGTCGTCTCTAAAACATATTCGTCGAGTGCCAATACAGTGCGGCCGGACAGCGGGATCGTGTAACGTGCGACGCGTGGGCGGCGTATTTAGTGACTTTTTTCGGTGGTGGGCCCGAGGGGCTGGAGCACTGACAAACGTAGTGTAGTTATTTGAGTTATATAGTATACGAGCTATTCTAAACATTTTGATCTAGGACTAGCATTAAAAAACTAGGAATAACTTACCATGAAATTATCGACCTACAAAAAATAACTACAGGGAACATTAAGTAGGCGCATGGTCTTAGATTTATTATTGGTTTTTGGAGGACGTTTATTTCTCAAATACGTTTTCAGTCTTCTTATAATGTTGACGAGCTACGTTCAGCGTAACCGGTTGACGTTTAATTTATAGTAGAATTACTTAATCAAAATAAAGAATCAGTTTACAGTATTACCAAAGAAAACGATGAAAAAAGTTTTCCGAATTCTTGTTATAGAAAAGGAAATAAAAAGTAAGTTGTTGGTTTATCCAAAGCCTAAAGAATGTAAAGAAGAAAAAAATGTTCAGTCAAATCTTTCAATTACGAAGGGGCGCGTGAGATGTCTACATATCAACGAGGAGAACGTATGGATAGGGAAAAAAACGTCGTGAACCGCTGGCACAGACGCGTAAAGTATCCCCGGTCCCTTTTGAACCATTGCTTTGCTACACAATATCACATCGTATCATCACATCGGCGATATGTATCGTATTATACTTCGTACGATATCGCACTTGTCGCAGGCGCAGCGGGTTCGTCGATGATACCGCGTCCGCGATGACCGCCGTGCACGCGCGCGATCGACCGGTTTCCGAGCGAGTACATTCGCGTCGTCGGCAAGAGCGCCGGAGGTGTGCGGACGACACGGTCGAAGAACCCTCGTCCGTCGAACTGTTCCCGGCGGAAAGATTATCGGAAAGATAATGTACGGCACAGACCGCGTCGTGGCCAACGATGCGTCGATAATTATCACGACCCGACGGGGGTAGGGACTTGGACGCGAAAGTAATCAACCCCCGCCGCCATGGCCACCAGGGGTAAAATTGCGGGTAGGTGCGGTTTATAATAGCAATGCAGTCGAGCCGTTTGCGGATGTCGTTTTAAACGATGCCGCCGACCGGTGGTGGTGGTGCACCGACCACCGCAGCAAGGGGGATGCTCGAGTGTCCACCTATACATACATACGTTCACCTACTCCTCCCGTACGCGTGTACGAGGTGTGCGAGAGTGTTAATAGTATGCGCGATAGCTGTGTACACACACCCGAGTACTTTTCATTTAATTAATTTTTTGATCGTTACAGTATTTTACCGTGCCGAACAAATAACCCTATCCGGTTCACGATGGGATCGCATCTTATAATTTACGGTTATGAAAAACGTCTTCACTTCACCAACCCCATCCGACACACAGGTTCTGCGCCGTTAGGCAGTGCCGGTTGAATTTTTGTACCGGTGGAGGAGGTGGAGGAGACGAGATTGATTATACTTTAACTTGTACTATAGTCCATGAAGAAATAATTTTAAGATGTAACACTACTTTATTAGTTCGTTGAAATGCAAATTGTACTTGAAACCTCGAAGGTGTATAATATGATTTACAGACCGGAATATAGGTGAAGTACTGGTTATTTTAATTTCTGGGTACCTACCAAGAGTAATGAAATTACGTAATCATAAAATATTTAAAAACAAAAACAACCCTGCATATAATATGCACGTATTACTTCATTTGACTGTACTAGTACTACTATAATATTCTAGATTATGAAGAATAGTAAATTATTTTCAGATTTAACCGACCTCATGCAATGGCATATATTAAAATTATTATAATATGTTACACGAAATGTTGCACATTGCGTGTATGGCTTTGTATTTTCTTCAAGTTAAATTAAAATGCATGCCATTGACCGTGTGCAGTGCACCGACCCGGTCACTGGTTAGTAAACTTTCACCTACAACGAACGCGATTTCTAGGAAAGTCGACTAGCCCACAATGCATATTATATAATGTACCGAAGATACACAACTTACGTACCTAATATATAGGGTTAGGATGTTTATGATTTTGCATAATTTTTTAGGTTGTCCAATAGCATCCATTCTTATACAGAAATATGTTTCATGATATCTATATTCAAAATATCAAAATTTTATTTTGCATATAATTGCATATTTTACCATTTTTTTAAAAAAGTGCATAATTTGTGTTTTTTTCTGTTTTTAAGCGCATATTTGACGGTTTTCGATGCAAAATGCTGAAAAACACTGTAATTTTATATTTTACTGAATCTTATATAATTTTGATTGTCTGTATTTCACATATTATCATTTATCACTTATTTACTGTTGAGAATTCAATATGGTTATACCTATAGGTACCTACTTAAATAGAATTTTCGATAAGCCTCGTCAATTGACACAGTCAAAACTTGTCTTAAAACTGCGAGCCATTAAAATGTTATCAGATATTTTAACAGAACGTTTAATAATTTATAGTTAGTTTCCGTCTTGTCTACGACCGATGTGGAGTACCGTGTATTGCACGTTTCGTATTTTGTCGTGAACGTATTTGATTTATTAAATCACTCAGTTATGCCTATTAGTAATATATTATATACTCTAAACAAAAAACGCAGTACTACACGCGCACACGAATAGGGTTACGCGTCGCCACTGACCGCCACCGAGATCCCCGGGGGGAAAAAAATGTTTGGACTCGCAGCGGTCGCCCGTCGCAAACGACATTACACGGCACTGCGTACGTGTTTGTGTATACGTGCGTACACGTGTGCGCGTGCGAGTGAGTGTGTGCTTGTGCCTTGTGTGTGTGTGCGTGTGCGTGCGTGAATGTTTGTGTATACTTGTGTTCGTGTATGTGTGTATGCGTGTGCTCGTGTGCTCGGCACGAACCTCTGACCGCGCGCAACGAACACGCGTCCGGTTCGGGTCCGTTCCCGCTGGGTCGTCGTCGGCGGCGGTGACGACGGAGGCGCCGGTCCGCCCGATCGAATGCTACCGGGTAAAGTACGCGCAAGCTGACCCGTTGTCGGCGCCGCACAGACCGCCGCCGCTGCCGCCCACGCGGGACCTACGTCGTCGGTGCCGACCGCGACGACGACGACGGTGGTTCCCTTTTGGGGTTTTCGGGCGAAAGACGTGGATTTCCTCTCTTTCCGCGCCGTACGCCGCCAGACACCCTTTTTTCCCGGCTCACCGCCCCCGTCACGCTATACTCGTCGTACGACCGTTCGACACGCGACCCGGACTCCTGGGTTCACACGCGAATTATTTAGGAAAAGAAAAAAATAGCAAAAAAAAAAACACGCGAGTTTCAAAAAAAAAAAAAATGAGGGAATTGCGTTTTTTCTGTAATTATTGTTCATCGTGACCCCCGGAATTACAAACGATTCGAACTAGCATGGTACCCGATGCTTTTGCGAGGCGGCAAGTAACCTACCCGTCGGTGGGATAATATTTTATCATTTTCGTTTCTGCGTCAGACAGTGATAAACTCTTAGAGGATATTTAGTGAGCAAACCGATTCAAAAATCCTCCTCCGGGCCTCCCCCACCCCTGAACTCGAAATTACCGTAACATGCATAGCTATGTTGAACATTTTTAATTTTTATATAGTTGAATTTATGTGTCTCAACCATTAATAATTATAGTATACAAAAATAAAACATCAACAAATAATGCCCTCGGAGATGAAAACGATAATTCTTGCTTTAATTAAAAGGATCGGAAGACGTGTGGTAGAGTAAAAGGAAAACTGTGGAGGATATCAGAACAGTTAATAAAGGTCCTCATTACGAGTGCAATACGGAGAATCGTAAGCGGATAAATAAAAAGAGGGATCATCTAGGAGGTGGTTGTGGCAAAATCGAAAACGATAATAGGAAACGATGATTTTTCGCGAAGCATGAATATAATAGAACCTGAAAAAGGATGAAATGGAAGGAATCTTTGACAAATTACCAATTATATTATTATTTTCTTGTATTACAGGTATTATACGCTCAGAAAAATATTTACAAAATGATTATAAAAAGGTATTACTTTTTTTTATTAATTTACCTTTAATTAAAAGCTATATTAATTTGATTACTGACATCACGTAAAAATGGAAAATAAATTAGAACTACAAGAATAAATGATACTTAATATACTCGTATTATACTGAAAATATACAGAACACCGAACAATGTTCACCACCACGCATTTCTTGTTCGACAACGATTACGAGACGTGCACTGAACATTTATATTAAAATGAAGGGGCGCTACTGTTGTATCATTAGTTACAATTTATTATCGATTTACTACTCCATTACCAACGGCAGTCAACGTGTCCAACGATCAGGATAAACTTTTTATTGGGAACAAGAACGTACCTATATATAAAACTAAGGGTATTCAATATTATACAGAATAGTGATACATGAGAAATTAAAAATATGCATAAGGAATTCCATCAATAAATTCTCCAAAAACGTCTCCGGGTTTTTACGTATTATATTTTACAACGAAATTTCATATTTTCCTAGTTCCGAACATTTTCAAAACCTTTAACTGCCCATCTGCAATAACCTAATCGGCACTTCTACGTTCAATTTGAATTAATTTCTTGGATAGGCTTTTTTTTCTTTGATTTCCCTTCGTTTTATTGTTATAATATTGCAATGCATGAATATATTTTGCTGTATACGAAAGCCATACATTATAATCTGTAAAATGTTATTTTTTGTAGCATTAAAAAAATTAATTGAAAACTTGGAAGCTCATCAGAGTTTCACTAAGAAGCGATATTAAATTAATACGATATGAAGAGAGTACTAAAAGAATGAATTTCTAGTCGAATGTCTTATCAATTTCACTAGACTTTTGTGTATCACGTTTTTCATTCGATGCGCTGTCGTAAACATTTTTCCAGGTCGCAGAGGGCAGTAAACCATTCGGCAACAGTCATATTGTTATAACAATACGAAATATTACGTATTCATACAAATGCTGAACGTTCGATATTATTATCATCGAATTCCTACACTCGGGGCGCGTAACGGGGACGGAGGAACGACATTGCGGTTTTATTTAATTAATTTTTATCGGAAATCCGAACACAAATCTCTCGGAGGCGTACTAAACCGGTACTTCCCACGCCACCGAAAACAAATAAATGTTTTTATTTTTATTTTTTGTTATCGTTGTTATTATCGTTATTGCTTTTATCGCCGACTATAATATCAGACATAATATACGCGCACCATTGCCGCGTATACGTAGTACAAACACGCTGTACACGTCATGTTGTGCTGCAACGATAAGGCCAAGGGATAGCGGTGGTGCGGCGCTGGACGCATTTAGTCGGCCGGAGGAGTGCCTTTGGGGATTCTTTTTTTTCCCCTTTTCTCCTCGCCACCCCTCCGTGTGTCCGTCCCGTGCGTTTTCTACGTCGGTCCGGTGAATGACGCATTGTTCGAAAACGGATACGCTGTCGTCGGACGTCACGCCACAGCCGCCGTACGACGTCCGGGAAACGCATTCACGTGACGATCGCCGCGAACGCGCATTTATCACTCGTAAATTACCGCACCGCTCTGCCCACGTGGACGCAATTAATGACCGGACCGATGTACTGTTATCATATGACACCCCACACGTTGCTGGAAAATGAACGACCGCGGATCGAATACGGGGCGCAGGGTGTCCCGCCGAGGTTTTACCCGCAGCGACGAACCACCGCGCCGACGAAGACTCGCGGGGACAATGACTACGAATACTGCATATCTTAACTGTTGGGCTTAACGTTTTGGTGAAGGAGTTAAAAAAATATTCTCTTTCGTCGCATTGTTTTCGAAAAACTTGAAGATAGCCTTTTCGTAGAACTTAATGCTCTGAAAATGTTGACGTTTCAACATTTTATTCGCATTAACCGCATGATTTTTAATGATATTTTGTTTTCGGAAAATTTAGAAACATTTTCGAAAATAAACAAACAAAAAATTATTTTTATTCTTTTACCAAAACATTAAGTTCGGTTAAATTATGAAATATTCGTAGTCCTAGCCCTTGGGAGTCTTTAAAAAGACCTAGTTGGAATTTCTTCATTATCTCAGTTGATATCGCAACGGGTAAATCATCGGTGGGACACCATGCATTGTATTTCTGCCTTAGCATCTCAGTGCGTGTAAAATATTCGATAAAAATAATTATAATAATCTTCGTCGAGACTATTTCAAAGTAGCTTTCTGTGGCTATCATTTATACTATTGTTACCGAGTTGTCGTAGAGTATTCCGCTTAGGAATTTGACCAAACCTAAAATAATCTCATTATTGGCCGTCGGCAGATGCTAATAGGAAAATTCGACATCTTATCGTCAACCGTTTATCGGAATCAAAAAGGAAAAAAATTAAAATTAAAATCAATATTTTATGGAATTAACCGATTATAATCAAAATGGCCTGTACCAATGACATCACATTACACGGTTCGATTTTTATTTAAGAGCAGAAACTAAAATTTAACTATTTGAATTACAACTGTGATATTTATACCATAGCTTTGCTGTAATGTCATCATAGATAAAAGCAAAACAAATCTTAATATTAAATCCAACGTTCCTTAACCAGCTGTCAACAAATACCACAAGTCATTTTTACGAGTGAAAATTCCAAAAACCATGTTCAACCGATATTCGGTTAATAGCGGCCACGGGAATTAATTATCTATTCCTATAACTTCTTATCCTTATAGATTTCCTTACTTTATTGATTTTCCACACATCCTACGATGATTCTTTTTAACAGGTCCAATTCGATATTATATTCGTCATGAATTGTACATTATAATATTGTAAATTTGTGGTTTGCTATTTATACATTATGTAATAGTTAAGACCAATCTTGAACGTTGCGTAATTATGGTGATGAATTGTATTATTTTGAACTGAATTAGTGCATTACTGATCGTTGAAGTAACGTGTGTGTTAAATTAATCACGTAATAAATTAACAAAATGTCATGTATTTGTAACGATTCTCGAATATTACTTGACAACATTACAACCTCTTTATGGTTAATGGTAAACACTTAGGTTGAGAATACACACCGTCTGAAAATCATATGTATATCAGTAATGTACGTTTTTTAAGTTATTCCAACACGATGACATTTTTCGTATTCATGTACCGCCATGGATAAATAATAATGCTATGCCGATACATAATAATCATTATTACATGACTTCATACGGCCTGCACAGATTATGTTTCTATAATATTTAAACTCAACTCCAACAACGTATACAATAACGTGATGCAAAGAGTTTTGTACAAGAATCGAATACGAATTATAATATTGTAAAAAGTATGTGTACTTGACGATCATTAATCACTCGTAATTTTTGTAAGTATATATTGTATATAAATGTAATATATATTATATATATTATAATATAATCCGTAATATTATGCATGGTTGTACTGCATTATATGTGGCGAGTTACCTTGATATTTCAAAACTCGAACAGACTCCGTTTAATGTACTAGTTATAAATGCATTCGGTGATAACGTGTTGAAAACTAGTCGGTTTATTAAAATTGTAGCCGAAACGGTATAATCGACCGTCGATATGCTAATTTTTTATTAAGAAATTATTACATGAAATAAAATTATACTATAAATGTTGCGTTTTTTTTCTCTCCTTTGATTTCTTCTCGTTTTATTGTTAGAATATTAAACGCGTGTAATACATGCATATTTGCTTTGTACTAAAGCTATAAATTATAATCTGGAAAATGTTATTTGTTGTAGCATTAAATTAATTAATTTAAAACGCAAAAACTTATCAAAGTTTCTCTTAGAAGCGATATTAAAATAATATTAGCTTCAAAATATGTTTTAAATAATAAAGGTATGAAGAGAAAACTAAAAAATGTGTACTCGGAACTAAATAACGTTGTACACGGAGTATCCTTTAAAGTTTTCACTCTTTTTGAAATTTAATTTTACCATTAATTAATAAATATATTAACAGTTCTATCTACCATAATGTTTGAAAGTTTTTCAACATTTTAGATCGTAACAGTGTAAAATATTCTGTCAAAATCGTATATACAAGAAAAAAAAAACATAAACGTGGCGTAAAAATTATGTTTTTTAAGAATTCGCGTTTAGATTTTATTATTATTTTCATAATCTTCATTAATTATAAAATAGAATACCATAATAAAATGTCTGAGCATAGCGAGAAAAATTTTTTTTCTTTTTTTAACAAAAACTGTTTAGAGCATTTTTATGACTATTTTTTTAAGAGCATATTATTTTGATGTTTTACTACTTTAATAAACACACTGATTTATATTATTTTACGTTTATTTTTAGAGCTGGTATCCCTTCTCATATAATTATAACATAAAAAGAGGATGTAACAATGGGTCTTAAAAGTTGTTAGATTATTTTTTTAGGAAAAAAAAATGTGATTCACCCAGTTTTACGAAAAAATATGGTAAGTACTTATGATATGAATTTTTTTTACTGATTTTAATCAAAAGATTCATTAACACGAAGTATGAATTTGAGGTACGTATCTGCGCACATTTTGTCGGTAAACATAAAAAAAAGTTGCTGGTGCTCAATTCTCCGAAAGTGATATTAAGAAAATATAGTGATCGATGGTTTTATAGTTTGATATTCTCCTGCGAAAACACATGTGAAAACACAATGTTGTAAAATGCATTGATAATTCGTACACCTGGTTTCACACTCAATGAAATAATTAAAAATTGCAATACAATAAAAAAGTCGTCGTCCAAATACGCTATTAAATATTATATTATAACAATTTTACATATATATTGTAATGAAAATAAAACAAAACACTTATGGGTAAATTAATATTAGTTATATATGAACATGGTTTTGGTTTCAATGAGCATTAAAAACATACAACGTTAATGTAGTTAATCTAATATTACGTAAAAATGTTTCAAAACCGTTACTTAATTATACTTTTATAATTTTGTGTTCAAATAAAACGTATTCATAAATCATGAGTAAACTCCAAAAGACGAGAAAATTGATAGGAAATCATATTTTTATACTTGACAAAAAGATAACGAAAATTATTACACATTACACATTGATTGTTGATGCGATATGTTGAATTTTCTTTTCAAACGGCTATCTCTACAGACGGTTCACAAGTGTGCTATAACGTCTTGTCATTATGCAATAAATTAACTTTTCTAACTCAAAAAGAATACATCATCGACACTCAATTATATAAAATCGTATATTTCACAACGTTAACCCTATTATATTATTTGTTTCGGCATAATCAATAATATTATTACGTATTTATTTTTTATTTATTTTTATTTTTATTCTTACGACTTATTTGTTAGTCTACGACGCTTATAGTTCATAAACCTAAAATTCGATTCTCAGTTGACAAATAAACACAAAAAAACATGAATATCCAGTTGGATTATTCGTCAAGATCTCCAGCTGTAACTATCTCGGTCAAAATATTACAATGTTATTGGTTTTCCTTAGGTCTGAAAACATATCACTTTAATACGTTAAACCTAACACATTACGTAGAATTATGCATAGTATCACATAAAAATGTTTAAAAACGGTTAAGTACTTCGAAATTAATACAACATATATATGCCATACCCATTATGTATTTAATATTCTACTTAATTCATTTTTTATTCAACTAAAATTTATTTGTTATTATAAGTGAACTCTGAAAAAAAAAATAAATTTGATTAGAAATAATATATGTTGTTATATATTGTTATATATATAATATATAAAAAAAAATTACACATTAAACTATATTTACTGTTGAATGCGAAATATTCAATTTTCTTTTTCAAACTTTACAGTCGAGAATAAGTGCTCTACGATAAATAACAATATTGTAATACCTTTACACGATGTTTTCTAACCCAAATAAACTACATCATCGATACACGATTTATATAAAATCGTATATTGCACAACACTAACATTATTATATTATTTAGTTCGATATAATCAAATATATTTTTGCGTATTTTTTGTTATTATTTTTTAACGTACGATTTATTTATTGGTCTATGGCGTTCAGTTGATATAAACCTAAAACTTTACTCTGAACCTACAAAAAACAACACGAAACAACATAAATATGCGATCCGATTATCCGTCGAGATCGCACGGGCCCCGTCTGAGTGTCCCTTGCAAAAGATTACAATAGTTCCAGTTTTAGTTTAACTTAAAAATATCCCTCTTGAATGCAGTCAATCTAATATATTACGTACGATTATGCATAATGTCGCATGAAAATGTTTAAAAACGGTTACTTCGAAATGAACACGACGTACCATTTGATGTATTTGATATTATACTAAAATTAATTTTTTTCGACTAAAACGTGTAAAATCGTCAATCGTAAGAGAACACGGTTGTCTGGAAATAATATTACACGGCGTGACAAAAGTGAATGAAAATCGTTGCACATCACATCGTATTGATTGTTGAATGCGAGATATTTATTTTTCAAACTTTACAGTCGAGGCAAAGTGCGGTACGACGTTTAACAATATTACAATACCTGTGCGCGATGTTTTCTAACCCAAAAATAGAGTACTTCGTCCATACGTGATTTGTATAAACCCGTACGTTTCACAACGCTAACGTTTATCACACCGTTTTATTCGGCGCAGTCAACAACAATGTTGCATATTTTTTGTTTATTTGATTTTTCTACGTATCAATTTGTTTGTTCGGTCCACGGCGTTCGGTTGATACAAACCTAATACTGTACACTGGACCGACGAAGAATAACACGAAATAACGCGAATACCCGATTGGATTATTATTACTATCGGACTATGGATACGCCGCGCCGTGTCCGTCGATTTCCACCGAACGCGGCGGATACGGGAAGATGCACTGCGTACGACATCGTAGGCGGGTGAAAGGGAATTTGGTACATCGTCGTGCGCGAAGGCCGACGAGGACACAAATATTTCAGAATCCATAACGTAATTATGCAACCCTGCAGTGCGAACAACCAGTTTACAGACGCCAAATGACCGAAAATACGCAAACAGAAGAAGCTGAAATACGATTAACATAAATTAAAAAAAAAAAAAAAAATCGTAATAAAGTACTGAAAAAAAACATTGGAACGAAGACGAGCGGTTATGCGGAGAGCATCTTGTGTCGCCGTTAAATAATTCAACAAAAAACGAAAAATAAAAAACAAACATATAATACACAAATAAATTAAATTCTCCCATCCCGTATTACAGGTTTCCTACGGCAATCGGACGGGGGAAGATTCGAGAAGATCCACGGGTATATATACCAAAGGCCGACGTTCAGCAAAGTATCCAGTCGTCTGCCACTGGACTGAACACAACCGTCCGCAGCTACAGCAAACATGGCTACAAGCGCTTTGGTAAGCATGAACATCGTTTATTCTTATACATGTATTGCTCGCCCTTACGGCGGCGAGACTATCGTTTTAAAGTCTTCTATTCGTATATTTACTTATTCCAGTAACTATTAAATCGACACGAGTGTTTGGTTTATAAAATCAACTATTTTCGCACAAAATTTTATTTATATTTTAAACTATTACACGAATCGAATGCGCATTTCACGTAGAAACGCGGTGTTCAAGTGTGACAGTTCCACGTGATGATTAAAATATACGATTGATTCGGTGATAACTGTTTGAAATACATAATATTACGTTTATTTTTCGTCTTGTTCGGAACTGACGAACCAATGTTCGCCAGTTATTCTAATAGTTATAATGGTAGGTTCAAAACTATAAGTGTCTACTTAAGCTATTATTTTTTAGTAAACCATTTCATGTTTTATGGATCGCTACGTTATTCCGAAAACGTTCCGACACTGAGAGCGTTACCACTATTCTATCTCGATACGGCTCTAGTTCGCTTGTTTATTTCTACTATATTACAGTTATTAATTATCATAGTTATTATTATTATTATCATTATCATTATTATTACTATTATTATTATTATTATTATTATCATATGTTGACTGTATTCAGTAGCCACAAGTCATACATCCATGTACCGATGTATCTGCATACGGTGTAGATAATATACCGTGCTTAACCGCGTTTATCTCATTTTAAATTATGAACACAATTTCAATCATTTTAAATATTCAAATCCATTATCTATACAACACTTCAAATCAAATAACATGTCATTAAAAGTGCAGAAGTAAAAAATACGATTTTAATTAAAACAAAAATATATAATAGCTACTTGAAATCTCTAGTCTCATGATCAATTTTATGTATGTCATTTGTTTTTTTTTACCATTTAACAAATATTTTATGTGACTTTGTTATTATAGTACCTATAGTTACTCATTTTGAAACCACAACATTATATATTTTGAAAGATAATTTGGATATTTTACCAAATTCAAAAGGTTAAGCCACTGATTATTGCAAAAAAGATCCCTTTTGTCTGGATGTTCTCTACAGTTGACATTTATTTTAAAATGTTAAAGGAATTTGTAATAATTGCTTACTTATTATGTTTTTGCTATTTTAATACATTATAAAAATTAGTTCAAACTGTAACCTGCCATTTAATAATTTATTCATAGACTCAAAAATCATCAACATTTTTCATTGGAAATAATATAAGATAATATAAAAAAATACAATATGAACAAGGTATCATATTTAAATAAATTACAGTTTTATAAAAAAGACAGACATTATTTTAAAATAATATTTCGAGGCTTCCCGCTTGTATGAAATATCCAGTCGTATAAAAATAATACATAAATATATATTTTATTTTATAAATTATACATAAGTATCTATATCTTTTGTTGAACCCAAAACAATTGTCTATTTGTTAAATATATTTAATTATTAACCAAAAATACTTAACTAATGGTATATAATAATTAGTTGAAAAACCACGTCGTTTAAGTTTATGGCTCTAAAACTATGTGTATACTAAAATGTATTTAAGATTCTAAGACAACGTAAACAACTACCTATAATATAATATTCAGTTCATTCGATCAGTATATAGGTATAAGTAATAAATGTTGTAATATTTTCCCTCTAAAAATACCGTTTGTATTCCAACACAACTCATCAACCTAACGACACATTTATAATTTTACCATTTTCACTAGAGAAATTTGAGATCAATTGTTACTGACTTTAATGATTTGCACTCTTTTATAAAAGTTGGGGAAATGCAATTAGAATCATTCTAATACGAGTATATTAAAAAAAATTGACATAAATTGTTTACATCAATAATAGCCATTATTTTTACTACCAATGTCGGCTAGTTCTATTTAAAACTTAAAATAAATACAATTATTGAAAATAATTTTTTACATATCCTTCAAAATTTGTAAACTGTGTTTAATTCAAAATTAATTCGAAATATTTTTTATATAAATACTTGTTCTCATACGTGAATTCATTTTGTATTGTTATGTACATAAATTATAAATTTGAATTAGATAATTAATCGAGGAATATTTTTTTCAGATTAAAACTGCTATACTAGGTCTCCTAGTTGTATCAACCACGTTTGCTGACGTCAAACATCTGAAAAATCTTAAGCCACATGATTGTTCAAAGACAATTAGCAACAGCGAAGTTACATCGGCCTCTGAAAACGTCAATGTTGCCTCAGCACTCCCTTCTGCATTCGCATTTGGTGCTAATTCCTTCGGTCCATCCACCCCAGCTCCATTCTTATTCGACAGCTCATTCTCAACTCCCGCATCGGCGTTGAAATCCGTCTCTTATAGCTCAAGTCCAGCTCCGTTCGCATTCGGAAACTCATTTTTGTCAAATGCCTACTCGAATGGTGCTGCTCCTCAATCTTTTGACGGATCTTTCTTAGCGTCTACCCCAGCACCGGTCATCGGTTCATCCACCCCGGCTCCACTATTCGACGGATCCTACGCTTCTTCCACTCCGGAATCTCTCATCGGATCCTCTACCCCGGCACCTTTCTTATCTGGCGCTGGCTTATCAAGTGCCGCTTTCTCCGACTCGAGTTTCGCGTATTCGTCTACTCCAGCATCTGGTTTCATATCAGGATTATCACCAGTCGTTTCATCAACCCCCGAACCCGTTCTCTTGAACAGATCACCAGCCTTCGCTACGTCTTACGGTGCGTCTTTTTCCTCTAATGTACCAGCTTTCTCGCAAGGTGCAACTTACATCAAGTCCGACTCTTACAACACCGAATACGCACAACTTCCCGCCGTCGCCAATGTGCCAGCACCTCATCACGAAATCACCATCAACAAAGAGGTCCCAGTACCGTACTACGTCCAAGTTGAAAGGAGAGTGCCATACCCCGTGCTAGTTCGTGTTCCACACCCGTACCCCGTCACAGTAGAAAAACACGTGCCATACGCCGTCAGAGTCAGCGTAGACCGTCCGGTCCACGTTCCCCAGCCGTACCCAGTAGAAGTTGAGAAGAGAGTACCGTACCCAGTTGAAAAACCAGTACCATACGAAGTTAAGGTTCCGGTCGACAGGCCTTACCCGGTTCACGTACCGTTCGAGAAACCAGTGCCGTACGCGGTCGAAAAACCAGTGCCATACCCAGTACGAGTAAATGTAGACAGACCTTATCCCGTAGAAAAGCCGGTACCATACCCAGTGCACGTTAATAAACCAGTGCCATACCCAGTCGAGAAAAGAGTTCCGTACCCAGTTGAAAAACTGGTGCCGTACCCAGTCGAAAAGAGAGTTCCGTACCCAGTCAAATATGAAGTTCCGGTCAATGTACCAGTCCCAGTAGAAGTTAAGGTTCCGGTCAACGTGGATAGGCCTGTGCCATACCCAGTCGAAAAGAGGGTACCGTACCCAGTTCAAGTTCCATATGAAGTCAAGGTCCCAGTGCCGGTCCGAGCCCCGGTCCAACGTTTTGCCACTGTCCACTACTATCAACAATCTCCAGTTGCTTTATCTGGATACGAATCTGGACTTGTCGGTCAGTCCGGACTTGTTGGCCAATCTGGACTTGTCAGCCAATCTGGACTTGTCGGCCAATCTGGACTTGTTAGCCAATCTGGCTATAAGACTTTCTCGTCCGGAGTAGCACCGGTTTCCGGAAGCTTATTCCAAAGCTCCACCTCTGACCCGTTGAGTTTCTACAGTTCTACTTCTGCCCCATCAAGTTTCTTCAGCTCCACTTCTGCTCCATCAAGTATCTTCAGCTCTACTGCTAGCCCAATTAGCTCTTACAGCACAACTGCCAGTTCAGAGGCGCTCATTGGATCCAACATTGCTCAACAAGGTTTCACCGGATTCAACGAAGCCCAAAAGAGCAGTGGTTTTGATTTCTCTAACGGTGCACTCGGGTTCGATCAACAGTCATACTTTGGATCTTCGACGCCAGCACCATTCAGTTCCTTTTCCACTGGTTCTACCTCAACCGATGCATCATCTCTTTTCAACTCAGCCAGTTTTGACTCCCTCAACCAAAAAACCGTTTCTATCGGAGGTTCATCTATCAAGTCCCGACCAGAGAACCTTGAAGCTGGAAAGAAATAGGTTTTCTTAAAACTCCAATTTAACCATAGTATACGTTTACTTTTATAAAAGTAATTAAATTCAACGAAAATTGTCAATCAATATTTTAATAAATGTTACCTATATAATACAATTAGTGGTTGTTTCTAACTTAAATTCCTTTGCTAAACTTTGCAAAAAGCAAAAAAATAAATACAATTATTAACGGACAGTAAACAATATTGTATTAACGAAAGCGTTAAATACGTTGTATGCACATAGGTACTCGTGAAAACCACATGTTAAAAAAAAAAAAACATTTTTAATGAAAACCAATTTTAACGTTATTTGTTCCCTGAAACCGTGTGTGGTCGATTTGAATGAAAATGCAAACGGATGTATTTACAGTGCCAATTACTTGATTCCACAAAACTGTATTTGTTTAAGTATAAAAGGTTGTAGAAAAAAATATCTGTTAACGTTTCCCAGAACAGTGGATTCGTTATTCTCGGTAGAGAATTAATTTTCATCTTTTGAGTTCAAATAATAGTCTTCTATTTTTAGCGATTTATAAAATTATGACAATTTTCCAATTAAAATGTTACATAACAATATTAGTTCCTTGTACAGTGTTACCGTAATTAATTAAGAAATAATAGTAAATCGTCAATCTACTACAGGTACTGAAAAACCGTTAAGACTAGTGAGACGTGGGGCCCACTACAATTTTTATAGATCGACCAACTCAAATTATATGGTGCAAGTATATATGTTTAGTGCAGCGGTTCGGACTCGTGCGAATTATGTGGTGTACAGTTTTTTTCTTTTTAAATATCATTAGTCACTACTCATTATTTGTTATCTGAAAGACAGTAATTCACCGTATTTATTCTCGAGCACGGTAATAAAAACATAAAAAGTTTAGATTCGATTCGACGGCAAGGGTTTCTGAATTCAACCTGCTATGAAAAAACTCTCAACGTGGATATCCGAAATTGAATCTTTGTGGTCACTCGAAGTTTGTTTCACTAGCTAGTGATAAGTCAAAGCTTTTCCCTGAACGTCACCCTTTTCTAACTGTATCTCACCCATGTGTAAAGATTAGTGTATTCACGGTACTCTTATTCGGGTTACGTTTTGATGAATTTTAGCCCGTTTATAAATAGATAATATATATTATAATAAGTTCGTCTATTAATTTTATTGTTAAAAAAATGTAATGTAAACATTTAAATTTACCTAACACAACAAGATAAGCGGACATGTTACAAAAAATAACCAAATTATAAATGGAATCGTTATTGGTTATTGAACCACTTATATTACATCACTATGATTATGATCTATAATAATATCATAGAATTCTTATCCGTTAATACATGTAATTTTACTACGAAACATGATGATCATGATTAATAACTAAACGGCGTCGACGACGTATTGGCAATCATACATTTTGCTGTTGTATATATACATATTAGTAAGCATTAAATCTGTTCAATGCATCGGTTTGAATCTCGTGTGAGTTACGCGGTATACGGTTTTCTTTTTTTTTTAAATTCCATTAGTCCCCATTTGTTGTCTCGAAGACAATACAATATTCACCGTATTCTTCCCCGAGCACGGTAAAAAAAATATGAAAAATTCAGATTCGACGGCAAGGGTTGCTCAATTCAACCCGCTACGGAAAAATTCGCAACGTGGATATCTGAATTTAAATCTTTGCGGTCCCTCGAAGTTTTCACTCGCCAGACACGGGTCAAAGTTTTCCGCGATCATTTATATTTCAAACAATCTCTTCGATAATGCATTGACCTATGCGTATGTACATATAAGATACCTTCTCTCTCTCTCTCCCTGCAGTCTCCGTGTATCTCCGCCGCGGCGTCATTTGATACATAACATAATATATTCGTTCGTAGAAACGTTTCGACCGAGTCTCTTATACAAAGAGAAAACAAGGATTGAGTGCCCCAAAAGTCTTCGGTCTTTTCGTTACATTATGATGAATTATGCAGTGGGATGGTCGAAAATATTATTAGATCGGTCGAAACGACACGACGTAGACATTTCCGGAGCGCCTGAAATGTCCGCGTGTACGCACACGCATTCCCGCACGGAACGCTAGAGGGATGATCGGCGGACGAGGCGTAAACGTGAAAGCTCCCAGGGAGACAATCCCCGATCCGTGTGTCGTATATACGAGCGTATAACTCGACTAAACCTACCCCGGTGTACCGCCAAACGAGAGATGCTGCACCTGGTAAGATGAAATTCGGCGATAGTTTTTCTGCTCCTTTCTCTTGCTCGCCGCACGCACCTCCCCTCCGTTTCCTCTCGCTCTCCACGGGTATTCGTCGTCTCACTTTTTTCACTTTTCACCACCGGCGTTACCCCGCATAGCTATATAACGTCATACCCACCGATGCTGCCGTGTAGCACACGTCCTATCGTATTACTATTCTGTACACGAATAACAGCTGCGCGATTATGGGTGTGCAGCATTAAAGTAATTTACATTATTCATCCCCGTTGTATTTACCCGTGTTCTCCCGTTCCCTCGTCCCCTAAAACAGCCACCGCGCCGCGGCCTCGTTCACGTAATAGTATACATAGCCCAAAGCTGCGCCGTGTTATTATATATTATACCCCGTTACATAATTTATAATATATATTATTATGCATTGGAATTATTCAGAAAGTTTGTACGAGTAGTTTCGATACGTTCCATAATATTATTATTATAAATTATGATCGCGTACATTTGTATATTTATGTATGTGTGTGTATGTGTGCGTGCGCGTGTGAGGCGAAAACTATTATAAACTACCTATAGCATTGTTGTCTGCAAATCGTGCGAAAAACCATCAATGTTTTCTAAAACGTTTTGCTCTACCGGTATATTACGAAGACGTGTGAGCATCCGCGTTTTCCTTCAAAATAAACTCGGTCGTTTCGACCATATATCGTCTAATTCTACAGTTCTCGGTATTAGACGCAGCTCGAAGTCTAACTCACCGCTTGTATTACTGTCATCGTCTTGATCAAAAATCGACCACGCCCGTCTACCCGTTACCGTTCGCCACGAAACCGTACGTACGCGTGTTTATCTTAAGACGAATACTTTTCTCGTTTTGAAAAACTTCTAAGATAGCATTAAAATGAGTAGTTCCAGCGCGTGCAAAACTTTTCGCCTCTTGTGTATATATGTGTGTGCGCGTGTGTGTACCGAGCAAACTATAGAACGCGTGGTGCGTAATGTTTGTTCTGCATATATCAAAATCTTACACTTTTCTAAATCAAAATCAACACGGAAAGTTAAAGTAACATTTCGAAAACATGTCGATGTACAGGCGCATATATGTGAGATTATATATAAATAAGAGCTGTGCGTACACAAATTTCCGGTTACGTTATAATTTATTTATTTTCTAACGTAATTGCCCTTGATTCGATAATTATTTAAGTACACGAAAGACGTGTAAATAGCGAGTGAATATCGAATTAAATGTATTCGCTCCGGATAAAATCGTAATAGTTATAACCAAATAAATATGGTATACTAGTTGACCTAAAACAATATGACCCAAAGCGTTTTTAGCAGAACAACTCGTTTCTAAGTATTATAAAGCTCAGAATAATTTATTTCCAAACCCTTTATTTTCTTTGGAAAAATAACGAATAAAAATATAGGTATTGAAACCGTCAAGTCGGTTGACTGCTAAAATTTAATTTTCAAACAAACACTTTACTTAGTGGTGTACACTTTATGTCGAACTATTCAATTTAATGTATTAAGTACCTAACGGATCTCAAAGGAACTGCTTGTGCGCAAATTTTATGTTAATATTCAATCACTTAATTTCGTCTTGACGTCGCAATATCACATTAACGAATCAGTCTGATTTCAAATAAATATATTTGATTCGTTCAACAGCCGAGCGACACGTACAGTCGTATAGTAACCAGAATAGTTACGCGGTGATCCATTTAAAATACGAATGCATTGATCGCTTAAATGTGTGGACTGCAAATATTGTATGAAAACCGTTGAAAGCAAACAAATGTTAAACGCACGGTAAGTGAGCGTCATTGTCATCGATAAAATGGTCGACCGATGGATTAATATTTTACGTAGATGAAAACGAAAATAAAATAAACATTTTCGACTGGTCATCAGAGCATTATAACATCATCCTATGGCCAAACCTATCGATGTCGGTCGAGTGACATGCACAAATTAATAATCAACACATTAATAATAAACACATTATGACTTTAGCGCCCCTGTGAAAAATTGAACTGTTGTCGTAAAAATAAAAATAAAAACCATTGCGCTATACGGATAATGAGCGCGCGCGAATATAGGTGCCTGGAGTGTTATAAACGAACAAACATAATATAACAATAATAATAATATTAATAATAATAATACTAGTAAAGACAATAATATTAATATCGTTAACGCCGAATAAAATGGGCTTGCCAACAGTACAAGTACGTAACGCGTGAATGGATGATCTATATAAATATTCAGTATATTACGCATAATGCCTTTTATACCCACCCCTACACTCTCAATGACTACACACTTAATCGCGTATTCTGTGATTAAGACCTGGGATCATACCTTACTCCCCCAATGTCTTGTAGAAGGAAAATGTCGAGTAACGTGCCACGTTAAAAGTTATTTTTCGTTGACCAACTAGAAATAAATTTTTTTAAAAAAAGCCAATAAAAACATAATTTATCCATAGTAACGTTTACATTGTAGTTACACTGAAAAGCAGTCCACGACGAAAAGAGTATGTAATATGATTCTCGATGTGACGAGTTTATAATGTTAAAGCGTCGACCGTTGTATTGTTTTCAGTTGTCGAGTACTTATCGTGTCCAGTACCTGCGGCAATAATGCGTCTACTTGAACACAAATAATAACAAACGTGGGGTAATAAAATGTTAACGGCTGTAATAACCGTGGTAACGAGAGCGTTACGAAAATTGGCCTCGAAAAAAAGTTGTGTCCAGCCCGAAAAACGTGTAACAAAAAATGTAAGAAAAAATTAAAAAAAAATTCACATTCCGTAGATGCGCGTTTTATTATAAGACCGAGGGCGGGAACGTCGAAAATAAAAATTCACCAGGCAATCAAAACCCTGTTTATTATTAACGTTTCCTCTCTTTTTACTTCCCCCCTTCTCCTTTCGACGGTCATCAACGGCGATCTAGTTGTCACCGCCGCGGCCGCCGACGCCGAACACACGCTATAAACACGTATATTGTGTGTGTACAAATGTGTTCGAACGCGACAAAACATGCGACGGGCTCACGCGCGCGCACATGGTTAACACGGGTTTAACTAGCTATTGTACGCGTATGGTACCTGTTCCAAACGCCGAAACGTGTACGACATAATATCTCGCCGTGCCAAACGTTGTTTTTGAAGATTTACGAAGGCTACCGAGGAAATTAAGTGGACTATAAAAAAATAAAAATAAAAAAATACAATAAAAATAAAACGAACATGGGGTCCTCGAACATTCGCGTCGAACGTATTTTCTCCCACCTACTTCTACCGAGGGCGGTAGTCCGTCTAAATCGGTGACGTACACCCCTGGTGCGGGGGGATGTTAGATCAGTCCCACCCTTCGACTTTTTTTTACTACACGTGAATACGAATCCAATGCAATTTATTTACAAAAAAAAAAGAAAGCAAAATACCTAGGTGAACGATATTTCTGTGTTAGTCTTTTAAACTTGAAACCAATGTACTGTTATTACTATCGAACAAATTATTCTGAGTGAAAATGGTATAATTGGGGTTTTTTTTTGTAACTCTTCGTCAGTTTTTGAAATTATTAAGAAAACTATTGGGAACTTCGTCAAATTATCTCACTTATATAGTTCGAAAAAAGTTGAAAATTATAACATCTGTAACGGACGATGATTTCATAAGCTTTCGGTGAAAATTTTAAGTATCTACGATTATCATTTTTTGTAGTCGCGAGGAAAAAATAAAATTAATTTTGCTAAAAATCAGTGCACCATAAGTTTTACCCTTTTATTTTTGTAACATTCTGTCCGTTTTTATCAGTTATTCGGCAAACTGTTTGGAAATCAACGTGATGACAACCTTTACTTTTGCACAAAATGTTCCTTCAAAACCACAGCATTCGTATCGGTTCGAGCCATTGTATATACATATAAGAACAAAAATACTTAAATACCAAGGTTTGTACATTGGCTCTTATCATACAACATCTATACCGTAACACAGCCAATGGTCAATACCCCCTCAGCCTAACCCCATGGGAAACAGCAGAGTGCCTACTCCATTGTTCGACGAACCGTTTGGAAGTTCAAAAACGACCCGTTGAAAATCATAGGGTTAAATATATTTTTATGTGTTATGTACACGATTTTTCAACGTAACTTCTCCCCACTACCCCCATTTAATATATCCGTGCACGCCACTGGTCCGTGTACTGACGTAGAGGTCTTATAACGTTTCGTTCTCAAAGTGACGCGCGCACCCATGCTCACTCACCACGACCACAATATTACTATCGCAGGAACGTCTGATAGGTTTGATATTATATTTTTATCATCGTTCTGCGCTCGTCCGGTCACGCTTAACCCCACATGGCGGGACGGTGAAAATGTTCACACGTGGTGGTGGCGCGTTCGCCCGAAATAAGTTCGAGAACAAACACGCGGAGACAATGTGTACGCCCCGAAACAATAAAGGTTTTTATCTGAGAGATATTTTTAAAGACGAAGCGTACACTATTTTCGTAGCCACAACACTGCGCGTCAGTTTTTCGCAAACATTATTTTATTTACTCTTTCACCCCCTCACCGCCCTGCCGCCACCAACGTGTGTGGTGTATATTTTGTTGTTGTTCGACTGATACACCGCGGCTGCTGCCGATCTAGCGGCGAAGAGAAATACGCCTTGGGCTAGCAAAACTTGTCGTCGCCTAGCGCCTATCAACAATAAATTATTATCTAATGGTTTTACCACCGAAACGGGCATTGTTAATAAGTAACAATAATAATACGTGTACCGTTTTTCCATCATGTGACTGTGCGCAATGCGTTTTACGATAACTCATAGGCGATATAGCATAGGGATGGTCAAACTATAGATCGCGATTTATACCTGCAGTCGACCGCGTACGAACTGAAAGCCGATCATTGGCATTTTGTTAGGCTTGTGCTTTAAACACATTGATGGTCACCGATAATTTGAAATCGCCAATCGTTGTTTATCATCATCATCATCATCATCATTCAAAACTCCGATCGCTGCTCAAGTCGAACATCTCAAGAAACACGTTTTCTAGGTCAACCTGTACTCGAAAAGGTTTGACCGTCCCCGCGACACGGTCCTCGGTAAAAATGATTGAATTTACCTACTCGCGTCCGTATTCAATTACGACGTACAACTGCTGTACGGCATCGTGGCGGTCGACAATATGAAATGAAATGTGATAAACGATAACTTGTCATTAGTATGGTGGTCTTGACAATTTTATCCATAGTAGGACCCGAGGTCGTTTTATATTGCTCTGCAACGATACTATGGGAACGAGCTTCCACGGTTCCTGTTTTATTAGAATCGATAAAAATATAATAACAGGTGTACCGAATAAAATATAAACCGTGTCCGTCCGGTCATTATTGGTTTCGTGTAAAAATATTGTGAACTATTGTTCAAGAATTTATTTGTTTTGGTTTGTCTTCTCGTTCGTGATCTTCGTAATTTTATATCGACAAAAATATCGAGAACCTCGTACTACCACGCTGCAGTACGATCAAATATTAAAGCTGTTCTTAAACAAAACGAGTCTGCACTCAACCGTGCGGCTGCGGGCGTATCTTATTTCCACATGACTGATCATTGCTTAATCATACACGAGTTTTGAACGCAACTGTATTGACAAGTGAAGTAGTGTAATCATTCGAACGCAAACCACCGAGTTGCGATCAATACAGTACCTACGTGTTCATTTTTTTTTTCGAATACAAATGGCTTGGTAATAAAATCGTTAGTTAATAACATCGAATGCGTTTCGCTCAACCATCGTTCTTATATTAAAATCGAAAAAGTTTTGGCTAAATAAATTAAATGTGTTATTGACCAATCACGTGGGAACTCACATCACGTATTACGATTTTTAAACAATTGGTTTTTATGATATTCCAATTTTAACCATAATCCACTTATTTTCATCATGAACTGTTTACTAGGATTTTCCAGCTTGCTGTTGTACGCAGCACCACAAAAAGTATCATACGGATAAAAAAAATAAATGTTTATTTGACATCATAAATTCTAGATCATATTTTAATAACCACTCGTATTTCTTCATTAGAAAACCATTAAGTGTAAATATAATTTAAATACATAGCTGAAAATTCTAGAAATTTAAAAAAAAAATCAGTTAATTATCACTTATCAGCTTACAATTTATAAAGGCATAACTATTTTGAATAAATTATATGACCGGCAGTGTATTTTTATGATTATTATTTTTTTTTTTTTAAATAAATTCAAATACCATAAAAAAGTGGGGATAAATCTCTTCGAATGATCATGTTTCAAATAAAATTATATTAACTTTACTTGAATATTTTTATAGCTCAGCATGAGATCAAAAAATATATATATCGTTAAATGCGGGTGCAACTCACATAAAACCATTTTATAAATTTTGATTTTCTTATTTTAAATTTTATCCAGCGCATGAAATTTGTTAGCAAAATCAAAATTCGAGTGGCCAACCTCGTGGACATAAATTTCCTGCTTATCCAGCTTAGTATCCTTATAATCTAATTATTAACTGGACCAAATAAAATTTCAATCTCAAACAGACATCAAGGGACTGCTTTAAAAACATAATGCTTCATATATTTATTATTTTTGCTGTCCCAAAACTATTGATTTAAGCCCAAGACTTAAATGCGAAATCATTTGAAAATAATTTTCGAATAGTTAATATACAAATAAGCATTTTACTGAATGGTGTTTTTGTAAGATCAATATCTGAATCTAATTCATAAAATGATTGATTATACAAATGATAAAACCATGTTATGTGATATTGACAACAATGTGTTTCATTATGTATTATATTGTATTCCGCGATGCTCTACAGTTATTATTGTAAAAATAAATAAAACTTAAAGAAACTTATATCTGATTTATAAAGTATGGCCAACTTACTTAAGTCACATTCGTAACTCGTAGAAACTTTACTTTTACTACAACACTAATTGCTCTGCTCCGAAAACTTTTGTTCCGGGAAGTGTCTTTATATATGTAACTAAACCGTCTAATATATAAAACGTTTCTAAAAAAATACAGTGCTTTCTTTGACTAAGTTTGAAATACCACTTGAAATATTGCAAACTTCACAAAGTCAAGTAATGTCCGTTTCTACCGTGCACAATATTTAAACACATCGGTGGGCCAAAATAAAAAAAAAAAAAAATAGGAACTTGCTATCCTAACTTTTCTCAGATATCTGTGTGTTCAAACATCCACAAAAAAAACATTTAGAGATTGTCAATTTATTCAGATATATTCTCAGCTATTGCTTTACAGTCGGTAACTACTAACTACCCTATTTTCCTTGATCAGATATTATGCAGAATATTAAAATCGCATTCGAGTGTTTTAATAAAATGCGGTTCAGTTCAATTATATTTTCAGTAGTACATCCACTTATTTAAAAGCGCGTGGAGCCATACTTTTTTCGAAAGACCAAAAAATAAAAACACTTTATGATATAGACTTACAGTCATCTATGTTAAGCGATGAGATCCACGAAATTATTATCACTTAACTACATCAAATTTTACCCAAGTAGATCTTCAGTAACGAATAAAGACTACCAATACGTATGTAATGAATACTATTTAAAATATCGGTAAAATGTGTTAAATAAAAATAGCCAATTCAATAATGTTTATTTGAAACGTTCTTTTTTCTCACTTTGTCTTCAAGGCTTATTCGGTTTTGTTTATCATATTTGTTTATTTGCGTTGGTCCCAAAGTAAGTACCTACTAACGATCGGCATTCATATCGTTCGACAAAAAACTAAACGTTTGATTTACCAAAATCTTTTTTTCAGGGGAAAATCACACTTGTATATGGACCCACAGCATTAATATTCCAATGGCATGTAGCCTGGGTAATTCGAGCGTTTGCGGTTCCTTGACAAATCGCATTTGCGCTTAATCTCATGGCCTATGACTATGAATATTAAAACCAACCACGTCCTATTTGGGTCCGCTTTACTCCGGAACAATAATAAGTCCCACCGGTCGCTACTAATTGTATAGCGTTCACGTCACCTCACTAATAACGGTGATGCATACCTACACCGCAGTGTAAAATGGATTTCATTGCAGGATTCTGCACAGGACACTCTGCTCGGAATGCGTTGTCCGCTCCGGAGCGTAACAATCAGACCGCAGCGATCTCATTTGCGCTTAATAACGCGTCCTGTCATCGCAAAAACATCTTTACGTACACGCACAACGAGACATTGTTATGCCCGTACACATAATAGTTTAACTATTAACGAACTTTAATAAATAACTATGAAAAAAGTTCCATAATAAACTTGAAATTTACCTAAAACCTCTTATAAGAAATACGTCTTCAATATAAATGCCTGACAATAAAATATGGCGCGCCTAAAAAGAAACTGGCCAAAAGACGCCTTTTAAATCATTAAAACAGTGCAATAATTACAAACGAATATGGAAATGACAAAACCCGTGTGGTATCGTAACGTCTGTAAGGTTTTGATGAATAAATAATTGTAATAAAAAAATTGTATACAAATGAGGTGTGGTCAATGAGCAATTCCCTCTATACATCATTCATGCCAAACCTCACTGACTTTAATTGTCTTATAGTATGAATATTACAGACTGTATTTAAATATAAAAATATCTTGAATAAACAAAATATTAATTATGAACACAAGTTAGAGAGTTCTTAAAAATAAATTAACTTTTTTGGTAATTAGAGAAAACTGAAATTTACCAAAAACATCTACATGATATTTTTTAACGATTTTTTTTTCATTTAAACTCTACACTACTAGAAATAAAATATCAATTAATATTTTTAGATATAGTTTGTCGTTAACAGTAAACTTAATATTTCAACAAAATATACAACGACTAAAATACATATATAGTTAGACTAGCGTGCAAATATATTATGTGATCTCGTTCACAGTTTCAACTAATTAATACCTTTCATAAAAAACTTTCCACTTTCAAACTTTCATAAAAAATTATATTTCTTAAAGTGAATAATACTATAGAAGGAGTACAATTACTTTTATCATGAACTGTACAATATTATTGCTAGCTTTAAAGTATCAATGTATACTGTTTCTCAATCAAAACGTGTATTACTTACTTTTAAAAATTAAAAAATATAAGTCATTTTCCATGCTTGATGCTTAAAGAAATAAAATTAAACCACAGAAACATTTAATAAAACTATTATTTATAACTCAATATAATTAAAACATGCAACTAACGTATTCATTGGATTCATAAATAAATTCGAAATTCCAATTATCTACAAGATCTCATATTTTCCAATTTCAAAAAAATCCGACGTAACTTAGGTTAAAGTTCAACGAAAACCTCAAGTATACTATTTATTATATTGAAACACTAAGATTTTTTATAAACTACTCGGATACTCCTTTTATTTCTTTTTACGGCAGATACTTTTCGAATATTATTCAAGAAGAGTCACACGCCAAAATAATGTGCTCCATAGAACGGCCCGGAAAGACATAAAGGCATTTTCGCAACCTACAGTGTTTCGTAATAGTCTTAAAAGCAAAAGGACTAAAAATAATAAAAAATAAAAAAATAACTCAACGCCGTTCCCGTACGTGGTTTGCGGCGTTTCGGACGTGCTTAATACTGGGATTTCGAATAACGTTGCGGCACGACCCTTCTTAGCAGAACTCGAACACCACGCTGACCTATATATATTTATATTTAGTTGCAAAGGCGTTAATATATGATTGTGCCGAGTCCGTTGCCGGCCGCCCAAAAAAATATTCATTTCGAATTGAGCTTGAAATGAATATTTTGGATGAAAGAGGCCATCGTTTGTGAACGACTAAGATAAATATGCACCGTTAGAGTAAAGCCAATTTCTTTCTCAAAATATTATTATCTAGTAAACAAACCGTTATGTACTTGGACAAATAACCTTTAGCTTGTGTAGCAATGCCAATATTGTATAGTTTTATGATACTCGAATGCCAGATCAACATAATAAACATTCGGATATAACCAACTAACCGTACATGACGTTTATCAGATCGAATAAATACATGTAATATCTATTGATCGTGCAGTATCAACATAATACACCATTGTTGGCCATTTCAACTATACGTGAGCGTAGTACAACACAACAGTATATATTTCAATAATGTGATTCATCGATATAGATAAAAAAAAAAAAAGGTTTATCCGTCCATAATGTTGTTTTACATTTCCTAATGGTCAACATAATAACGAAGAATAAAAATCTATCTCCATCAATTATAGTAAGTTCCGTCTAAGGAATAAATGTTTATTTCAAGGGCAATTCGAAACCAGAAAATAGCGATTGTCTCTAGAACAATAATAAAAATATTACAGTCAATAAAATCTCAATGCTGACAAAAAAAAAGCGATTTGGATCACGCATCAGCTTTAGCGCGCTATAAATGTACGTAACAGCGAAATATGTACTGCGTGCGTTAAGTCCAAACTTGGTGTAAACCCTAGAGCGGAAGCTGTGAGTTATTATGTAATATAAACTCATTTTCGCTTCGTCCTTTTTTCGTTTTGTATTTTGTTTGTATTTAATAGCCCTCGAAAGCCAAGTGTACGGTATTCTCACAGTCGTTGCGATATAACTACTATGTGTCATGCTTAACAATTTATAATATGATTACACGCCTACTTGTGCTTCAGTCATCGGGTTTTTGTCCAAAAACTTGGAAAGTTTTAATAAATCGAACAGCTTGGATATACTCGTATATTTAGTTCGTTCATTTTTTATGTACTATCTATACGCCACGGTCGAAAAGAGTACTCCCAGGCATCGAAGTGAAAATAAGTGAAAATAAAAGATAACAGTAGAAAAATTAATAAACTCTGAATGAACTGTTGTAAATCTACATAGTCGTCGAAAATCTTTATTTTTTATAAATAATTTCAGAAAAATAGAATTCACAATAAATGAGTTTCGAATTAACTGTATAACAATTTAACATCTGAATGAAAACAACGAGTTAATTAATTTATTTATTTTTATTGATATACGCCTGGACAGGCATTAATTTAAGTACAATATTTTAGTAGACTAATAATATAACAAACATTTGTAACAATGGCATGAGAAAATTAAAATATATATGTTAAATATGTTAATTGAATAGTATTAAAAGTGACATAGACTAGGCTGAGTTTAGGCTGCGTAACATTCTGTGAAGTGAGTGATTAAATCCATAGGAAATGGTAAGGTAATTGAAAAAGGTAATGATTTCTTGTAGAGTGAGTAGGAACACGGAATGAGATAGAAGAGAGCAATTCAGGAAAATCTAAAGATCCCTCAAGAAGCAAAGAGATAAAATGACGGTCAGCCCCTGCGCGGCGTGATGCTAAAGAAGGGATTCGAAGAGTAGAGGAGATGAGTGAGTAATAGTGTATGGGGTATTTAATTTTTAATTTGAAGGCAGCATAGGACAAAAATCTGTTTTGCACTCGTTCTATTCTTAATTCATCACGGGCTAGGTAAGGATGCCATATCACTACTCCAAATTCTAAAATGGAGCGAACTAAGGAGAAATAGAGTATACGGAGGCAGGAGCTAGATGAGAAGTTGGTGGTGTTACGTTTAACAAATCCTAATATTTTGAGTGCTCTGCCGATTATTGTGTTGATATGATGGTCAAAAGAGAGTGTTGGAGTGAGATAGATACCTAGGTCCTTAATAAGAAATACACGATTTAGAAGAGAACCATTAAGGAAGTAGGAATGGTGGAGAGGTGAGGAGCTTCTAGAAAAAGACATTATGTGGTAATATTAAAAGTTAACCTATTTTTTTGTTAAGTCTTACCAATCGTTGTACCAAATAAATATAAGACTTATAAAGGTTGAATAATATAAATTAGTTAATTTATCTATATTGCCGATGTTGCGTTTAGTCGCAAGCAAAACGAATTAATAATAATTATCATTATTCTATATGTGGTCGAGATACAAACTTTTTTGAAATATTTTTACTGCATTGATGTTTATTATATGAAAGTTAAATTTTTGTAGCATTAGTCATGTGTGGTAAAATATAAAAATTACTTTGTATACGATTGAAGTTGATAGAAGTCTTAATTTGTTCTAATTTGATAGCAAACGAAAAGCTTACCAATTGATTTTTGAACATGTTTCACTTACTATTAAAGTTGTTAGATAGTTTACTTAAGTCCCTTAAAATTCCCTAAGAGAAATATTGAACAATAGTTAGATTAAGTAACATGCATGGGTGCCCATTAGTGAATTTTCAGAGGATGAGGGGGGGGGGGGGTGGCAAGCTTCCAAACACGCATTTAATGACTTCCCGAACACCGGCTGGCCGAAACTGTACGATTTCATTGTATTTTTGTTTTGTATTACACATCGTATTTTAAAATGTGCAGAAATACGTTGATTCTACGAAAAAATTAATTCCATGCTACAAATAAAAATGTCCAACTCGAGTATTATTCCTATTGAAAAATTAGAAGCTATACTTTTATATACAATTGATATAATTGGTAACTTTGCGGATTCTCGTAGTAACCGTGGAATAATATTAACATAAATATCATTGTTATTTATTATTATACTGCTGAACATGTAAGTGTGTACCTATTACCCGCGTAGATGAAATAAATTATCGTTCGAATTTAACTGATGAAAATTACTCAGAACTGCTATGTGACCGAATCTTAGGAGGCTCGCGGAAAAAATCACCACGCAAAAAATCTCAGCGTAACGTTTTTATCCTATTCGTCATTCATGCTTGTTTATTTATTATACTTTTATTTATTTGTATGCGTTCCACTCGCATCGGGTACACAATAAGAACGAATATTTTTTTTTTATCTTATAAATATATACGCCGAAAGAATAACGATTCGTGTACTCATGAGCACATTTTGGTAGTCGGCCACCCCAGATGTAGCACACGGAGGGTACACTCACAGCCACGGATTACAGTAATATCGTTACCCGCCTGAATATTGTCGAGTCGTTAGTAATATCCTCGTCGAGGGTTTCGCCTACCGGACGTCGCAGACCGTGCACCTCGCGGACCCGATCCACCGTTCACTTGCGTCGGTAAACCCCGAGTATATAAAGCGTTTAATCGTTCAGTTCGTCCATCGAACAAAGTGGTCGCGGGCGTCGTCGTCGCCCCTCTCGCGGCCGCGCGCAGCCATTGTCTATTGCCGCATATACACTATCGTTATCGTTATTATTATCATTATTGTTGGTATAGAGATCGATTAAGAACCTGTCGAAAGCAAATGACGCGGCTCGTATAATATACGTATAACATTACGTATAGATTATTCACTTCGGCTTCGTGGACCGAAAGGAGACAAGTGGCCGCGCATAAATTTCCAATTTCACGCGCACCTACCCGCGGAGAAAAGCAACCGAATGTATGAATATAATGTATATGTATTATAATACCAACAGTCATGATTATTATTCTCGTATTGCGATATTTTTCCTTCGCCCAATGCTCAGGAGCTATACGACTACGTGGCAAGTCATTCGATGCTGTGAAATGTTATTAGTTTCCATTGAAGAAAAAAAAAAAAAAATGTTTTATTAAATCGAGAGCCAGTGCCAGATCCAGCGTTTACATTTTGGATGGGGCCGGGGGTAATGCAAAACAGTTTACAACGTCAATGTTCAGCGCTACAATTTGCACAATATTACTAAAATAAGTGCTGAACCATGTCTAATATTTAATAATAATAATAATTTAAGTTAAATATTTTCACTATAGTATACGTATACTTGAACAGGTGCATTTACCATTGCACGTTTTATCTTATAAATACATCTAATCAAAATAACGTACTACAGTATAAAACCTAGTATATACTTTCGTATTGACATCGTTTGACATAAACAGATATTTCTTTAACGTTTTAAGCAACAAACTGTAAACGAAGCTCAAGCTTGTACACGAAGCGATCCTTGACCGCAACTTTATCAAATTATTTACGTTTAATTTTCTATGCGTGTTGGACTGGGAAACTGTATTCAAAAAATTGTAATTTTATGACAATTACTATGAACGCGTGTATAAACATTGAACTATTAAACTCTATAGAATATGTAAATATGAATATCCGGCTACTACGCAGTATTTGGGGAGAGGGGTTTTCCTCCCTCCTGGATCCACTTCTGCGTGCGACAAAGATTTATCCTTCGAAAAGTGCGATGTCGATGATCGTACGTACCTACAACGATGAAACTTAAGAAATGATAATTAAAATTCTTTTTTTTTTTGCAGTTATTGTTAAAGTTTTAATATTGTTTCTCTCTATCTGGAGAGTGAAAAACTCGGAACAACAAAAGAAAACCATCGGTGGAATGCATGCGACTGTACTATTGGTGCAGGTGAGTCCGAAGAGTTTTATTGTTTTACCTCACAAGTTGACCTTTTTTTTTTCCGACATGAATCGTATCTCACTCAACCTTACACCAACAGCAGCCACGAATCGATCGAGGCCTATATTCGTCTGTATTTTATTTTATTATTTCCGTATCGCTGTGTACCCTCCTACCGTTGTGTCGCCCTACGCATGTACCATATATATATATTTATATATTTACACCTGCCCCCATGACATACATTCTGTTTCATTCTATTTCATTTCGTGGAAGTTACGCGAGAAAATACAACAAAAATACACAAGCCCACGGTGCGTT
Source organism: Periphyllus acericola (assembly GCA_949715065.1). Taxonomy (NCBI): domain Eukaryota; kingdom Metazoa; phylum Arthropoda; class Insecta; order Hemiptera; family Aphididae; genus Periphyllus; species Periphyllus acericola. The sequence goes on along the minus strand of OX454269.1, from coordinate 9,511,569 downwards.
ACCCGAATAATGTGAGCACATTTCATTAATTGAATACGCTTAACCGAACACGGTCGACGGTTAGAAGACAATTCGTCCTGAGCGGCAATTCACAAGTTTATCAAGAGAACCGAAAAGGTAAAAACGATTTAATTTTAAGCACATTATATTACCAGAGAGAGAGAGAGACCAAACTAAAAATAAAAAGTAATTACGAAGAACGCCGTAAAACGCTCTTTATTTTTAGTGGAGTTTAAAATATTATTTGAAAATGTTGTTACTATTTATTTACTTGAAGCTATCCAAGGTGTAAAATTATTACCCATTCTGCCTGAGAACACCTATGTAGGTGAATAGAAATTAACATTTCAAAAATTGTGAAATTCCTACTGTCGTATTTGTAAGGACGGTAATCAAGTAATCAATAAAGATACCTACATTTAAAAGGGCAAGATATTAAGCATAACAAATTTTTCATGCACTTTTTGATCTGTATAATCATTTTGAGTTTTTTAGTATATAAGATCAAAAAAAAAATAACTTCTGTCATGTTAGATCCATTCCAAACATTTTATATTTTTGAACTCGCCGTTAAATATACGTATGTACAAATCGGCAGAGGCCGCTACAAAGGCGGCAGAGCCCACTCAGATCTCCCTTAAATCTGGCTCTGCAACTTGCACGCCCTTGTCATGTCCTCGACGGCAACGATGGTGTTTTACCCGAACATTTTAGTCGGCCGGCTGCGACACGACAATTTCCGTGCCAAATAAAAAGTAAAAAATAAAATACCATGGTTTTTATCCGTAGAAAAACTTTGAACGTACACACGCGCCTGCGTGATTATTTCCCAAGACTAAAAAGAATTAACAAACAAAGTTTAGTCTAAGTTAATTTTACCTTATTTATATATATATATATATATATATATATATATATATATATACTATATATATATATATATATTTATATGTATATATATATATATGTATATATATATGTATATACATATATATATATATATATGTATATATATATTATGAGTTCATTATACATTCGGTATTATTATTATTTTTTTTTTTTAAATTAACAAGACTTTTTTTTTAATTAATTAATTTGTTACTAAAATGTAGTAATGTATTTTTCCCTGTCCGAACTCTATACGTTTTTTCGCAGGATTTATTATTTAATCCCCATAAAAACTAAGCTAAATGTACATTATATTATTGTTTATCAAATGACAAATAAGTAATCCGGTACATAATCTACAGCACAGACTTCCACCGCGAGGGACTTCCCCAACTCCGATCTATGTTTACACCTCCACCATGATATCGTATGAAAACTAAATCGTGGAAATTAACATGTGCCGCCGTTATAACGTACGTGAAGTTTGTATTGTACGGTGTGCAGCGAAAACTTACGAAAAACTTCTAACGATGGTTCGAATTGCTTTTTTGGACACCGATGGACGTTTCTCGATATTTTTCCCGAAACTCTAAGAGATATTTACCACCCCATTTTTGACCATCGCTCATTCACAATTTTTAGTGCAATCTTCACGCCATGCCTCGCAACGTTCAATGTTGAGTAATCAAGAACGAGGGCTCAAATGGCTTCCCACAAGTTTCCAATAATGGGATTTTGTTGATTCCGCCAAACCTTCCGGTTTCAAAAAAAAACTATCTATCGACTCTGCCGGTGACCGTTTGTAAAAATCTACGACGGATTCTGCTGAAAATTATAACATCTACAACTATGCGTTGGGATATTTCAAATACATATTATTGTTTCATTTAAAATAATACAATTCATTTTTCATACAAATAAAATAAAATGTTATTAATGATGGGGTAAGATCCAATAAATCCATGTCGTACTACGTTAGTCGAATGTATACCTAAGCCATATGTGATATGTATACCTATATGTGTAGCCATATTTTGACATTTTAAAACATAGACTTTTTATTACAAATGTGAAATATTATAAATTAAGATAAATTGTAACTAGTATAAATTATAATAAAATTAGGTACATTGATTTTCTATTATTTTTTATTCATTATATTTCCCCGATCACCAAATTCATGTGAAAATAGGAGCCACCGGAATCGATATCTGATTTTTATGTATTAACAGTAGAATCAATATGCGCCCCTAATAATGTCCGATAAATTCGTATTAACTTAGTTGGACGGTTTTTGTTACTTTCGAGGAAAATCGTATTCACACAAGACGGGAAGTTAACGTGGCAATTGATTTCAACGTGAAATGACCGAAAACAGGTGCTCCAACGGTGTCCGACTAATCATTAATTTGACTACACCGTTGGACGACATTTGTAAACTTGTGCTACTGTGTATTGTGTAATGCCAACTTCACGTGGGTGACGATGTAGATTGTAGATCTATGTAGTAGCCCGAGGAGATAAAATTGAACAATTAGAAGACGTATTAAAAAGAAAGACATGTACAAATACTGTACAATGCACATGTCCTACAAAACTATTTAAAGACCTGGCATCTCACTCTAAATGCTAATAAAACCACGATGGACAATTTTCACTCGAACGACCGCGCGGCATAGAGAAAACGGTAATTTATCAAAAATCAACGATGTAAACATTTCCAATAAAGATGATCGGGTTAGGTTGTAGGATAGGACCTATAAAGTTTTTCTCATGTCACGTGGTGCTTTCCGCGCGCCATTAATTGTTGCTTATGAATAGCTATGAAAAATACTATAATGTACGAGAAAAATTATTGAATTTATTCAGTAAACAAATGAAAAAATGGTTACATAGGTATTTCATAGTATAATTATTATTTTAAGTTTTCGCGTGCCACCCCAGGCACGCTTGCCGCGGATTCGCTGTCCGTGGATTAGGTCCTAGGTACTCTGGTGTAAAATTCAACAGGACTTCAAGTTTTAGCGAACAGTAACCAAAAACAAATAAGAATCTCGAAACCCTATTATGCTATTTACCTTCTTTACTTTTCGAACTTATCTGAGGGCGTACCATGCGAACACATTGAGAACGCAATCGTCCTTAATAGTGCACATTAATATTATAGTGGAGTCGAAGATTGTGCTCCCGTATGTACGAGATGTATAGAATACAATTTACTTTCAACTAAATGAAGCAACAATAACACGTAAGTGATTCAACCGGTACCAGTTTTCTGTGCGGAACATAAATATTATTTTATCTTCTTATGGAATAGAATGATGTTAACAAAAACGAATACATATAAATATATTTCAGTACTGTGTAAACATACGACGAATAATCATTAGTATGATGAGTATTTGAAAAAAAAGTTAAATCATCACTGAACAATTAAAGCGATCACATTTTTTTCCATCCAGGTGATTAGAAGATATAATTTAAAATGTTAACTAACTTTATGATAGCCGACTTGATTTCAATCGTAATAACTTAGATGTATACAGATTACAGTTCATTTTATTTTTTTAACTGTTATCTAATAAATGTTGTATTCAGTTGATTATTTTTATTAACTTTCCTACCTTTGAGTTCACACAATGTATATGTACAGAATGTGGAAAACACAAAATATGTTTTTATGATTTTGTCTATTTAAACAATAACAACCGAACTCCAAAATTTGATTAAAACTTGTGTTCAAAATTACAAAAAATCTTATTCGGTACCAATTTTCAATTTTACTGGTCTGATTTTTGTTGTCGAACCAAAATAAAATATCAAATAAATAAATAGAACATAAAATGAAATTGTCAATATGAAACTATTCAAGCTACCAATATTACAAATATTATCAAATATTTGAAACATTCATTGGAAAACGATGGGTTAATGGGTTGTTTCTTGAATAAATTTTCAAAAGCAGATACAGTTAAATGTGTATATTTGCTTAAGAATTTGAATAAATCAAAATAGGGGAATATCCAACAGCTATAATACTTTTATTAAAACGAAGAGAACAACGCGCTGTGACAAAATTATTGTTAGACGCACATATAGTTTTTAACTCAAATTATTTAACAAATAAAATGTAATTATTCAGTGTACCTGTAGTAATTAATATTACGATATTACGATATATCTTAGTATTAACCTACATTTATATCTCTAAACCAATATTGTAACCTACTGTAAAAAAAAATGTGATTACTATTCCATGAATATTTTCAATAACAATATATTTTATATTATAATAGTATTATTATCTGTGTAAGTTTATTTTTATTTTTTTATTTATTTTTTTAGTTTCGAATATTTTACAACCTGTACCTACATATAGCGCAAATAATCCTATGAATATCAATTATGAGTTGAGATAGTATTTTGATTACTTTTGTATTTTTATTTCTGTAAGTGCTGTACAATGCTAATATCAAGCTAGAAATTTGTTTTATAGCATAAACATTTAGAATCTGTATTATTTATTTTTTATTTTGCATTTTTTGCTTATTTTGTATTAAATGCATTTTTTTCCTTTTTTTTTGGTAATTTTTTACAAATATTACGTTAATTTTATGTATTTAAACTCATTTTTTTATCATTAATTTTTTTTTTTTTTTATACCATATGAATAGTTAATTATAATAATTTGATATCACCTTAATACGCAGGTAATTAACCAAATCTATGGTCCATCGACATTGAAAAATTAAAACTCAAAACCACATGGTGATATACTAGTTTTAGCATTGAACACGATACGTACGTGATACTACATCGTTTATAATGCCGCATTGGAATTTTAGGTAGGTAAGTTTACTTTAAGAATTAAAAAAAATAACAAAAATTAATTAAGTTAAAGGAAGCCGTTTAACCTATTAAGGAGATTTTTAGTCGTGTTTTAAGATCATTTTTAGAGTGTTTACGTCGATTTTTCATATTTTTTAGCGCGTTTTTTACGCGTTATAGGTCATTAAAACCTTGAATATTTTGTTGCAACATAATATTATTTATGATAGTACGTGGAATACGTAAATTAATAATTGAATTTGGATGTTATATTTTTTGATATTTCTAGATGCACAATTAGCTCACAATTATTGATAATTTAAATACGATATTTGCGAACAATCAATTCACTATACAACCGATTTCATTTCAGATATCTTTGATAACAAAGGAAATGCAATTGGTATATATTACTAATCTGTCCAGAATTCCTAAGGAAGAGAATAAACTATAAAATTCCAATTTTCATTTCAATCGCCGTTTCTTAGTATAACAATGCTCGACAAATATTCTCTAACATACTCCGGAGTATTGCCTCTTAGACGCTTGTAACAATGTAACTAACTTTGATTTCTATTTTGATTCACGACTTACGTTAAAAATTAAATTTTTTGAATTTTTTGAATTTTTTTTTTGAATGCTTAATCATTCAATATTTAGATATACGCCATGTAAACTCTTGTGAAACTATAATAACTATAAATTGTACACTTTAGCTCTTTGGGGTGTTTAAACTTAAAATAAAGTACTAAATTAATACAATGACGTTCGCTCGCCACTGCAGTCTCGAATTTTGATCGTTCATAGTAATATTAATATAAATAGTATCCTTATGGTTACGGATTTTTACCTGAACTAGGAAGTTTTCACAAACGAATGGACAGCCCGGCGACGGCGCGACTAGAATGTTTTTGAGTGGGGTGGTGAGTGGGCTACAAACAACCGGTGAAACAAACAAATAAATTACTCGTTCACAAAACGATGTCTGACACCCAAACGTTCTCCACCCACACCCTTTAGGCAAGTCACTGAGATTTGACACATCGGATGCTCACTTGTACCTATAGGTACCTATTATAGGTTACCATAGCTGGCTCGCGCGGCATCTATTGCAAATACCTGGCCAAAATGTGCCGGCGAGATCAATGCGTATCGAAAAAATTTATGCGGGCCGTATATCATCGTTCTCCACAAGGCCGTAACTGGAAATTAATTACGGGGGGGGGGTAAGCCAAAAATTTGTGTTCTAATTGTATTATAATATTGTGTAGGTAATTAAAGTTTATAACGTAGACCATAGCTGTCATTCGTATATGCACGTATATAATATATCAATAATGGTTTATCGATTATTCTAGACTGAAATAGTTATTTTACTACGACATGAAATAACGCGAAAAATTTCAGGGGGGGTTTGAACCCCCAAAACCCCCCCACAGGTACGGCAGTGGTTCTCCACCACCATAATCACCCTCACCACTACTACCAGCACCATCGACATTACCATCATTGTCACCGTTCAGGTCTAAAACACATATATTTGTTTTCGCAAAATAATATACTTTTATTATATATAAATACATTTATACGCATTTTTTTTACTCGCGAAACATCCCCAAAGTCCACCTACAACCCGAGCAATAAAACGATAATCGAAAAAACCAGTGCTCTCTCAGCCCCGGTTCGCCAAAACTCTACAAGATAGTTATTTCGCGCACAGCTGGGGGTAGTACGCGGGCAGATTTTTTTTTCCCGCTCTCGGTCCCGTTTTCAATTTAACAATATGACGACCGCTTTTAAATTAAACATTGAACCAGATATCATAATAATCATAATGATAATAATAATAATAATAACAATAATCATAATGGATGCTTGGTAATAACATTATAGCCCGTCGTCGAGTGTACACATTTCCGTCGCATGAAATGGTCGGAGACGCGATGAAACACGTAATCGATAAAAACGGTTAAACGCGCAACGACCCAACGGCGATTGAGGGCTACACGCGAAGCGTTTAAATCTATGTTATAACAATTGTTTTTTTTCTCCATTTCCGTCAACTTATAACATTTTATACCGCGATTATTTTCTAATCGCATTGAAAGCATATTATTATCTAACAATTAATATGCATTCGGAGAGTGCATATAACTCAACATCACACACGCACTCATGAGTACAGTGTATGTGCTCCATACTATATTCCATACACGTAACTTGTGTACGAGAAAATTCCTTTGAACAGCTTATATTTATGTCACGTTATGAAAAAAAACCGTGCAAGAGACAGACATAGTGAGAGAGAGAGAGAGAGAGAGAGAGAGAGAGACGGAGAGAGACTACGGACGCCGTGTTGGAATGTTATATCATCAAGATGGAGAAAAAATATAGAATCTCCAACCGAAAAGATATATGTTTTTTCTTTAAATTTTCATTCATCGAATTCGACAGTGACACGGCGCTAATGAAGTTTTTTCGCGGAACTCGTGGACACAGCGATGTCGTGGATGTCGGTTTTTATTATTGTACTTTTATTCATTGCAACAAAAAAGGGACGAAACTCCACGGTCGGGTGAGATATTTTAAGTTGGAAACCCACGTGTATCTTTGCTTTTAAAAATACGATTCTGAGTGAAGTTGGGTGCATCAGTTTGTATCAAATCTAAACATTTAATCTAGACATTTCTTTATAAGGGAGGTTAAACATTTAAAGTTCTTATTTTTGCAAAAACAAAATATTCCGAAGATTATGAAATTTCTATTAAATACTAATACAAATTGTCTATAAATATAGATATAAAAAAAAAGAGCTCGAGAGCCAGTCCAACGGTATCGTCTGATCCCATGATTACGCTCAGTAACTAGATTAAGTTGTATTATAGAAGAGAGAAGAATGAACAATAATGAGGTCTTCGGTAATGGACGTGAGAACGTTCATCATCGAATAATGATTATGTAAAGAACTTATAGTTTTAATTTGTGTGTTAGTTCGCCTTCTCCTGTGGTGGTGGACGAGATCACTATAGGACAATTTGGGTAATTTCAAGTCTTACTTTGTTTATTGCGTGTGTGTGTGTGTGTCTGGTGTTATCAATCTCATACGTAGTTGGGCTGCGATGCGAAAGACCGCCACCGAAGGATCGCGAACGTATAAAACGCGCATTAATATTGTTTGCGAACGAATCATAATAAGAAAGAAATAGCCGTGTTCGGCAAGTAATAATAATTTCACGTTCGTCTCGGGTATTGATTCGCGCGAGGGTCATTTACGTTCATACGGCTGTATTATTTAATGGCAATCGCGCCGCGCCGTTGGCGTGTCGGTCGAGTTTGACTGCGTGGCGCGTAGTGTTAAAATAACTTACAAGTCGGCACACGACGGCGGCCGCGTCCGGTCGTCGGCACCACGCTTCGGGGTAATATTTCGCTGCAAGTGTGATTTTCGTTTCGCACACGGGGATAGGGTGAACGTAAAATCCGCCCTAACCGATCCTACGCGAGCACTTTCAAATCATTGATCCGCGGCCGTATAACACATTGTTTTGCACCGACGGTGTCGCGCATAACATACGTATATTCAATTATGATATGGAAATACGCGTTGGTCCTATGGTACGCAGCCGACGTCATCGCAGAGTTAAAATATTGGTGGCGCTCATGCATGGACGCAGCCGCTAGACGGCGCTATAATCGTCCGCGTTCAACTCTATGGGAACGGGGCATGAGGTTTACAAGAGCAGTGGTCGTGTCTATTGTTGAAAACTTGCTCTTGTCGAGTTAAACGCGAACGATTGCAGCGACGTCTAGTGGCTGCGTCCACACAGACGCTACCGATTTCGACAGTAGCATTTCGACTGATACTACCGCATCATGATTATTACTATGCGGGCACTCTCGCGGACGCACATAGACACGGTGTATTTTGACGAAACCTATAAATAGATAGGTGGCTGACGGGCGACATTGTAAAGTTTTTATATTGACACATGGTTGGCACCGCAGTAGGTCAATGGTGGCTAAAATATACTGAACAGCACATATACACCTGCCAAGTCAGTATGTGTGGCGATAGTTACTGTTTCACGACCATTATTATCATACACACACACGCGCACATGTCACGCACGGACACACATGCACGCAAACACACTCGAATACATACACACATATACACATGCACGCACACACTTGAATATAGTGAATACATTTACTTAACACCGAGATTCGTACGTACGCAGCGAACACGATGGCTTACATTGTACATTAGTCGTAGGTCCTCCGAAGCTCAAAAAAAATTTATAATAATCGAACCTTCTCCCGCTGCACCGCTAACTGTCCCATATTATTTGGCTACCAGACGAAACGAAACGAAATAAATTCACGTTGCACGTTAAAGGTCATGAAAAACGTTGGCGAAATGAGCTTACGGTTAAGCCGCTTAGGTAGGTATATAATATAATATACTTTTCTAGCGTCCTCATCAAGGATAGTTTTTCTCTCTCTCTATCCTTCCGTGGCCGTGGAGGGTTACTGCTCGCCAAGAGTTTCTACACTAATAATGACCATGTCGTTACACAGCCGCGTTAATTGCACTCGAGGACATGTGCTCGACATCTTTAAAACATTTTCTCGGAACAAATAACTTTTTATGGATGAATATAGGTAATGCTGCGGTATTTTATTTATGTAAATAAAAGTAAAACTCGTGCAAAATGCCATCAGCCATAAACATCGCAGGTACAGAATAATGATCATAAGAATTAGTATATAAATAGAATTATTGTACATTATCTACTTCACCTGGTTCACAATCGTCACCAAAATATACGAAAAAATATTATTATAGTTTTTTTTTTTCTTGTTATTATAATTTATATTTTTTATAATTTGAAAAATTGTTGAAAACTGTATATTTGTATTTACAATATTCGTTTAATATGTAAATATTTACCGAAGAACAAAAATTATTTTTTGTTGACCCGAAGTGAAACTAATCTAAATTTATATGAAATATAGTTCTTAATACCTACTTTCCATATTTATCATTGTTATAATATTCTAAGTATTTTGAGTACCGTTCACATACACATTTTAATAGTTGTAACAAGTTTTTCACAAGATCAAATATTAATTTCGATGAAAAGTTTACGGATTAAAGCATAAAAACAATTATGTCCATCGAAAGCAAATATGTTATTAACGTTGCAGTTTATTTAATTCGTCATAAATGGCGTCGGCTGGCCAATCGTCGTATTATAATAATTATATATTAACTATATTTTCTAGTCGTATTAAAAAACAATATAAAACAAAGCCATCCATACATAAACACGGGGGGAAATAACGGAGAGAACAATCACCCCACCGAGTTAGTGGCAGTATCAAAATTCTAAGATAATAACGTATACGCAAAAATAGCGATACACGGCGTGGCACAAAAAGCCGGATATAATTACGACATTGCACAATGCTCTTATAAGCTCGTCATCGTCACGGGCGGTGGATAGCATGTGGTGGTGGTAAAGGATGCGGAAGGGGAGTGTTATTTGTGACGGTTCTTTGCGAAAATTGTACATCGTATAGTGCGTGTGTGCGTATGTGCGTGTGCGAGTGCGTGTGTGCGTGTGTATGCATGCGCGCGTGTGTGAGTCTTATACATAAAACGTGTCCATCCATTCATCCAACAGCGCCCCTCATCCGTTGGCCAGTAGTCCATGGTCCTATCCTTAACCATGGTTATCCTTAGACCGTCAGAGGGGAGGTAGGGGAATGATTAATGGTTCCAAAGCTCTTGCGCGCGTGCGCTCGATTTATATATATATATATATATATATGTATACTAAACACACGCTCGCCCGGCTGCACACTGATAGATAGCGTATTAACACGCTGGATGCCGCTTGAGTGTCTTGAAATCATTTTATTATTACACACTTACACACACACACACACATGCAATTGTACACACGAATACACACACAGTCGTACGTACGGGAATCACTTTTGGGTTGACAACGAAACTAAAGGCGATTGACGGCCAGCCCGATAATAACCCTGCGGCTATAGCCTGTCTATACAGATTCTCTGAAATTAGTACCAAGCGTATCCTTCACATCTCTTGGGTATTCATTTTAAACCGCCAACCTAGCTATATCATTGCTTTAAACTTTGTGACACCGTCACAGCCGGCTAAACTCGGTGTACCGTGAGAATTTCCATAAGTTTTTATTCCGTTGCGCTAACCGTAGATCTAACCGTGCCATTAACCTTTAACCTTTGACACAACCCTACACAAATACCGTGTTCATAAGTTTTCCAAAGATATATATCTATATGCATAATATAAGATATGTTCATAATATATTATATCAAACTATTCTCCCGCGTATTTTGACAGTCCATTCATAGTGTGTTCCGGACCTGCACGTGATATTATAATGTACTTTATCCCGGTTTTTTCAATAGATAACATTTTTTTTATCAAAATTGTTGTAGATATTTATGCCATTGTTAAAATATATATGCATTGTATATTTGATCACATTTTGATCATTGATCAATAATAGTACCATAATGGGCCTACAATAATTGGTGTAATGGTTTTGAAAACCACTTCAAATCACTAGCGCACTTATCGAACTCGCGATATTCATTATACCGTCGCACCTGATCTTTTGATTACTACTTTACACAGGCATCGCTCACGGTGAATAATAGCTCCTTAAGTTTCTGAAATGACAGCCATTTTTCAAGGAAACTTATGATGCACGCAAACGACTTATTCCAGCTTTCAATGTTTAAATAAAAACCAAAGATTGATTACTTTTAGAAATGTCGGTAAGTCCTACATTTTATTTTCACTTTTAGTTCGTCAAACCAATTTGACATGGACAACGATATTTTAAAACCAAAAATTGTAACCAGCTCGTCTCACTTAATAAGTGTTCTGATTATAAATATTAAAAATTAAAATTAAAAAATTAAAACGTTACGTAATTTCTGAAAAAATAAGTATATAAATAAAAAACTAAATCTTAGTATAATACTCGTATAAATTATATTATACCAGATACCCTACATATTGATATTTTACGCCAGACTGTTGGCTCAAAATATTCACGGCTCTCTGGGGCAATATTATATGTATAAAACCTTATAGTTGTACGCAAATAATATACTATTTATCAAAATGTGTGAATTATTTTATTGAACGTATCGTATGTGCATTATAATATGTGTAAGGATAAAATATATACTCGATTTGTTTGAGCAGCCATCGAGCACGTAGCCTATAGGATATCCTGTCAATAAATACACGTCATAATTTCGTTTCGTCTGCTGATAATACATCCGTTATATCTGTTCTGTTTTTTCCAATCAGAATTTCTCCACGACTGTCAAATTGTTCCTCACTATCGAGATAATGATTAAAACAAACATTGACCGAGACCGCTCCGAACAATAAAGAAACGATAATAAACAAAACATTCCATACTCAGTAATAAAATAATTTTCTTACTTTTTCCAAACGGTTTTATAGCATTGTACAAACTAATCTCGTTATTTACAATAAATTTTAAAATTTCCAATTTGACATAATAAAATTAACTGATTTTTATAAAAACTTCACCAGATGTATTAAAAATTAGATCGATTAATTATTTGAAGTATAGTAGGTATACACTGAAAATTAACAAATTCGGTATGGCTATAATTTTAATTAATAAATTCTTTTTCGAAATTTATCTTCTATGCAAAAGATATATCTACAGTTTTCCTTAATTTAAAATAATAATGTTACTCGTGAAATACGTTCTTAACACTTTTAAATTGCATTTATGGTTGAAAGTTAATTTCTCACCAAGGTATACCTACCTACTATATAAGATCACAAAGTAATTTTAGTAACATTAAATACTGATTGTCTCAGAGACTCCGACTATATTTTTTGTACTGTTGTAAAAATGTGTTTAGTTTTAAGAATCCTTATTCCTTACCCAATACTATATTATGTTTGAAATGAAAATTACATTTCACATAATTATTTTAAAAAGTATGTACTTTTTTGCATGATAATATAATACGTTTATTTAATTTAATATGCTCAAGGAATTAAATATTCGAAGAAATCATTAAGTGAATAAAATATGAATCATATTATATTGAACATTTGAGCCAACAGTGTATTATTTGTTTTTATTTCAAATTTAGGTAAGTAAAGTGAGTTAGAATTCGTGTGTCCCTCAATTTATTTAAAACAAACAGTACACTAAAAGCGACTAAGAATTTGTGATTTATTCTTGTAATTTGCTAGAGTAAAGAGATTACAGCATATTATGCATCAGGACTGTAAGGATATGCATATAAATTATTAAAACTGTTAAAAATGTATGATATAATAGGTATTTCGAGAAGAAAAAAATATATTTAATATGTATAAATGTGTTTTTTCTTTCTCTTTTGTTAGGCTACATAGGAAATTATAAATATTAAACTGAAATACGAGTTGTACAGTTGATACATTTAAACACAAATTATAAATTGCAGACTGCCTTCAATCGTTAAATTAAAAAACAAAAAAAAAGAATAAACTATTTTTTTTTATTTTTTTATTTTTTGAAACCTTTTTGGGTTAAATTAAACATATGCACATTGCACACGCTAAAAATGTTTTCTGTGACAACGCCAAATTTATGATAATATCTTGTAAAATATTTAATAACAGTGGTAGCATAAGCTCGGTCCTCGGTCCTATTCTCGGACTATAATAAAGTACAATATAAAAAGTATAAATACTATGATGTAAAATTATTAACATCTGTATCAACATATGTTTGTTTCTGATTATTTAAGTCATGTAAAAACGTTAACTATTACATTGCCCACAAGTATTTATGTATATGTGATTTTTGTGACATAGTTTGTATGTAGTGTATATGGCTTAGTTATTTGAAATAAAAAAAATATCACGAAATATGACGGATATTTCGTGAAACTTTTCATATAGTTTCATCACCGAATATTCCGAATTAATTTGAAAAACAGTGGGCATAGTACGTATTGAGTATAATAATTTGTTTAAAATAATTACAAAATATGAGGTTGAATGTAATTTTCAATACCTAGGGTTCATAAGAATCGTCGTTATAATGATTACATACTCGTAAAAGATATAAAATATTATAATTTATACGAATAGAAAAATTATATAAAGTTAAGTAAAACCATTTCGAGTAATTAAAATAATAATATTAAAAGATAAAAATTAAGAAAATATTGAAATACTATCAGTTGTTAAGTTGTTAATGTACGATTGTTTCATCAATGAAATATAAATGAAGAAAAACTGAAAACCTAACGTAAAATTATTGATCAATGATGTTATACAATTATAATTCAAATTTATTATGAATAAAATGTATTCGTAAATGATTTTATATATTATTTATATATTATGTATATTGGCTTTTTGAGTGATAGTTTTTAAAGGGTTGCAAATTTGATAACTCAAAAATGTCGTACAACATTTATTCATATTATTTCCGCACTTGGAAAATCAAAATATGAACAAAACCAATTTATTGGAAATTGATGAATTGTTAGTGCAGTCGTTTTTTTTTAAAAATTTTTTTTTTCACCATTGTCTGTGGAACTAGGTATAAAAATAGAGTTTAAAGTATTATAAATTCCCAATTTGTCAGTAGAGACGTTTGAAACTTTTGTAAGTTCCGTTTAGCCAAAAATGAGAGTATGGTACAAAATTACACATTATTGAAAAATCAATATATTTATCATTCCACTCTGAACGTAAAAGAAATAATAATAATAATACTAATAACAAAGAACAATTGAACACTTCAGAGACAATATGCCATTATGATCGTCTGACAAAAGAATGACGGTACTCGCTTTGTCTCTCACGGCCATTTTATTGGTTTTCCCGAACTGTCAAAACAAGTTTGGATACGCTGTTTACAATAATAACGATGAAGCAATGTATTTCATTTAGCATTTTCTAAAATCAGAACTCTAACTGTATAAAATTTAATGGCACTCTCGGCAATAGTTATAAGACCTAACCCGGCATAACGTTAAATTAGGAGTAGGAAAATGTTATTTTTCCATTTTACAGATTAAACAGATTTTAAAGGAGTAATCACGAATGTAAATAACATTTTACTACGTCTTTGTAGGATTGGAATTTAATAATTCTCATCATCAACGACTACCTGCTCATAATAAAACTGTTTTGAACTTTTTATTTCGCAATTATCGGCTTTCATATTGTTCCGGAAAATAAGTTTACCTGACTTTTTATCCCTCGATCGACTTTTCATTTATTTCTATCGACCGATAAAACTTGTATTCAAAGGGTTTTACGTATTTTTTCATCGTCGAGAAAACCTATTCAATAGAAATTTTATCGGGAACAACCGTTTTAAACAGCTACCCCTACGCCATTCACTTATTATTAATCTCGTCAACGCCACGAAGGTGACGCATGGGTTTAATATTTTAAAATATTCTATCGACCGATAATATGACTTTCTTTCGACAATAATGCTAAGTTTGTTGATTTATAATATCCTTAGACAGATAATGTTATTTATATTATAGGAAAAATTGTAACCAGTTAGCTTGTAGTCGAAAACAGATAAAGTAGTATGACAAAGGCATAGTAAACACAGAATTAGCTCAATGATAATTGCTCTAACTTATTCTATGGTTAAAATTTAAGTGAACGTGACAAATTTTTCTCCAAATCCGTAAATCATCGTTATTATAAAACTTCATATTAAATGATATTGTAATAATATAATATATTTGCGGTGTAGACTACACAATCAAACATATAGTTACTGAATGCATGAAACACGAAGATGCGAGGAAAAAACACCATATACCACAACAAATCGGAGAAGCGCTAGGACCCGACCACCAATCAACCACCAACATCTTCCATTTTTTAAAAGAAATACAACTATACAACTTAATTTAAGCTAAAATAAAAAAAAAAAATTTTAATTTAATATACTATAATGTAAACTGATTTTAAATCAATGTAAACTAATGGCCATAGCTGCCGATGTTTTATATAGATCAATAAAAAAAAAAAAAAATATAATATTTTATCAATAAGTATTTTGCTATTTCACGATACGATTTCATCACAGTATCAACTCATCTAACGGGCTTTTAAGAAGACGTTACGACACAGATGATATAGTTGAAATCAAGAAATGTTACCTTTATTCATTCGATTAAGTTTTTGCTTCTCACAAAACTGGACACACAAAACGGTCCATGGCCTATATGAGAAATAAAACAAAATAAAAAAAAGGCAAAGCCATGTTCAAAAGTAAGTAAACGTGGCCAATATAAATCCTTTCAAACCTTTTTTTCGTCCCGAAGTCAAATATATAATAGCGGTATTAACAATAGATTTTTATTTTTTCGATATATTAATATATTGTAATTTATCAAATTAAACTGTTTTCGTAGCCAGTTTGATCTTCTTGTTCGAAAAAAATCATGTCACCACGTTATTCGTCCTGTGCTTGGTAAAAAAATATAAAATATTCTAACGTTTCGACTGTTGGCAAAAATGTAAGCTATCTTTTCTGCTTTTGTACAAATTCGTTTTATCTCGATACTTTCCTGCTGAGGAAAAAAATGAACTTATGAAAGGAGTAAGATTATGACGTAGCGTTGCTGCGCGGGATCCAATCACGAGATGAATATCGTTGAAAAGTCCTGTATGTGACATCGAGCTTACATAATTCCATTAGAGAGACCGACCTTCTTGAAAATCGTTACATTGAATATGCCAAAAAACAATTAGCATTTTACACACGACAAGAACATTAATCCGATACTGCTGAACATTTTGTAACAGCAGTAGATCAAAAATGACATTTTTCGAAGTGAAATTTAATTTTGAAAGTATCTAATCATCTCTCCTATCTCGAGGCGCCAATTACATTTTTGGTAAATAAGTAATGTATAGACAAATAATTCTTCTTTTTTTTTGTAAGAAGTTACATTCGACACGTCTTACCTACTTTATTTTAATATGACTATTATATTTTTGGGCTGGATACAGCTATTTTTCGCGTAACCGACTTAAACGTTGATGTGTCACCAGACAACGTGCGTACACCGTAATACGATTTTTTGTAATTGGAATTTGTTAAAAAAAATGTTCATAGACAAAATTAATCCATTACGTAATTTCAGGGTCAAAGAACTATTTGTAATTTCAACGTATTACATTAATATGTGATTCCTCTATTTGATAATTTACCAAAAAAACATATTTGTATTTCACAGATTTTCCTCGCAGTCTTGCTACGGATATTAATCCAATGGAAACGGGCCAATAAGGAACAAATACATAAAATTATTATCTTTTGTGACCATTGCCGTTTATTTCTCAAAAAATAGGAAGGAAAAAAATCTACTAATTAATATTGACGCACAACCATTGCTTACATCAACATTTTTTTTTTCGTGGTATTATACACGGATCTATTTTGTATTTTTTTTTTTCTATACGATCAGCTTTATTTTTTATATTTATTTACTTGATATCAGGATTTACAAACACGTACCGCGATATTGTTGAACATGTGGTAGCCGCAGACTGTTGTATACAATGGACGTCTTTCGTCACTTCTACTCCGACTATGTCCCAATGCCCTAACGTCATCGCTAGATAAACTTTGGCGGTAGATAGCATTGCACTTAACTGTGTTGTTTATTTTCTTAGACAAATAGCAAAAAATAGTAAATAAAGTAAATATACACGTATATTACGTACTGGTGTAGCGCTGACAGAGTACGGCGGCGCGCACACACTAATACGAGTTGACAACAATGATAGGCTCATAACATTATTACGCCTCGTAACTTTGCTTTGTGGAACTTCTCGGCGGAACAAACCATTTCAATCGTGATTAAAATAGTAACGAATAAACGGGCTGGGAGAGGAGTCGCTCGAGTGACAGGCACGTAAGACCGTCCCGCACATGCTTAATCCGTCAAACGTATAGGTCACCTGACAAATGAACCAAGATCCGCAGCCGCCGCGCGCGCCGGTGACCTGATCCGAACGATATTGTTGATTACTTATTATTTAGCGAATGCCGACGGAGGAGCAAAAAAATAAAAAATAAAATAAATCGTGACAACCGACACATCTTCTCAATAAAACCCATAACGTTTATCGACGCGTATATACGCGTACATGGTGATTCGTTAACCAGGCTCATCCCTTATTCGGCGTTAAAAATTATTATATTTGGATTTTTTTTTCTTCCACGATAAAAAGCCATATTTTCCATAACCCATTTTTTTTCGTGCCATCTTTTATTTTGTGTCCTGCGGCGATATACGAATATGTAATGAATTGTCGTTATTAAATAACAAAGAAATGTGCACTCTACACGTGTTCCAAACATAACTGACGTTCTGTGAATCATCATATTATGCTTTATACAAAACTATTAACGCGTGTGGTTTAACCGATCCACTTCCTGTGCAGGAGTATCGTGGAAGAAAATTTATGTACAGATTATCAGCGTTGATAAATATTCATTTTATCGGAAATCAGCATGGCGTTTAATGCAACGGAATGTACTTCACACACCTAGATGTTTCGCATTTGGTCTTGGTGAATAATGATTAAATTGCGTATTATCAATTGAATGGCCTCAGCTGCTTACCGACGAGAGTGAAAAGCATTGTTGAATATTTCTCACTTGATAACGTTCAAAACAATTTCCATAAGGGTCCAACTTCTTGCGCCGGAGGGATTGAACGAATTTTAACGAGCTCACGGTTGGAATCCGCTGCAATCACACTACTTTCAAGTATCCGGCGAAATGGGGCGAAATGCAGTGTAAAAAGAAGCGTAGAATATTATAATAAAATCTAGTTGTAAAACGCAGTAGGCGCAAATAATATTAGAATATTATCCCGGAGCAAAATCTACGAGTAAAAAAATAATATCAAAAGGCTTAAAGGACGGTAGTTTAACTTCTCTGCCTACCACTTGACCCGACAAAAAAACTTTATGGAAATTTTTAATGATACGATTTTTCGTCTTAACAAGTACCCAACCCAACACTTTCACGCGTCACAGTTATTACATTAATTCCATTTTTATTGCTTATTATTTTCTCCCCGTACCTACTCTAATCAACAAAAACTTCAAAAGTCCTAAATTTCAAATGTGTTAAACAGATTAAAACAATTACATTTGACGTGAATGTACTTGTTTAGCTTAACACACTTTCTATCTCGAGAGAAATATTCGATTAGATATGTTAAAAAATGTTAAGAATATTCATGGGTTTTTTAAAATTTAAGTAAGTAAACAAATAATCTCTAGTTACTGTAACTAAATGTAACACGACGTTACAATGTAGTTTAAAATAAAAATCAACAGTCGACATAGAGTAATTGGTGATTAGAAAAAAGTTGTTTTAATTTCAAACACAATTCTGAAAGATAACAATTTAAAATTAAATACCTACGCACATTAAGTATTTTTTTTATAGATTTAATGAACCAACAATAAAATTGTAAATGTGACTTAAGTGATTGCAAAATATTAATATATGTATTTATAGAAATCGTGTAATTGTAACTTAAATGTAAAAATGTAACCGCTGCATAAAAGCATATTAACTATATACGTCATTGATAAACATACATTTCACACTTGACGTGTTTAAAATATTTTATAATAAACCAAATTTAAAAGTGAACTATTGTCACTAAAACTAATGGCACAAATGACATAACTTAAACTAGTTATCCAAATATTATGAACAGAAGACTGCCGAAGTAGTTACGTAATTTTTCTATTCAATCCAAATTACATCAGACTTCCTTTACCACGTCCTAAAATCGCTAACTATATAGTTCCTAGGAATATTTGAGATTTTTTTGTAGAGACTGAAACAATATTTATCATTAGTCAAAACACAAAACCAAAGGCAAGATGTGCGGAATAGATTCGGAATAAGATTCGGAAGAGTTATAGAGTTTCACACTCGACCGCACCATATTCCTTATCTCAGTTCTACGGACATTTTTCGGAACACAAAAAATATGTTGCGCTGTTGTGCTATACAACGTGTACCGTTGGCTGTTCTGTGAGTTTTTTAACCGAAATATAATTAAAGTGATCAATCATTTTTTTTTTCTATCGGCTATCATCGATAAATATTATTGTATGGATTGGAAAATACCGTCCATAGATTATCCAACAATATAATAACACGATTCAACTGAAAGTGGAAGATAAATGCTTTTCAAACAACATTAAAATATTATAAACTATAGTAACTACCTGTTAAGAAAAGAAACATGTCCACAAGTTACAATGAACAATACACCAATGCCAGTCTGCTCTGAAGTAAAATACCTTAGACTCTTATTAGACAAAAAACTAACCTGGAACTCATATCTCAAAGATAAAACGCACGCTTCCATCTACTAAAACCTCTCTTGCGATATAAAATGAACATTCATACTAAATTATTAATTTATAAGTCCTTACTCAAACCATTATGGACATACGGCATCCAACTCTGGGGAGCCGCAAAATCTTCCAATACCAGAACAATTCAAGCCTTCCAATCCATTTGTCTCCGCTTACTTTCCTCTGTACCTTGGTACATAACAAACAATAACCTTCATAAAGATCTCAAACCACAAACTTTAAATCAAATCTCCAAAATTGACTACTCTAGATTCCACATCAAACTTCAAACACATACTAACCCCCTTATCGCTAAACTATCAGCGAACATTTTACCCGTTAACCCACGTCGTAGACTCAAAAGAAAATGGTATATAAAGGGACCTTCTGCAATAGTATATAAAAATAATTAATGCACGTGCTGGGTGTTACCACAGGGTAATCTCCCAATTCAAATTACTGACTGTTATTTTATATATTATTTACCTCATATCAAACCTAATTAATGTACAGAATATATATATAGATTGTAGATTTTCTTATTTAAAAAAGAAAAAGAAAGAAAAAAGTACCTACTGTAGAGACACGCATATACTCGTATTTTGATATGATTTGTTAATCATTATTTTAATTTAAGATTTAAACAAAACCACAAGCTACCAAGTACGACAAGCGTTTTTACGGTCATTGTATGGTTACGAGTACAACTATTTATTTGTCTACTTCATGGTCTTATTGATATTTTTTTGACATTTATACGCTTGAATAACAACGTTACATTAATTAATTAATAAAAAATAATGGTGAAACTAAATAGACATAATTTTCGTATTTAAATCTATTACAGTAAGTAATTATTTTTGTGTGTGTATGTATGTGTGTGCTACATAGAGATACATTTATACATATATATCTTTATCTTTTATTGACTACCAAGGTTTCCTTCTAAGCTCAAATCGAAAATGATTATTGAACTACAATAACGATAATAGGAAGAAATTTGTCGATAACGACTGACATAGGTCGAATGATGCAATATCCGTTAAGTGCGAGGAAAATGGTATAAGCGGTCAGAAGTAAATTAGAACCTTTTATAGTTTTATCTCAAGGAACAGAAACATGTTTCAATTTTGTTATACCGACGCAGAATATCAATAGAATCTGAACCTCGATTCAGCTGTACCCATCTAAACAAACTTGACCTTATACGAGTATCTCATGAGAAAAAAATTCTGAAGTGAATCGATCTTTTTTTTTTTTTTTGGACCATTTCATATAAATAAACTAATAACTTTACTTGTTTATTTTAGAAAAATCATGGTATATACTACATAGTGTAACCGTGAAACATGTTTTTTTTATAAATGGATATAACTATTATTGAATTGAATTGAAATAAATATTTTATAGATACGTTTTTACATTTTTATTCTAAAATCTAAAGCATCATTGTTCGTATATTAAAGTAGAAAGTGTGTTAGCTAAAACTGTATCACATCGAAATGTATGTTTGAGCGCTAATGTTACTTTTGGCATTTGAACATAATTATAAGGTATTTCCAAGGGTCAAAACACCCCCTAGAGACAAATTTCGTTAGAAATTGGCGTTTACCCATTTTATTTTGTAGCCTATTAT
Organism: Periphyllus acericola; assembly: GCA_949715065.1. Taxonomy (NCBI): domain Eukaryota; kingdom Metazoa; phylum Arthropoda; class Insecta; order Hemiptera; family Aphididae; genus Periphyllus; species Periphyllus acericola. Next base: position 9,489,724 of record OX454269.1, on the reverse strand, counting down.
TTGGGCATCATGCCAATATGGCTTTAATGTCAACAAAAAGTTTAAAAAATTTTACGTTCATATTAACTTATTTGTCTATCTAATACACATTTCGGTTTTAAAAGCAAGTAATATTTATGTTTGACACAGCACACTTAATGTAGTTGGAATGTTTAATCAAACGAATGTTTGAAAATATACGTCAGGCTCGTCATAAAATCACACAAATTTTATAGAAGTTTTGTACGAAAAAATGTACATTGAGGGCGTGGTGATAAATATATTAAAAGGTTAATACAACAATAGAGCACGTTAAATATTTATATTTCAGCCACAGAATATATCTTGCCAAACACGTATGCAGGTTTTATCTCCGTATTATAGCATATAATGTTAATTTATTGAATCCCGTCCTTTTCAATAGTTCACTCGTGGAAGTATACTACGAGAACTACAGCGTTAAGTGCGCTACACGACGAGTGCTAATGAGTTAGGTGTTTTTATATCAAGTGTAGGGTAAAGGGGGGCGCGGAGAGTACGAGCCGCTGTACCGGCGTTAGCGGCCGCATGGAGAAAGTGATAAAAATGAAACTTTAAGAATAATTCAATACGTTTTGGGAAAACACTTAGTGCGTGGAGATGATTTTGACAAATATTAAATAAACATTTGTGTCAAAGAGGAGTGAAGATGACGCTTTGTCGTAACTTTTGTACTTAAAAAAAAAAAAGAAGAAGAAGAAGAAGAGTTGAGTGGAACACGCAACAAAAGAGAAGATAGATTAACATTAACTGTGTTCGGAGCAACGGAATTCATGTTGACATTTTAAATTAAACACACTCGCTGTCAATCCACGTCCAACTGGAATTTCACTCCCAGTAGATTTAGTAACCCTATCCGACAAACAAGCACGCAACAATAGAATGACATGTGGACGGTAGAACACGTCATGTGATGAATTTTCATTGAAATGTGAAATCACAGTAAAATTTAATAAAATAAAAAGCATCTCGATAGAATATGTACCGTGATCATTTTATATTTCACGATAATGCTGACGCCGTGGCTTAACCAACATAACCGGACGACCAAATCGCTTTAAATGTGGTAACTAGAGACGTGTCTGTAAACGAACGCTAGCAAAGAAAAAATAACCATCAAAGTAATAAAATTAACAGACGTTTACTAATATCAAACGAAGTCGCGATAACTTGAATTTCAGAAGACCTAAGTAGCTTTTTGAGTTGTCAAAGGTCAATATAGTTATCGCCGCTCGATTGTGTTTAGCAACGAAACCGAGGATACTATTCGAATGGACTGCACAGAATTAGCTGGAAATGAATCAATCAATATTCGAATGTGTGAATAATTAATAAGAATAACGTATGAATAAAAAGCGTAAGCTCTTACTCGTGTTTTCCTATTCCGTGAACAGTCGTGTCGAGGGAATGGTGTTCAAAAATATAATTTAATGTACGCGTGACGAGCCTAGGTCAGCCGTAACGCAAAACGAATAAAGAATTCATAACAAATTTAAATAAATTATTTTAAGCGAACACGGACTGGGATAAAGAATATTGTAGGTTCGTACGTCTACGGTATGTGTAGAAACGCAGTGGGGGTGTCCCGCCAATGCGACGCAGAAATCGCTTATAAGATTTTTTCCTGCTCGATACGTTCGAAAGATCTACAGATCAAGTGTTGATATTCACGCAATAGGCACATGCATCCGACTGTTTCGATATCGGTCTTGTGGTCCATCAAAATTTGATACATTTAATGTGTTGATATCGAAGATGATCATCCCAACGAAATTACACTCCATTGAAATTCGAAAAATTTCGAACGTTTACCCTATAACTTATAATTATGTACATAACGTATCGATTTGTTTTGCATGGACTCGCTATGTTTTCGACCAGATCGACTCTACGTAACATTCAGTAAATAACTAAGCCCCGAAAGGACTGTAAAAATAAATGTAATAAACAATACGTAATAGAGTACCAACGCGATTCATAACAACATTACGTTGCTTTATGAACATTAAAAATCATATAATATCGTGATATTCTAACTACATGAACGTAGGCCGTTCATGTGTTTTAAACATATTATAATTATGTAAATACTTTTGGTGACATAACGGTTTTGTCAACGACCAACGCATATCCTATAACACATCAACTAAGATGAGTATACACCTATATGCGCGTTTATAATATTTTTTGTCGACGATACATTTGTCACTTCTGACATTTCCGCATCCGTGAACTTATGCGAACAGCGTACGCTACAACTCCTCCCCCCCCTAAGAAGTATGAAAAGTGTAGCCGTACAACACATTGATTGTTAGATAAAACAAAGAGCTTTGTCGGGGAACAACACGAAATTCGAACGCGAAAACGCTATACGCACGCATGGGAGAAGGGTAGGGTAAATTACCGGTACTGATTTTACGTCGTAACGAGAACAATTTATGCGCGAAAACGGTTCATCGCTTCCATCTCGTGACGCTGCCGAAACACTATCCAAGTGTAATTCGATATTTGAGCCGCGTTAAAAGGCTAAAAAGGATATTCCTGTGTGTATGGGAATGAAACGAGAAGGGAGGAAAACCTCTCCGATTGAATGAAAATGTAAAAAGTTATTCCGAGAAATAATAATACGTTCTGACTGATGAACACAACGCGGCCAGTGTGTATAAGGTTAAGAAAGGACGACGAAGTCACTTATATGGTATTTAGTTGCTATGTAGAAAAAATAATGGAAAATCAATGTTTAGCGCTATAAATTGAAAAGTTTGCTCGTGGCAGAAGTCGGAAAGTGTTCGAAAGTAAAAACGTTTAGAACACGTTATTGAATGTCATCGTCTGAAGTAAATATAGACTTCGTGCAAGTACACTTGTAACAAATACAATTTTTTCGACTTCACTTCTACATTAATTTCAAATCTGGTGTCGGCATTTAATACGTTAACACTATTTTTGTTCATTTATTTTGTCACGGAAAAACAGCATTAAATGCAATAAATATGTTCATATAACCGACGTGCCGTCTTACAAACGAAAGATCTATTTTTGTATATTCTAATAAAATCTATGGCTTTAAATGTTATCAAATTCCATACATTTAATTTTAAATTAATATAATACACAGTAATAACAATAGCAAGATATGTATTTTTCGATTAGATATTCAAAAATAATTAAATATATATAATTACAAATACCTAATTAACATAATTTTTTTTTTTAAACTTAAGTAGTTTTCTTTTGAATTAAACCTTTTATACACTACCGTATTTAAGTTGATAACTGATATTGTTTATGCTTTGCTGACAATTCTTATTTATTTTTACTTGTTCTTCGTCCCTTTGATAGAAGTATCTAAGCCCGCTTGAAAACTAAAAACGTTTGTTTGAAAATGGTTGTAATTGTATACCCGAGGTACGTATACAAAAGCTCGAAATGAATAAAAAATGAACCGACGATTGTATTTTGTACGGAACTTTTTTGTTTCGAATAAAATTACGTTTTTTCAAAAATAAACAAACAATTATTTTTTATCCGAAGGTGAGGTACGAAGCTACTATATGAAAACCGTTACCGAAGAAAAGAATACAGTCGTACATGTTTACATCGACAACACGTTCTTAATGCACGAGTCGGTAATAACGGTATCGTGTGTAGTGTGCGTGTGTTACGTGCGCAAGAGCGTTTGTTACAAATATTTAATTTGAGCACTGCGTCAAATACGCGACGTTCTGTAAATACATATCTAGTGAATTTCTTAAATGTATTAAATATACTAATTGTTTCGCGACAAACAAACTTCGTCTAAGGTATCAGAAAAACTCCTCGAATTTCTTCAAACTTCGATCGTACCATTAGGTCGTATATCGGATATATATTTTATAATTATAATAATTATATTATAATATAATATATATATCATATATTTATATCACATCGGATATAAATAATCTAGAAATGTGCACATGCCTAATACAGCGTCATAGATTTCAGTGCGAGACATTTGAAAATTTAGGCGGAAAATGCAATAGCGCTTCATTGAAAATAAGAAATGGTTATTAGCTTTAGACAAAGAATAGATATATAACAGTGCATATTATATGTACAGAGTTCCTACAACAATCTATCCCTCGGTATGTTAACATTAACTACATACTATAAGAATAGTAATCAAAAATGATTTTTTTTTCAACGGTTCATAGTATTACTCAGTGGATAAAGGTGTTTTTTTGAAAATGCATTTTATTGCACGAATAAAAATTTTATAGTGTAACACGCGCACACACATACACACATTATATCAAACTTTGATTACGTTTTGATTCATGGTTACACCGAGATGATAAATGGATAAAAGTGTAGTACTTAGAAGAATTTACCATTAGTCGTAGTGAATAAAGGTGCTAGTGCATTTGTAAACATTCCATACAACAGATAATGGATTTGAACACTTCTATCCGTGTTATTATTGCGGTTTAATATCTATTTACAAAAGTTGTGTTACTGCAAAACAATTTCAAAAATGTCAGTCAACTCCTTTATCAACTGGAATGTTGAATTTTACAAATTCACTTCATCTTACGTAAATTAACAAATGTAATTAGTCGAAAAACACGTGATGTTGATTTAGAATCGTAGCCCATAAGTGATAGGTACTTATGCGCTGACGAATTACAATATGGAAAATGTTATTCGTAAGCATACGATGATTTATGATGAATTTCCAAGCCATATGAACGAAACTATACCATAAACCCATAACAGAATCCTAGAGAATTTCAACTACATTATTTTATAGTATACAATCCTAATGTGGCCAAGTGGGATCATACAGTATAAAATGATGTCTAAAGTTTTTACAATCAATAAAAAAGTACGTTTCACTTCATGAATACAATATCCTCGTAAACTGCAGTACTCAGTTCAACTTCAAACATGACGAAAGGAATAGCAGACATTATCAACAATGTTTTTCGCTGGTACGCAAACAATAATATATTATCGCTATGAACAGTTGCCATATGTCCACATGACTAACATAGGATCCCTACGAAGCATTCTTGTAGGGGATTCAATATCGTTATCTACTTAACTGTAATAATGTGGCGTACGTAAAAGTGTACGATATATTATTATAGACTAACTGTAATAACTTACCTTGTACTCCTTTTATTGTTATTGATACTATTTTCCTCAATGAAATCTAAAACAAAATTGATTAGAGTGTTAACATTTTTAAAACACAAGTAGACGTGTAGGTGACTAGATTTTTGTGAACTATTTAAAATTTAAACATCCCTTGATCGAGCTAAACATGACTAAACGTTACAATTATAAAACAGTGCTACTGGTCTCATACTTAATATTTATACATGTTAAACATTCAAACCTATAACCGTGTAATAGATTAGTAATTTTCACTTAAAATAACCCTCAACCGTCCCATACCCTTGCGGACCGAAAATGTGCGCATCCCGAGTAATGGAACGAACACCTTACATGTAAACCGTGATCTAAGGTTTAAAATCATGATGTTTAAGTATTCACATGCTTGTGTATGAACAATGAATTTTTCATCGAAAAAAATGTGCGGACAAACAACATGTGTAAGTATAAAAATTTGGATTTTCAAAAATCACAATACACCTGAGAAAATCTTGCCTTAGCAATTATTTGCATGTGCTAGTTTAAACAGCACACAACGTATATCTACGTTATTATCTCGATTAAATGGAATCAAATATTGATGACAATTATTGGCATCATTAAAGAGGGCATTGCATTGGCAGCACTAAAATTGAAATTCCTAAAAATATTCGCGCCAGCGATTGTAATTCCGTTCGTAGACAAATTTGCAATCGCAACTCAAACGTTTGTTCGCCATCCCAAGCGCGCCAAAGTTCTTTTTTACTACGGTGGTACTATAATGAAACGCGTTACATTGGTCATCGGTAGCGCACCTCCGCAGTGAAAGTCTTAGCTCGTTTGAGATGGAGTGCGAAGAAATTGGAATTACGATTATACAAATGGAATGGCAGTTGATAATGGTAAAAATGTTTTTAGGAATTTCGACTTGAGTGGTGCTATAAATGTAACGTACCTTGTTAAAATAGGGGTGCGTCGCGGTCACGCGACATAAGGCGGCTGCGTCTAGACGAACAGTCGCCTGTTCGATCCCCTCCATCGACGGTTTCGCTTTCTGGACGTTACAACCGCTCGAAGGGCGAATAAGACCGCCAAGGCCTTCCCCAACCAACCCGACGTGTACCGCACAATCGACAAGAAACCACCCAAAAACGAACCAACACGAGGACTCATCCAAAACGGCCGGCTGATAGTTATCGTGGATCGATAAAAAAATTAAAACAGATAATAAAATACCATACGAGTTTTATCGGAAAAGTATAGAGGTAGAACCTCGGACGCCGAGCAGCATATTAAAACAGATGGTTCCAATGATTTTCAATACCACACTGCTACTGCGAATATTGTAACAACCGCGTTACGGAGTATTACCTAATTACGTTTTAACTTAAAAATATCGATGCGTCAAAAAGCTATACCATTTCCCTATAGTTCAATATCGATTCGAATATGTTATACTGTCGGCGATACTACGGTTTTTTGTTCGTTCATTTTTCACCGTAAGAAAATGTAAATAAATTTAATTAAATCATTAAAAGTATACGTATTATTCAGTTGGAGCTGTAATAAGTAATGTAAAATTGAAGTTTCCATTATTTTCTAAACCAAGTGTACACCAATAAATATTGATTTCTCATATGCAATTATTAAATTGGATCAAAACTTTTACAGGTGATAATATTTTTAACCGAGGTTTTAACAAAAAAACAAAATGTGGTCTCTCAAAGTTTCGCAAGTTAATACTTATCCGGTATTTAGAACGGCTAACTTTTTGTTTTTATCGGAGATATTTAAAAAATTAATGAAAATTAAGAAAAACTACTTGAAAATGATAAATTATTTTCACATACCAAAACTTGTGTAGATTGTAATTATATTTTTTCAATAACAAAAATAAAAAATCATCACCTCTGAACTGTACACTATGACTGTTTTGACTTTTGATTGGGCTTGGTTTTAAAGCCCTCAAAACGTTTACAAGTAATCATTCGAAACTAACCAGTTTTGAACGATCAACGAATCTTTATCATCGACTTTCAGAAAAATTTAAGTAATATATACGTACAAGTCGTACACATACGGACGTTCCGCCATTTAGAATACTCGTGCGCGCGTTATGAAGCCGTTAAAATATTATATTGTCTTAAAGCACGTCTCTCGACTAACGAACGATGTGACGGTGCGTACTTTTCCAATGTTCAAGTCCAAAAATAAATTATTTAATTCGCCCCGAATAAGACGTCCGGTTTCGTTAAAGTTTGTAACGAACATAAGTAAGATTATATAGCCGTTGGCCACGTTCCAACGAGCGAGTATTCACAATACGCAGGGCATTACGTAAATGGTACGCTTTTACGCATACCATATAGAACTACGTAGACAATAAACTTTCCGAGTGCGAGTGTTTGCGCACGACGGTCCGTATAATATATATAGGCGCACGATAACCACTGTAGCCGTGTTTAAAACAGAAACTAATTATTAAAAACGCAGAGGGATCTCGCGAGCTAGCTTGTCGGGATCACCGGGAGCGCTGCAGGGCTCGACATTATGATCGAAGAATAAATCGATATACGTTCGTTTATCACCCGACAAACATATTAAGCTATAATATGTTCACCGATGCTGTTCTACGGTCATCATTGACTCCCGTTAAAAGCCGTCCATGACCTTTGACTTTGGTGCTCGGCACATTGCTCTGTACGTCGCGGGCACTTTGGAGGAGTTTTTTTTTCAAGTTGTGACCATCTTTCGTTTCGTTTTCCGCCGTCATACTCGTCGACAACCGTTCACTGATCATTCTGATTCTGATTCGTTTTCGTCCCGGACTTCCAAACGACCGGTATAAAAAACAATTGTTTAAGCATACAAATTTAGAACAGTAAAGTACGACAACGAAAAAAGATTAAAAAAAAACCCTAATACATACTGCTTCTTACCGTCAGTGTTGCGCTTAGGTTTTGACGAGGCGGTGCGCCGTTGTCACCGCCGCCGCCTTCGCGCAGACGGTTTGTAACATTTACCGGGTATTAACGGGTAAATGTTGCCTGATACGCGCGTAAAAGCAACTAACTTCGGCCAAATTCGCGAATTCTAGCCGTCACGAGCAAAATCAAATTTAAATCGCACTCTACGTATAATACAGTGAACGCATGTCCTGTGTGATTAGACGCGTTCTGTCCTGTATACAGCGTACATACCGTTTTTTTCATGCATGCAGCAATGGTCCCCAAACTTTTTGAACCTACACCCCCTCCCCCCACCTATGTAAACTTTTATAAATCTAACGGCCCCTTCGTCGTTGAAAAATGTGATAACCTTTTCAGATTTTAAACGATCAAATAAAATTACAATTTTTATAATCCGTAAAGCGTAAAGCTCCCCCCAGCATTGCGTTGACGCCCCCTCCACCAGGGTGCCACCGGTCGGGAAACGCTGATGTACAGTATTTTATAATAGTCGACCAAACTCACGGTTATTCCCCTACTACGCACGATTAGTCCGAACATCGATTTTTATCGATGTGTATTTACGATTCGGTGTTGACTTTGAAATCTCATTTTGAATCCAAATCGTTCTCCCAATAAGTTTCGGTCGTATTATAATATTAAGATCCTGAGTAGAAAATCACTATGCTCCCTTCATAATACACGCGTTAGAAATAATTTATTCTCCGACTCTTATTGTTAGCTCCAATCTTTTATTTTTTAATTTGAACGATCAATTACGAACATTTACGAACTATATGAATTTATGATTTTTTACGCGAATCGAAGCTTAAATCAACAGTAATTGAATGTTATTTGTCAGTTTTGCCAGGAGCATCGAGAAAGGAGATTCCTCCGTCTACTCTATCTATCACTCCATCGACTACTTTCGTCATATGTGTAGTACGCAGCTCTCTGTTGCTGCTGATTCAAAATTAGAACATTTATTCGTACTGATTGACTCAATCAATAATCGATTTACGTCAGTTACATTGCCTCGAAAATCTCATGTATAAGGATAGATAGATAGATTTACACAAAATTCACTACGGTACCATAACCATGACGAGTAAATCTCATCACGCACACAAATAGAACAAATTGAAGTACTCGATTTAAAAAAAAAAACAGGATACTGATACAGCTTCCAGTTTTAGATGGGGCTGTAGCATGCCTGGCAAATCCAATAATTTCAAAAACTTAGTTACATAAGTTACAGCTTCGTTGGCATCGCAAATCGTATCGATTGATTTGTATGACACCAAATCACCTGGCAACAACTTTTGTGTCTTGAGATTTAATTCTTTGGTTACCAAGATAACCCACGAATCAACAAACCAATTTTATTTATTAAGGGGTAAATGTTGAGAAAGGTGAGCCATCTTTCCTAAGGGAATCCTAGGGGTTTAAAAATTGCCTATGAACTATTCTCAGACTTACTAAATACATATATACAAAACATTTCATGAAAATCGGTCAAGTCGTTTCGAAGGAGTTCAATGACAAACGCTGTGACCGGAGAATTTTATACCTATGTATAGATATTAATAGTAATATGTATAATATAACATTATTTTTTTACATTTATCAACCTCTAAAGTGGATAATATGCACGTCATTTATTAACTATATTTGGTCAAGAACTATAATTGAGTACAATATATTATCGTACGAATCGAATGGGAATTTTTTTTAAACAACTAAATATGATCTAATAATAGGCAATTGACCTTTCATATTTGTAAGTAGTCATAATTAATAATCAATAGACACTTAGCATATTTTTTACCTGGACGTGAAAAAAAAAAATACGAATTTCTATTATTTTAAGTTTCGAAAATGACGGTATTTGTCCGGGACAAAGTTACCGTTCTTAAATTACGTAAGCTTCGCGTTAATAATACTAAATAATACGTACAACTATGTACATGGGTATTTAATTATTACTATTGTTGTGCTCAAGATTTGGCTCCAACATTTATAATCTCGGTGAAATTATACGTACAAAATGACATAGTACATTGTACGCATTTAACCTTTCTCGAGAAATACATAATTCATTCATAATGTTGTATAAACGTCAGCATATTAAAGAGACTTGTTTCACTAAAAAGGTCTTTCGGCTATTGATAAAATGTAATTACTCTGCTGCTTACTGATGATCAAAAGAGCCAACATAGCTTGTGTTTAGACTATATGGCTTTTCAAGTGTACAAATAATTCATTTTTAATAGATTAACAGGTAAGGTAATACACAAGTTTTGTAACTAAATGAGTTTACATGTTCTATCATAGATTGCGATAACATTATTTAAGCGGGGGTCTGATGCACTCGTCGCACATAATCGTTTTCAAAACCAATGGTACCTACACATCGATTACGAATTCAAGAAAACAATAAATTCACCCGTTCTCGTGTATCTCGCCCACCTTTTTTTAATACGTATAACGTAACTGTTTTTATATTATGTAACAAATATTTATTCACTGTAAAGTTACAAAAAAAAATCAGTTATCATTATCGTTTTTATAAAACGTGGTAAAATTATTTACGTAGAAGCGTGAAGTAAAAGCATTTTTTTCTCTCGTCATTAACACAGCATTTTGACAGTCAACTGGATACATTTAAATGTCTTAAGACTACAGAAATGTGAAAAATCATTTATATTATTATTTTTATGTAATATGGACTTATTATACAACGAGAGAAAATTCAAATTATACTATATAAACACGTATATTTAACAAGAGTTCTAATATTTATTAACATTTACACTTGAAAAATAAGCGCTTTAAATTTTTAATTTCGTAATAATAACAGCTAACTGTAAGTGAAAATTAAACTAACCGCATCATTCACTATCGATATAATTTAAATAGATGTTCAAGTTATATATTAGGTACTTCTACAATGTACAAGAGTATACCACTTAACGTGTATTTTAAAATATAATAAGTGTACTGAGTGGGAGCATCGTGGTCGAGTGGGATGAGGTGGCTATGTTTAAACGCACAGTTGCCGGTTCAAACCCAGCCACTGGTGGTTTCGCTTACCGGGCGGTCGTGCCACCTCGAGAGAAAAAACCACAGTGTCACTCCGCCACACAATCCATCGCACCCATCAAACACCACTGATACCACCTTACAAACAAAATCCTTCAAACTACCCCACCTTTAAACACACGCAGCGTTGAGTGATGGCCACAGATGTCGAAAAAAAGTTTACTTAAAATGTTAGGAAAAAAAATGTACGCAAACGTAAGATAACATGTTTAATGAATAGTAATATTCTTTCTATAAAAATTCCTTATTAATATTTGAAGGTTTCCGTCTAGAATAGATAATATTTAAAACGGATGGTTATAGATTTAAATTTGTGTACAAAATAAAAATAACATATTTTCCATTTTTTTTTTTCAAAAATAAACTTTTATTTTACATAATATTTGTACGTTGTACACGGATAATATTATTATGCCTGTAGTCAAATGTCATAAAAGTGCAAACCGGAAAATCAATACAGTTAACTTATAAATTATAATGGCCATAGTTGGAGTTCATATGGACGGCTCAATAAAAGAAATGTTCAACGCATAGAAGTGCATAAAATACACGCAGTATTTTCGGGTGTTCATCGTTCATTTTATGCGATTACATCTATCTATACAGGTGCCTATAATATACATATCCGCAAGAAATGGTACGTGTGGTTACCGGCATCGAGATTGAATGAAACCGTGCGAGGTTAGGACGACTTATTATTATGAATACGAAACCGTTATAGGGTTATTCGTCCGTTCGTATTTTCAAAGATAGTAAACAAACATAATTTCCTTTTTTAATTGAATATGAAGTTATGGCAACGAGTGTTTTAATAAAACCATTTAATTCGATCCAAACAAATTATTTTTGACCGACAATACACGCACCCATGAAAAATTATTGTTTATTTACAGAGCTATGTCAGCATTATGTTATTGCTATAATATAGTGAGCGTACAAACAAAACACTTGTTCGTTAAAAATAAAAACGTAATACTAGGACTGAACATTTTTTTTTTTTGGTCAAACATCCTTTGACCGTATAGATTATGTGCAAGTGGAGAGTGTAGCTGATTATTCTATTTTCCAGCATCCACGATATCACAATACATGGCCGGCGGTGATAGTCGTTTGGGCGAAGGTAATAATTTGGACCAGCATACAAATCTGGTGACTTAAATGTATAAAATAATTATGGCTTGGTTATTTTTTTGATCCAACATTTTTGCCACCAGCTGAAGTAGATGATTGATTTACTGAGATGCTAATCTTTGCCGATTTTGTCTTAGACACATATTATATTTTATTCTCATCCCGTATAGCAGTTCGTTTCCACGCCAGGTAATCATATGACGCACGGTCTCACGTCTTCAAAGTGGGACCGTGTCAAAATCACATCGTGTGTATTGTTACTGTTCATTACCATATACATATACTGCAATATTACCAATTACACCCATATAAAATATTTAAAAGTACGATTCATTGTTAAATATGTATTTTGCGTATGATTTCGTGTAAATTTTAACTCTCGCCTAATCGGCATGTAACCATTCGCCCAAACGAACCGCATTTTGGGTCGATTTGCCCAAACGGCCCCACTATATCCGTTGCACCGGTATAATCTTCGGACCCTTCAATATCCAATCCGGCAGGTTGTTACACACGTTTTTGTAACCTTTGTCAAATTTTCAAGCCCACTATTACCACTAACAATCGTTAAAGCGTAGAGACGTGGGACAAAATTCAATATTTCAAAACAATTTTATTAATGATAGCAACAAGTACCTAACTGTGGTAATAATAATGAGATCTTAGTGACATTTTTTGGTTTCCGAACCGCAGGACGAGTTATACCTCGAAATGATCCCACGCACAACTATAACGTGTAGGAGAGTATTTATGAGTATGTATATTATGGAAAAAAAACAATAGTTTTTAAACTCAGTCTTATGTAGTATTATTGCGGTCGGATTTTTCGAAGAATTCCAGGGAGGTACGGGAATAACGTCAGCTTGATAACAACGTACCGTGCTATGTATTCGTAAGCATGTGCTTCTACGGGAAAACCACAGAGAATCGTTCGCTTAAACTTGGCAAGCTCTACGTTTAGTGTCTTATAGGAGACCGGCGAGAAATATAATTTGTGAAATAAATAAAAACGAAGTTATGAATGCACAAGAAGAAGGGAAAAAGCCGAAGTCGTAAAAGAAGAAAAAAATGTTATATAGATAGTCAGTGTCATTTAATTTAACTCCTTCGTACATAAGCATGCGATAGCGACAAGTCTTGGATTTTTTTTTTATTATTATTTAAATATATTTACAATATATAATTGTAGGAGCATAATAAGTTAATTTGAGTATTTACGAGAGGAAAAAAATATATAATAAATGTCATCATGAAAACGTGAGAGAGGAATCCAATCATTAGTAGCACCTCTGAAATATATTATATACAATTTTTTTTTTTTGTTAACATTTTTAAACGTAAGCATATTTTTTACAAGTTTAATTGCTGTATGTAATTCATTGTGTATACAATTATTTATTTATATATTCTAATGTGTACATATATAATATAATATTATTCATTTGTACGTTAAGTTATCTCAAGACCAATTTCTTTCAAGCTCTCGAATTAAACTTCTGAGAATATTTAATGAGATCATTTTGAATATAGGGGGATTTTTGTGGATTATAAGTTTGTTGTGAAATCTTTTGTAGTACTGCTCTTGGACTTTGTCAAAATATTCTTTATCAGTACTCTATTGAACTCACCGTCGCGATCATTTGGGACTGCAGTTTACAATCCAAACGCTCGTGTGATCATAATTCATCAATTCGATTCCAACCATATTGGTTGTTCGCACGAACAGCACTACTGCCGAGTGAATGAGAAACCGTTTTTCATCTATGCACTCTGAAAATGTATACTGCTGGACTACGTTTAATAATACAATTGGTATAATCTACAGGTGAGCAGCTTGTGTATGTGGTAGATTGATTAATGAATTAAAATTGTTGCATAACGAGGAACGAGCAAAAAATAAGAGAATGATCGATATTAACCAGTTGCTTTTTTTTTTTTTTTAAATATCAAAATCATCAATGCTTCTTTATCATACCCTATGTGCGACAAGTGAAGCGTGCGCAACCACGCTTAAAAACAATTATTACGACCCGAATTATCGCAGATCACTCAATGGTAGGTAAGTGGCGATGTTATCGTCTAATATCGGAAATTTCTGTGAACTCGTCTTAAGTATAATGGTTACTTAGTTTCCGAATGCTTACATTTGTAATGTTCATAAATTGTACCTACTTTAAGTGTATTGCGTGATAGAACATCGTTTTTAGATTTCAATATACAGCCAACCGTTATTCAAATCGATTTTAAATGACCTTATGAGTGTAATACATTTTTTTATTACCTAGTACCTAGGTAGAAATTATTACCTTTGAAAGTACTTTTTTTTATGTTTTAGTTATTATTATTAGCATTCAACTTTTTTTTTTCAAAAACATGGAATACATAAATCGACCAAAAAGCAAATGATTTAATACCTACTTCTTAAAAAATAATGTGATCAACTATAATAGTAATAAACACTACAGGAATTATATATATCTATAAATTAGTAAGATTACTTTAGTATAGCAATTAAATTATTATAGATATTTCCACTAAAAATAACGATAATTTTTAGGTACTATAAATGTTCGTATAAATATTTTACCTAATTATCTTTACTTCATTTATAGTATTTTAGCTAAATTTGATGACACTTTTCACTAAAATTTGAAGTGCTGTAATTACTCAATTCCCATTTACAGCTATAAAACTAATCATAAATTACTATAATTAATAAAAATAAAATAAAAACGCTATCAAAATTAATTATAATAGTTCGTCTTGGGATATATTTTTTTAACATCAAACTTACGACTATATCCTTAGTGATATTTACGAGTGACCCAAATCATTCTGAATTCATTCGTCGAATCAAATATTTGCTAGTAAACGACTAAGATTAATATGCAATTAAACTTGAATAAGAGTCCATAAATCAAATAAAATAAAACAATTTTTTCCAAACTCGCTATGCAGCAGTCGGAAAATTACGAACTGACTTGATCTTTATTACTTTAATAGGTAGTAATAGAGTTGAGAAGAGAAAACAATAATAATTTGAATTGGTTTGATTAAATGTTACAAATGAGATTCGATAGAATCACAATAAACACATTATTCCTAAACGCGTGCCAAATAACAAATATTATCTAAGTAGTAAGCATTATATCATTTAACTTCAACACGTATATACTTTTCTCGGAGTGTTCATATTTTACTGAATCGTTGTTGAGCTATTTGAAAGGATAAAGTCGTTTCAAAATGCATTACTAACACTGTATTAACATATTATCCCTGTCACGTACTTCGTAAAAGTGTACTGACAACATTTTGTAAATTATTTGTGCAATACATGAGTGCGCGCGCGCATGTGTGTTTCATGTGTATTTCTGCGTCAAAAAACTGCTCAATGTAGCCGAAAGACGTTTTTTAACCGCCGACAAGCGTGAAAATTTACACATGTAGCAAGTCATTGACACGTTATTGTTTACGTTGAATCCGACTCGAAATCACGAACGAAAAAGCGATTAAAGTGACTAAAAATTTAAAAAATAAATACTTAAAATATTTTATCCACCACGCATTAGCAGCGATGAAAATATTAGTACACGGTGTGAGGAGAAAAAAATCCAACGCCACCACTGCGGCGGCAAACACTCTCCGGCGCGATAGCGTTTTAAAATGTATAAAAACATTTGACAATGACATGGTTTCGATATATTACGTCGCGTCGCAGACATTATTACGAGTAGTATTATTATTATAATGTAATACACGGCGTGTTAAACCGTCTCACTGCAGGTGTACACGAATCGCACGAGTCGGAAACTTAAATTAAAAAAGTGGAACGACCTTTTGGTAGTGTAATTTATTAAAAACCGCATTTTGTATTTTACCTAGTACCTACGCTATATTGTTGCACGAAGAACATTTACTTTAGTATCTGATCGGACCCGAAACGTCGTCGTGTCCGCCGTTATCTATGCGAAAATGGCCGCAATTAAAAACCTCGTAAAACGCGAAGAACGCCCGTTAAGAGCACCGGCGGTACAGTAACTACTACTACACAGTACCTATATATTATTGTGTTACCGCTAGAGCCCGATCGCTATAAGACATGAGTAAAGCTAAGTTAAACTACAATTCAGTGCTAGGAATTATGCTGCTTGTGCACTCGGCAAAAGCTGAAAATCATAATAATATTCGAGCTTTATGAACGTTGTGTTCATATCCTAGGTTGTACGAATTGATTCAGCAATCGACTAATGAAAGTGAAATTTAGAAAAAAAAATGTTATAATCACGTATTATTAAAACGAATAACTGACAGGAAGTTGTTTAATTTTTTTCACACGAAATTAATGTATTTAAAAATTATAGTTAAATATAATATTAAAACAAATAACTGATATTTATTAGAATTGTTCTTACTAACTATCGATCACACTTCAATTTTCTAATTAACTTTTAATAACTTTTACTAATTATAAGATTCGTACATCCTAGAATGAACACAACGATTTTTTAGAAAAAATCCCGAGTTAAATTATGATTTTCAGCATTTGCTGGGTACGAACAGTATAGAATTGACTAGTAAAACTTAACTTTGCCTAATGATCGAGCTTTCACCGCAACACACTATGCGTTTCGTTAGCGTAAGACCGCGAATCATGAGAGCGCATTTATGTTCTGCGTTTTGCCTATTATATGCATCGTTCGATCCCTGCGCCTGTCCGTGAAAACTTTTCGTGCGACGGAAAAATCAAAAAAATGCATCCTTCCCTCGAACCCGCCTACCCAGTAATAATATTTTTACACTCACCCAACGACGATGATTATTAAATAATAAGAATAATGTGATAACGATATATTAACATATTGATAATGATGTGCAATAATGCGACGGGGTTGGTGTAGTCGGCCGTAATCGTTGGGAATAAAACGTACATACATTGAGCGACTACGTTTCGTCCGCGGGTCTTCTCTTTGCAGTGCATATCGTAATATAGTCACACAATATTATACAGGATGTCCCACCGATGATTTATCCGTTGCGATATCTCCTGGTACAGTGAAGATATTCAAATTATATTGTTTTTATAAATATAACTCACAGAGACAAGGACTACAAATATTTCATATTTTAATTGAATTAAATGTTTTGGTAAAAGAGTTGAAAAAATTATTTTTGTCTTATTGTTTTCGAAAAAATTAAGATGGCCGTATTTTATAGAGTTTATTTTTCTGAACATTTAGACGTTATAAAATTTTGTTTTTCAAAAAATGTAGAAAACTTTCGGAAATAATAAAATTAAAAAATCATTTTTCCAACTCTTTTATTCCTTGTCCCTGTGAGTCTTCTATATACAAAAAAACAACGGAATTCAAATATCTTCATTATCTTAGGAGATAATGGGTAGGATCCTCGGTAAGACTCCGTTAGTTATACACCCTGTACAATATTATTGCCGAGTGCGCTGCCCGCGGAGCACATAGGGGCTTCTCTCCGTCGCGTTTGCCGGCGCAGAGAAAATGTTTCGCCGTCGGTCGATTGCACCTATACGCACCTCACATATTCACATATAGTAATAAATACATGCCTACACGTTACATCGGTTCGTGCGCGCGTATATGTAATGCGCGTGTTTTAGTTCACCAGTGTGCGTGTGAAAGATAAGTCGTGAAAACTTTGTCGGAGCCGAAATCGACTAAAACTATCGCGCGTAGGTATAATATTATAACCGTAATAATAATAATAATAATAATAATGCGAAGAATTAAAATGAAAACCGCACGGTACGAGAACGTCGCGTGCGGCAAATATAATTCCGCGAGCGCCGCCGACACGTATAGGTAGTAGGTAGTACGGTTTGGCGAGCGTGCAACGGTTCAAATCCATCATAATACACACACACACGAATAAAACCAAATAAATAAGTATAAAATGTAAATAAAACTTGGAATAATTATTATTCACGTATTGTACCCGTATGCGATATACCGTCATAGTACGCGGCGCGACGCAGCCTTAGCTTATGCGATAAAAATAATAATAATTATTTGAGTAATAATGTGACACGGGTAATATAAATTATGATATCGTGTAGTAGCTAGGCAGTAGGCCTATATATATATATATATATATCACTTACCAGTTCATGACGGCGAAAAACACTCGCGGTGCTCGAAGCCGCGAACGCAGGAACCACTCGGCCCGCGGAAGGACCCAATAGTGCTTATGGTTTCACCGAACGACGGCGGCGGCGGTATTAAAACGTTGTCGTCATTTTAATGTTATCACGACAAATCCGGTCCTAGACGGCACTGGCGGCACGACATGATCGCGTGTGATGCTGAGTACTGACCGCGCGCGACGGACGCGAAATCCCGCACAAGAGCTGCGACCGCGACACACCGACGAGATGATATTACTACGACGACGATTACAAATCCCGATCGCACGCTAACCGCTTCGGATGCGAGAGAGATGAATGAAAAAAGACACTTGTTTCGACGACGAAGAAAACGTAAATTAATTTTCCACCGCCCGAGCGGAAGAACGCGAAACGGTACACGACGATAATTATTATGTATACGTATATTACATTATTAACGTGATCCCGTAACGTCGCATTATTACAAATATAACCGTCGACGATTTATCTTCAACGATCGCGAGACACCACGACTGCGGTACCGGTAACGTCGCGCGACCGTGCGTTCCGAACGTGCGATATGCAATTGTTGCGATACGTATGTGTGCACGAACGCCGGTCGTGTGTGCGCTGCGGCGCCGGGCCCTGCGTTGCGGTGCCGGTGGCGGCGGCGGCGGCGGCGGCGACATGCGCGAGCGGTCCGCGCGCTTGCGCCTGTCCGCCCGTCCCGCGTCCGCTCGCCGTCCCCGAGATCCCTGCGGCCCTCCCCGAGATCCCTGCGGCCCTCCCCGCGACCCGTCGACAAACCACGTCACCGGACCGCCGCGGCCGGTCTACTGCGTCTGCGCGCGCGTGTGTGTACGAGCGTGTTCGGGCGTAAGTGTGCTTGTGTGCGTGTGTACGTGTGCGCGTGTGCGTGTGTACGTGTGCGTGTGTGTTCGTGTGTAAGTGTGCTCGTGTGCGCGCGCCGCGGCCGGTCTCGTACGGAAGAGTTGCCGTCCGCGCGCAACAGACTCGCACGGAAAATCGTGTGCGCGTCTCGTCTGCGGCGGCGGCGGTGCGCTCGTCGCGTCTCGCCCAGACGATTCCGTACACAACTGTAACACACGTCGTCGTAGTCGTCATATCGCATCATTATCATCGTACGGCTCGTTATATTATTATTATTATTATTATTGTGTTACACGGGGCGCGAAAGAGCATCTCGAGTCGAGTGTATTTTTACACCGCCAAGTTGTTGTTGTCTCTTCCGCCCCTCCACTCCCAAACCCCCCGTCGCCGTCACAGGTTTCTAGAAACAGAGAGATGGACACACAAAGTGAGAGAGAGGGCTCGTCATCGTCGCGAGCCGCAGTGGAATCGCGTCGTGTCGCACCTGTATACAGGGCGATTTTTTAACCACGCTCACCACCACCTCCTCCCTTTTTAGCATTAAAATCACTTGGATTTAGAACTTTTTTCTTTCGGCGTTCAAGTTACCATAAAAGCTATGCTTTCCATAACCCTTCGGGTGTCCTGTGGCGATACAAGCTTTTAGTTTTCAAATGGAAACGTACCTTTTATTCACAGCGTTATTTTATCAAGAGAAACTCTCTACGCGTTTTGATGTATCGAAAACAGAGTATGAACGAATAGTTTTCTAATTTTTCTGATTTTTAAATATAAAGGAAAATCGTCTTATAATATGTACCTAATATTATGTATAATTTATAATTTCATATTGTAAACGCTAATTGCTAGTGTTTCCGATATTCCAATTTTACACTGTTCATACCCAATTTTAAATTTGAATATTTCCGAATATTTCACGTAAAACATATGTGGTGTTCCCATTTGGGAAAAAAACAAAGTTCCTATAGCCACAGGATATCCTTAAGGTGTCGTGAAAAAAAATTTATACTAAAACCCTTGGTCTTATGGTGACTTGAACATATGAAAAAAATCCAAATTCAAGCATTTATGAGGCTAAAAAAGAGGGAGGATGAGCATGATTAAAAAATAATCACAATGTTTGTATTTAAATAATATCATTGTCATAGTAATAATAAACCGCTATGTACGCAACGCGTCTGTGTATTTTATACGTTTTTCGTCATTAGACACGTTCTCCGAATGAGCAAGGTTATTATTTACTTATATTTTTTTTTCTACGTTACTCAAGCTATTGTTTTTTTTTTTTGCACTTTTTACGCCGCGGGCGATAATTATAATATGTACTACGCGACGTGACGCGTAATACGCGTTTTCCCGCGTGCTGCACACCGCTCCGAAACACACATAAATACGAATATTATTACACAGCATTATCGTGATACTCTTGTACGCGCGACAGCGAAATGACACAATAGACCTCCTGCCAATAATTTATCGTGCTTGGAAATTTTTTTCCACGGATGCTGCGTCATTTTTTCATATCTTTCGGCTCGTTGGCGCATTATGCCGTTTATTCGTCTGTGTACCTATATATACGAGTATAGTGGTATTCTGCACATGACGTTCCTTTTTGGTTTAATTTCCCCCCCCCCCGGAACCAGTGAAGTAGAGATCAAGATTTGAAACTAGACTGGACTGAATATTTTCTGGCAGTTATAATGCGCTAGACCGCGGTTACGGTTGTCTACTACGGATTTATAATTATTTTCAAGCAGTTATTAACGCTAATAATAGACCAAATTTTATGGTCATGATTGTAAAAAAAAACAACTATTATTATTTCATGGCTGTAGAAATTGAAAATCTGATTAAGCCACCCGACCGATTATTATTTCGGGACACTTTGGAAACTATAAGCGTGGTTTTTTTTTCAAAATGATACATAGATTCCGCCGAAGTATAACGTTCACACTTTGAATGGCATTCATTGTGATATTCGAAGTCCGACGACCGTTACGGAATATAATATTTCTACAATCTAGGATTTAAAATCATCTGCGTGGTGCATTTTTAAAAAGAATACATATGTGGAATGATTATAATGCAACAAAAAAAATCTAATATTATAACATTATTCGGATTCACCAGCTAATTATCACATTTACATATTAATTAATATTATTATATATTGAAATGTTTTCCACAAAATGTTATTGTTTAGTTGTTTAGTTCCTGTTTTCTTTTCTTCACATAGTTGCACACATTTAGATGAATCACTCGCAAACCCTGTGCTCATTAATAGGATGTAACTAACATTTTCGTTTGTCGAAGGTAGTTATCACCATTACGTATGTAACTTATATTTCCTATATAATATTAGATACTCTACTCCATTAAGGTACCATGCCGACTGGTCCACTAATGTAGACAACATGAACGCATCATATTGTGTCATAGACCCACGAGTTAAACATTCAACGCAAGCATAAAATGAGAGGTGCAATTTCCTAATATTTATACTACTTTTCCATAGTTATTATTAAGGTCTTGACAAAAATGTGAACTTCAAAAAATTTGAGGCTAAATTTATAATTTGCTGTCTTTTGTCACTCAAACCGTTGGTAAACTACACATAGATTATCACTGTACTAGCAACAAACATTGTGCATGTTGTATAAATGGCACCATTAAGAAGAAGACAGTAAAATCGTAAAATTATGAAACAAAACACGTCTTGTTGGTAATGTAACGCGGAAATCGGAAGTACAAAACAATGAGTGTCAAATAAATTCACTAACGATAATGGATGTATTTCAATAGTATCGCTCCTTTTGAACGTTATTATAAATGCAATAAAAGTTACATTGATCGGTGGATATCAATATTTTTGGAGATGAATTTAACAGTACATAAATGTATTTTAAAAACCATTCGAAACTATCAACTTCGACTGCGTTGTTTGTTGTTTAGTATCTGTACATTTATATTAAACGTGCAATAATGTCCTCCAAAGGTAAACTATTTCTACATTTTTACTCTTGTATAGGTATGAATAAACCTAAATATTAGGAAATAATAAATGTACAGGTTGTATTGAATATTTCCTAAAATCAAAGTTTGAGCAAATGCGTGAAATTATAAATGATTTTGATGTTTGTACATACTACATAGGTATATAAATTGTGTTGTTTGTGTAATTTTGTAGCAAATATAATTTATTGATTTTAAATAGAAAAATAATTAATTTAAAAATACTAATCAAAGCATTCCTTCTCTAAATAATGAGTGGCTAATCTGAACTATCAAGTCACTATCATAATGTACAACGCTCCAATAATATTATAGCGTGACTTTGTTTCCGCATAAATATTAAGTATACACATAAAGCATAATATACTACAGAACCTTTTCTATAAGCCCTTGGCTCTTCAGAGGTAGAAATTTGGTACTTTAATATTTTATGAGATTTTACCCGTATAAATTATAAATAAATCAATTTTATGGATAAAATAATTCGTTAAGAACATCAATAAAAATCCTATTTCGTTTTTGGTTTTTTTTTTTTTTGTAATTCAAGTAGCATTCGGGTTTTCAGCAAAATAATTTATTTTAACCGTTACTATAACTAATATTCCTACTCAAATAATTATGTTTGTTTGCTCATCGTAACCATAGAATATAACAACCATGCTGTAACTATGTAAACGATTTATATCTCGTGATATTTGTGACACAAATATCCCGTCAAGTAATTTTTACCCATTGCGATATCTTTTTTTACAAGATTCACCGGGGTACCCTGTAAAATATACTAGCCGAATCAAACGGCTTCGCACGGAACAGTCTTGGACGAGGCCAACATAATTTCAAATCCATTCTTGGTGCACATCTAGAGTATTAATAAGAACCATTATGTCGAATTACAAGTACGTCCGTTTAGTCGTTTTTCAATTTTTTGAGATGTAGCGAGATCGGTTCGCGAGTGAGTGGTATCCGAATTTTAAAAATGTGCCCATGTCCGAGAGATATTTCACTATCACTATTTATATATTGCAATACTGTTTCGACGGAGAAAAAAATTTGTGGTTGAAAAAAACGCGCAACCATCGTATACTTGATGGCATTTATTTATACTGTACGAGCTGAATTACTCGCGGCTCGCACGGAACAGTCTTGGCCAGGACCAACACCGTCTACGAACGGGACAATTACGAACATAACAAAAAAAAAAATCCGCGGTCAATCCGTTCTCAAGTGATGATCCCCCATACGTGCGACAATCGATTATAGAATATATTTAGTGTTACCCGTCGCTGCCGTGTCAGTTTGAATTTCTGTTACAATAATTAGTTTAAAATATTTAAATTTCGGTAAAAAGTACTTTTAACGCTAAACTAAATGTTATTACGCGATCAAAATAAAACGGCTCGGTGTCACTATGGTTATAGTAATGATAATTTTATGGTTTTTCACAATTTGCGCCAATAACACTTTCGTGATCAGTTCTTTTTTCGACTACGTGAATTGACCAAAATGATGTGCAAACGGAATGAGGCCAGTGGTAGGCAGCGTCAACGGAAATTTGTCGGTTGCCAATGTCTCATAACTGCTTGGAAAGTACTCCCGTCATTTTGTAAAGCTACTCGCGTATTCGTTGAGAACTTGAGTTTTCACGTACGTCCACAAATTCACATATCAATATTCACAAATATCAATTCACAACAATTTCAAGATATTCAACTCTACAAACATTGAAAAAAAAAAAAATCAGCACAGAACGGCGCAAATTACAGATTTTCAACAAAAATTCGAGTCAGACAGATTAACCTGTAAACAAGTCGAAAACTCCGATTTATAGCCAGCTTCATCATTAATTTAGGCCGTTCAGTGCTAATTTTTTTTCAAGTTGAGGCACTGAATTTTGGGATTGATTTCATTTCTTTATTAAGCTCCGAATTCTACCTTTTCGACCATGGACATCGTTGCCACAGAATTTTGAGGTTGATTTCACTTCTTCAATAACATCGAAATTCTATCTCTTCTCCCAATCGCTTCAACTTACGCACAGAGAGCCTTTTTAACTTCTCCGAAGTATTTTTTTGTGGATATTATGTACGGTTATATCGCAACAATAATTTTATTCGTGGAATTCTCGTGTTTTCGCTATAATTAAAACCAACGACCGGGTTATCGTCATCCTGGTACTCGCGCCCGGATCATCGCGTCGGATTATACAACGGAACTTGACATCCTTGTGCATCATCGATTTGCACGCACTGTCGTTGGCTATTCGAAATGCATCTCGTTGTATCCTCGTTGTCCAGGTACGATTACGCGTGAACAGTTGACCGTCGCCAGTGATGAGCTGCACTTGTCAAAAGTGTGGACGTCACCACGGCTCGAGCAACGCGTTTGACGAAAATGCGACGGCTATCCGCCCGGCAGACAGACGTGGGCTTCGTCAACAATATGAACTATGTGCACTGAACTACGACGTAGCGGACATTAATTCACCTGCTACAGAAACTCTCAGGAATAGACATGCAAACGATTACTGAAGTTCGACGATTATTTGAGTACTGAACGTCACTGTGTTCCCCTCGTGTGCGGTCCGTCTTAGATGCACCAACGTACTTTTTAATTTTTTCGTTTGTTACACTTTGTATATTATAATTATTATTTTTATTTTGTGCCCAAATGTATAATTATGATGTTCTTTTACGCGCGTCAAGAAAACATGGAAACGTGATCTATCCAAATCAATCGAATCATCGTACTATTTTTAAAACAGTTAAATCGGAACTAGAAAAGCGGAAAAATGGAAATTGTCTCCGTCAAACTATCGTTCGGTACTTATTGAACGCAATTAAAAAACAGTCAAGTTGAAGCCATTCTCACCTTAGACGGATTTAACTTAAGAATCATTCGTCTGCTTTTTGGTCATGGATGTCAACGATGATTTAAATATTATATTTACCGAAAAACCTAACGTAATTCACATAAGTCAAGCACATAACGCGTTAATTCATTGATTATTTTAAACGAAAATAAAATCAATGTGCACGCTGAATTTCAAAAATGTATTAACAATTATAATGAAAATTCAAATTCCAAAAAATACAGCCGAGAATCATTGTAATCGATATATTTTTTTATAAATATTGATTTGGATATTGTACCATCAAATTATTATTGTTGTGCATTCGATAGTTATGCATAATTATACATTTATACAATAGTTATCAAATTCATAACGTAATAGTTTATGTCAAAATGCAATACGTACATCTAGATTCTAGATCATTGACGTATCGTTGAATTTCAATATTTACGCGTTGATACATTTTACTGACACGTTTGACGTAATACAATTTTATCGGCGATGTTATGCCAGCATATACTGTTCCAGGTAGGATGGAATTTGGGGAATTACGAGTCCCTCGTCCTGGATATAAGCTGACGTCACGGATCAGTAATTTTCGCTCTCTGTCTCCGAAAAAACCCACGGAAGATTTCCCGCTGGTATCCCGATGGTTAACACGCGGTAGGAATTCGAAGCGTAAGTTTTGCAATGTCCTATGGTAGCGTTTCTCAACTTTTATTTGTTCGCGTACCCCATTGACCTCTCCCCACTGCTTTACGTACTCCCAACCGTTGATTTTTCCGTGTTTACTTAAAATTGTTTACGTATTATGTAACTGTAACAGTATTATACACCATTGTACAATGTAATTACGATATCCCGATTATTATATTTGAGTGACGAAAATTATTAAACTATCAAATATTTTAATAATTAACAAACCATTTCTAATACATAAAATTTTACTTATTTAACAATTGGCCATTTTTTTTTTTTTTTATCGCGTACCCCAGTTGAGAAACGCTATCCTACGTTGTTACTCACTCTACGTCTCTCTGTCAATTCATTGTATCGCATTTACAGTACGACAATTCCTGTTGTCGAATTCACTGTGACGTCATTTGACGGTGTGATAAGTTTATCGCTGTGAAGTTTGTCGTGAAATTAGCTTGCTTTAATCTTAAACATTTTTTCCGACGTTTTTAGATCTACTTAATTATTTTGGAATTCCAGTTTTTGTTTTTTTTTTTTTGCAACAAATAAATATAATGAACCATTTCATTTTATATTTTTAAGTGAGTTTACGTTGGAAAAAATGATGGTATGATTATTGTAAAAAAACGTAATTTTAAGAAATGTTGTATGATTGCCGCATAATGGAACAATAAACATAATGGAAAACTCTCAAAACTCCAAGAAAACTACTGTACTTTGATGGAATTGAAGGAACTAGTTCATAGAGTTAAATGTCGTGTATCAGTATACGTATACGTATACGTATACTTCATAAGAAGTTTTTCCACTCAACAAGTATGTTAAAATCAAAAATTCGAACAAAGTGAAAACAGAGCTGTGTTGGTGGTAACTGAAATATTATAAAGTATGGAGAATCTTCATTGAAGATATATCAGGGTGAAACTGATAAAATGCTATTTTCATGAAAATTAAAATAAATGATTTATCGTTTAAGCCGTTATATTAATAGCCAGGGTTTGGGACTTCGAGTATTTGTCAGTATGTATGACAGTGGTTTCAAATATGAATTTTAAACTTTTGAAAGTTCTGTTTTTAGTTTATTTGATATTTCAACGATTTTTTAAACCAATTGCTTTTTTCTAGTTTTTCTAATTATATTTGCTTTTTTGCATATCTCTGCTTAATTAAGACACAGGCCACTGACGAAAATCTAAAGTTTTTAGTTATTTTTTTTTTTTTTTGTGTTCAATCATTTCCCCTCACCCTCCAGAACCTCGTTTATTTATTATTTTAATCTACAGGACTTCAATAGAAATTACTTACCGACCCCCGATAGAAGTTAAAATGTTCTCAAAAAGGTCAAACAAATTTTTGATTTTTTTTAACATGCTCTTTTTATGTTCTTAAGTACCTATACAAAAATTATGTTTATAGTTTTTGTTGTGCTTTTTTTGCTCATTTTAATATTTTGAAGTGCTTATAATGAAGTATTTAAGCGTTTTTTTTTTAACGATGATTATAATTTTGCTTAATGATTATTGATTATAAATGCTATAAGTCCCAAACCCTGCGAATGTAATAACTTAATAAGGTATCATTATTTATCTTCAATAATAACTTCAAACAATATAGCTTCAATAACTTTCGCGTTTTTTTTGTTTTTGTACAACGTCCGCCCACGATTTAAGTGAATTCAATACATCGTTATTTATTGTTCCGTCTTGACGAGTTCTGTAAACGGACGATAAATCAACTGTTGATAAGTCTAGTGAGCGCGTCACGACGAATCGACAACGATATATTTGACATGGCGAATTGACAGTATGGTGTAACACTACCGGGGAACCCGCGGCATATTATTGCCCCTCTACGCGGCGTTATTAAATTACCGTGTTGCGCGACGAACCCGTCGATGCGGTCGGTTGACCGTGTTTTCTTCGAGTGACTCCCCGGCACGAGGCTGCCGTCGGGTGAAAATATGACCGAGGGGTAGTGAGCTGTAAAATGCGTTTCCCTGTGGCCGGGGCCGAGTTTCGCCGATCTAACGTCACAACATGTACACCCAGCCCGCGGCTCTCGGCCTGCCGCGCGCGCGTTCGGCATTTCGTGAACGGTCAGTCGTGCGGATGTGCTCACGTGCGGACCCGCGTCCCGAAGACGGATATGGTGTGCCTGACGGAAAGTCGGTGGAATGCGAGATTCTCGAACAGCGGCCGTAAACCGTATGGCAACGACACTAGTCCGGAATTCAGCGGCGGCGTGGCGAAACCAGAAGGGGTGTTTCGGGTACCCGGACACCCCCTCCCTCACCCCCTGGAGACTTAAAATCGTGTTTGTCGGAACATCATTCAACAACCGTTGGAAAAAATGTCCAATCAACCCCCCGTCGTTGGTATCGCTATATGTACGTATCGTCACACCACTGGTATTGAGTGAGCGCCGCGTTGTTTTTTATCATTATTCATTACATACCAAACGTAGAACATTGAAATGAACACCAAATTATTTGTATTTAAATATTTTACAAATAATCAACTAACCATTTTTCTTAATTATAAATATTTCAAACTGTAAAAATGGAAATGAGTACTATTTTTTCAAAACATTTTGTTTTTAGAAAATTTTAATAAATATTCACTTTAATATTTTTTTTTTTATTATATATCTTGATTTCAAATACATGATTAAATCATATTATCATATTATAAAGAAAATTATACAATAATAAAATAAATATTATAATTGTAATATTTAATGTAGTATTTATATTGGTGTCTTATTAATTTTCAATAATATATTCATTAGAGCTGTCAATATAATCGGATCGGAATCTTTTAAATAATTTATTTTCTCTGATTCAGTAAGCCACGAAATAAGTTTATCAGACATGATTGATTCAAAACGAAAATAAAATAAAAACAATAATGTACGTACGCGCCGACCAAAAATATTACGCCGTTACTATTGAGCGAGCACAACGCTCAATTTATGGGTACTAATGACATTGCATGTCTTATCAAGAATTACGAAAAAAACTATTAAATCGACAAAAGTATACCTGGAAATATGGCAATTGAAGGTATTAATAGTATCAGTGGAATCAAGAAATAATTAAACGAGTGGTTCTCAAAATAATATCGAGGTGAGCTCGCCACGATACCAATGACGGGTTGAATATTAAATTCACAACAATATTCACCGCGAAATGTTGTATAGTTACTATACAGATGACGTTATGATGAAAGGTTAGAATGTTAGATCAAAAAAAAATACGATTAGATTGGGCAATAAAAACGTGTACAATTTGTAATAATTGTTTTAATACGCCTTAAAATGTCAACATTTGACAACTACTAAAAATTAATGAGATCATTGTATCTGGACATCTGGATCGATATTAAGCGTCGAACATTTGGTTTTTTTTAAGGAAAATTTAACTCAAAAAATAGTTCTTTAATATTTGTTAGAACATACACGTATGGTATGCACACTGTACACCTAGCAATCACGTATTGTTTTACAGTTGAAAAAGAAACTGTCATGCAGCGTAGGATTAAACCGATACGTTATTTTTTCTCGAACACGCGATCTGCCCCTAAAGTATAATACTACGAAATTATGATAAACAATACGAGCACGTATATAGAGGTTATTAAGCCTACTTTTGTGCTCGGACGTATAGACTCCCGCTGGTCTTTCCCGATTGCACTCGTCGGGTAAGTCGACGGCGACCGTTCTTCGAGCAGCCCTGCAGGAACTACCGCTGGGACGGAATTAAGACGATCCCCGTTCCGCAGTTTCCCGCGAACCGCACTCGGCCGGTAATTATGTAAAACGGTCGCAAATAGCTCTTTTGAGTCGTCCAACTGCCGGATTGAAAATGTACGAAATTACACATGGTAGGTACCTATAGAAAACTTTATTAATTGAATATGATATTGTTGCGGTTCGTGGCGGAGCTTGTATACAGATCACCATAAGTTCACAAACACTTTTATTTTATGAATATATATGTAGATGTATAATAATTTAACGCATAATACAATAACAATTTAATAAATCATTTCAAACGTCACAGCGACGCTCATAAAACAGAATTATAAGAATTAAATGCTAGGCGTGAGCGGGTGTTCGTATAGGACCGTAAAAAGACAAACGTCGAGCACGCATGTACACGCGTGTAGTGTAAAGTTTTCGATCAAATATAAAGTTTCGAAATTGTGAATGATATTATTTTCATTCGAGATATACTTGATAGTACTTGTTTACACGCGAATTTTCAAGATGTTTTTTCTCACTTAATTTTGGCTGTTAAAAGTGCAACATAAATATCACGTTTCTAAATTATCACACAATATGATATTATTTTTTTAATTTTTGTTTTCATTGAATTTCCATTCCGTAAAAACGAATACTTACATTTATCACATTTTTATTTGCTCGCTTACGTTATAGTGTTTTAAACCGTTTGGCAAACGTATCGATGTTCTAACAAAGATACTCGTATTATATTATAATAATTCTACGTAAATATTATACCAAAAAACGATTACAGTGTAAACAATATAAATATATAACTATAAGTTATTAATTTAAAGCAATGACTTTGCATACTTTTTCCTGTTAATTTTATCATACGCTTTTTAAGTATACAACACATTCCACCACATTTATGATCAAGTACCCAACGTTTATAGAGTATATTTTTGCGTATAGAGGGCTTATTTTTTATTATACGAGCATATTCTAAGTTGTTATAGTTCATATTTTGATAGTTTATCGAAAATCAAACATTTCGGTAAATAGTTTTGTGAATTATTGTTTTTTTTTTTTTTACATACTTATATAAATGAATAAAAAAATGATTAAAGTAAAATAATTAAAATACAGTAAAATAAAGAAAATGTTAAAAGAAAATTTGTAATTATTCAAGTGAAATCTTAGTGTGGAAATTTTTTCACCCAATATTTTTAATTATTTTATGCATAAGTTCAAATTTTTAAATGCATATTCGATGATTTTTTAGTGCATGAAATGCCTTGCTTTAGTTTATTTTATATAATATGCAAATAAAATGTTAGGGTTGAATTAATTTTTAAACTATTTATAAACGTTTGCTTGTATTCAGATTGATTAAAACTGAAATTAACCGTTTTTAATTTCCTCTACATTAATCCTAAATGCATCGTTATTTTTATCGAAGATCGAAACACCGGACTTATAATACGTCATGTCGAAAAAAAAACTAGATTGTCACCCGTTTAGAACCTGACAAAGTCGGGTAAGGTTTCACTCGAGCACGTACGTTATTAGTATGTCCACTAGCACACGATGACTTTTAATTATTTCAAAGTCTGAAGGATAAACTGCCTAAGCCATGCGGATGCACGAGGGTTCTAGTGTTTATGTATAATGAGCTTAATAAATAGAACAATAGATCATTTTCAATCTTCAGCACGAGTGGAATATTAATTAAAATGGTACAAAAACTACATGTATTAGTACGATATTTTCCAAACAAAAATTCGGTTAGGCTTTTTTAGGCTTGGTGAAAACGTGAATTGTTGTGAATCAGTTAAAAGAATGCTAGCAAAGTAGAATTTTCGTTTGAGACAGAATTGTAAATTTAAAAAAATATAAAAACAAATAAAATACATAATAATGTTAAACTATTGGTGGAGATTTATTTATATATACAAGGTGTCCCACCGATTTACCCATAGCGATATCTCCTGAGTTAATGAAGATATTCAAACTATGTGTTTTATAAGACTTCGCAGGGACAAAAACTACAAATATTTCGTATTTTACTTGAATTTGACGTTTTGGTAAAAGAGGTAAAAAAGTAATTGATATTTTATTATTTTCAAATTATTTTCTACATTTTCTGGAAACTAAAAAAAATATTAAAAATCTTGAGGTTAATGAAATTAAAATATTGAAACTTCATAATGTTCTGAAAAATAAACTCCTTAAATGGTTTCCAAAATAATAAAATAAAACGTTTTTTTTTTATGTTCAAACTTAATGTTTATGTTGATATTTTTTATAGTTGTATTATATTATTATTTTATTATATTATACTAGAGTAAATTAATAACACAAAATCCGATATTAACAAGGCTACAAAAGTTTTATCTTTAAATTACGTGTACACAGAAACATAGAAATATTTATCGGATGCACTTGTGAAATTCTCAAAGTAAGACCGAGTGCTACGGACAGACCTCATTTCGTTCATTCCTATATTACGTGATATTGTTCTCAAATGTGTACCAAATAATCAACATTATAGACCGACTTGAATGGTCCATACGACGTTTGACATTTCGCAACCTCTATGTACACATGCGTCATACCAATGCTCACCGAGTAAATTGGATCACATAAACGTCATAAACAAATATAACACACGCATGTTATGTACGTGCATTAAAAGAAACTCCGTACATTTCTATTACCCCTAAGTAATCAATTAAATAAAAGTGCACCGCTGTGAGTTTACAAATGTAATTTCTTCTATTTTAATTTAATATGGAGAATACCACCCGATGGCGATTTCAGCCGATATTTCAAATAAAAGAAAATAAAAATAAGACTGCTGTATTATCACATGATGCCAGTGTATGGACGAAAATAAGATTTATGTTGAGAAAAATATTACGTTATAATTCATAAAAATAATTAGCATCTTATTATTGTTTTATATTTGTATTAGTCGCAATACTCATTTTTATGGCAGGTGATCCGTGTAGTAAGGACATTTTTTTTTTTATTCAAATCCAAGAAATAACGAATTTAAAATACTACTTATTTTAAAGTTCCAAATGCAAGTAATATTTATACTGTGTACGTTTTTTTTTCGCCGCCGCCGCCTGCTGTAGTACGGCCGTTGACTTCATAAAAGTCATAGAACACATCTGCTGAATATATTATTATACTGCATAATATATACAAATGACGAAACGTAACGTTATTTGTTCAGAACGGTTTTATTTTTAGGTTTTTTCATTCGGCATTAATTCTCGAAAAAACGGATTTTAGGAAATTGTATTTTTTTATTTTTTTTAGTTCAAAAAGTGCGATAAATATCGAAATGGAGTATTTAAACCAAAATATAAAACTATATTTTAAATTAATACTATAAATATATAATAGGTACAAATTTACAAATCTAATTTTCTATCGTTGATTAAATCATTTCATAAAGTAGTTAATAAATTATAATCAATCTTTATCTAAATTTTGAATTCAAAAGAATTAATTTATAACATTCGTAATGAATACTAGATACATTCAAGTAGGTACAATTAAATGGTGTCAGATCGCTCAGTAAACCTTACCTATAAGGATGTATTATTTTTTTGATAACTCAAACAGTTTAATTAAAAAATCTATTTTAAAATAGGATATGCCATTCGCTTTTCTAATTACTGCGTTTACAAGATTCCCAACCCTTGGGAAACAGGGTTGTTTTATTTTTTAATTTCATTTGTATAATACACCTTGTGTACGTAATTGCAACTTGAACTTACTTGAACATAACTATAGAGGCTTTTGTAGGCAAAGTATTGATCTCCATCTTTTTAGTCCTGGGTAAACACAATTAATAAGCAATTTCTCAACCAACAGAATATTTTAAACGATATTTTACAAAAGTCGATTTACATATTGTCTTAAATTTTTTTTTTTGCAAAATACTTTTATTTTCGTTTTATTATCATCATGATTACTCGAAAATCGATTTTTATATAATATGATGTGCATATTAAACCCAACATCTGTTGTAACACTAATATTATGACCCATTATGAAATTAATTTAAGAAGTTTTTGTATTTTAAGAAAACGAATATTGCGAATATACTTTTATAATTTCACGATAAAATCGTAAGTTTATTTTTTAGATTTAACACACGGCTGATTAATGACGTAATTGCATGTTTGCATGTCTGCATCAATTATGACTTCCAAGAAAACAACAGTAATTCTAAATTATATTGTGTTTTTTTTTTTTTTTTAATGCGTCGTGAGTAAAACGTTGTGAATAGCTCAGAGTCGAGGGAAAATAAAAATATTCATCAAACTAAAATAAGGTTAAAAGGCCAAGTTCTCAACTTATATTGAATAATAATTTTAAAAATGACTCGCGTTGATAGTATAATCATTAAATACCACATTTAATTATTGTAATTATATTTTCACAAGTATTTTTGTAGCTCATGTCTTTGTTCACATCGCAATAGTTAATTTTTTCAATTTACTATACGTATATGCACTCATTGGTACTGAAATTGATATTGAAAAAAAAAAAAAAACATGTATTTAATACGATATACCTCAACACGTATAGGTAGTAAGTATTCGACAATAATCAAATGGAAAACTTCCCGGTTCCGATCTTAACACGGGTTAAAAAAACGATTATGATAACGCGACTGCTATCATACGAGATTTTAAAATAAAATAATAACACGTCCGCACCGATGATATTACGTATTATTTTTTTACTCGACCGGTGTCGTTCGATATAGAGGTATAGCAGAAAGGTTTATTTCGAATCTAAGGGGATAGCTTATTTCGGACTTTACAGGTATACATTGTACGGACAATGGGGTCATCGATTGAATATGTTTATTATACAAGGTAACGGCATTCCGGTCGAGAACCGCCGTACGACGCGAGTTCACCGGATTTACAATAAAGCCCTACCCCCTCCCCGACCCCGACCGCCAGCTGAAATACATGTTTATTCACCGAAACTGAACGACCAACTAAAGCTGGGCCGTATAGAATTAAATTGAGGACCGAAGTAAATAACGGTGCGAGTGCCAAAACGTAAGATCAGAAATAATTAATGAATGGCCGTATAGACCACAACATAATGTAATGTTATCACTATAAATCAATAGCGGTTCGGTACAATGCAGCAACTCGAGTTTGACGTTCACACGTAATTTGTTCCGCGAGATTAAAATGTAACGCGCCTGCGTATTTTATTTTTTCAAACCGTACGCGCGCGCCATAATCCTCGCGCCACTACGTTGCCAGCACGGATAAATGAAATGTCAATTTCAGAAGTTGACGATGATCGTTTCTTGCTATTAATGCGCATTCGGGACGAAATAATTAATCAAAACGCACGTACAGGCACATGCGCGTAGACGACTTGTACGCTGTCGAGTACGTGAAACACGAAACAATATAACTACACTATTAGGTACCCATACACGAGAGGATTTTATGACGGATTTGGTCTAACGAACTAAATCCTTAGGTTCTCGATGGATTTGGTCCGTGGGACTAAATCCTAAGATGTGTCCACTAACGTGAAAATAAAAGTCCGCTACTTTTCGCGGAGCGAATCCACCAGTGGGCCAAGTCCGCTGGTTAGTGGAGGAAATCCGTTGATTTTTGTACTGAGGACCTAGTCCTCTGGTCTTTCAAGACGTTCTAAAAGATCTGCGGATTTATACGACCGATTACAGCTATTGTACGATAATAATGATATTGGTAAAAGAAAAATTCTTATCAAGGTCCGCCGGATCCGGGCTTTTAGTGTGTGGAGAAGCGAGAGACTTGATCCGTCGCTTTAAATCTGCCGGATTTTTATACTAGACGGACTTAATCCTAGAACACCACACACGATGGGACATTTTAGGGGATTTAATCCGCCAGAAACCAAATCCGTCATAAAATCCTCTCGTGTATGGGGGTACCTATTGTACCACGGAAACATCGAGCAGCAGTTCAATCGGACCAACGCGAATAATTACGTTCGCCGAGCAAGTAGCAGGTGCGTGGGCGGTATGTGGTTATGATACGCAGTTAAACATGGTAACATTGTGCGAATTCGATTAAAAAGGTTCGAGCATCGAATATCGCGACGGTAGCGTTGATGATAATACTTGAGGATTTCGAAAAATAAGCGCTCGGGTAGTCCATTTATTATCACGTGAAACGGTCAAATGTCGATCGTTTCGTCGCGGTATTTACGTCTCGTCGGTAAATAATCGGTCGCGACAAGCACGGCGTTTGAATATCATTTCCATTGATTACGTGATTGTTTACATCGCGCTATTACCTGTACGAAATGAACTGCGACGGCTGTCTATCATCGCAATGAGATGCGACGAATGCGCGTAATCGCGATCAAGGGGAGGGGCTTAGCGCCCAAGACACCAACATTCAAATTAGCACCCCGAGAACGGAAAATAGAAATGTTATCACTTGAAGTAATCATTTTATAATAAAGTTTAAAATATTATATAATAAATTCCGTTTTCGAAATCGATCAGAACTAACATTTTCCAATACAACTACCGGAATAGGTACTTCTTCTCCGTCACGTTTGGCAATCAAATTGGTCCTCTTACCACAAGACTTCGCCACATAGCACAGATGAATCAATTTCCGATTTAAACAATATAGTTTTTAATTGTCCTTCCTTTCTTCCTGGCAGTCGATTACTTTTTTCATTCTTATCTTCCTTCAGTAATATCACTACAGACTCTCGCTCCTTTCCTATCATTCATTTCATTATCAATTTCATCAATTCCTCCGTCTTCCTTATTTAAATGTATTTTTATACTCGTAGTTGTATAAAAGTAAATCTGTTTCAATAAGTGTTTACATGTGTAATTTAATCGCATTGCTGTAATGATTCACAACAAAAGCAAAATAAAAAAAAAACAACTTAACTAGGCTCGGAGAAAATATACCACATCGTGATTTGTGCTTTCAATTTTAATAACTGAATTATCGGTTGTTCGACTATGGTTATCCCATGACTTAAATTAACTGTTACTTTTTATATTTATGTCATTCATATTGACAGTAATTTCATATTTTTTTCGATTGAGTTAATAGATTTTTAAATATATCCTAGTACACTTAGAGAGAGATATTTATAATAAAATATCAACAGAAAATATTCTATACTAATTTGCTAAAGGTGATCGTATGTACTCTTTTTAAAGAAAACATTTAAATATATCGAATAAATAAACGCATATTATGAACGAGTTACATACATTTATTTGGTTTTATGATTGTTTTTGTTCGTTTAAAAAATTGTTTGTACTATTTTTTTTAAATAAAGGCCAGATGATATAAATCGATATTGTGTTTAAAAAATATTAGTCCCCCAATAACAGATCGCGGTTATACGAATGCGCATTTTATCATGTTTCATATTATTGTATTTTAAATATGAATAAACATGTAATTATTAAATTAAATGTGTAAATATTCAATTCAACTCGTTATTTTAATATATTATATTATGACATTTTAAACGCGCGTAAGCAACTATTGCGTAAGAAGTGCTATTTTCCAGCCCCACGATTCCTATTTCATTGGCACCGCGATACGCGTTATTTTGGTACCTATATACCACGGGCACGTGTGACCGAAATACGACCGTCCGTACAGTTATCAGTATACAGGATGATTGTCTAATATAAGTCAATGGCTTCTAGGCAAAATGTCACAAGCGACACTTTAAATGTATTAGCTCTAAAACGCGGGCCTAAGTGACATTTTTCGGGACTAAACCACTGAACACCAACGGAATAACATATTTGGGAACCCGACGCCTACAGAATAATATATTGTTCTTACAATAACGTCGTATTTTTAACAGCAATGTAAATTTAGAGAATAAGCGCCAAATATTCAAATTCTTTCATAAAAATAGTTCTTGATATTTCAATAACAGTTATTATAGTTCATTGAAAATTAGAAACATCATATGTTTGCTTTAAAAAGTACTCGAAGAAAATAATAAGAAATATATCGGTTTTTCGGGCCCCCTGAAAACTTAGCTAAAAGTCGTTTGCGCCTTGGAGCCGTCGATCTGTGCTCACCCATTTTTATACTTGAATTATATGCATATTTCTAAATTCTGATATTTAGGAAATTGACGTCAACTAAGACACTATTATTTCCAAACACATGTCTTTTTTTCTACCTCTTTAGGAGTATATTTTTCAACTTTTGTTTTTCAAATGGTAACACTATTTTTATTATGTCCAAATAATTATATTCAATTGATTTTATTAGAATTTTCGTTTTACATATGGTCGACATTTGTAGTATCTAGCATTCTATGGGAGTTTTTCAAATTGAACTAAATGAAGGTCAGGGTGTTATATTTGTACAAGCATAGGGCCAAGTACGTATATTATACATTTTACATGAAGAAGGACGAGCATAAATACTGAAGAGATGATCATACTGTAAAGACGCTGGTCCAGTAATACTCGGTAGGAATGGAACAGTGCGGTTGTCCAGAAACTTTCTGGTGACTAAATAAAATCGAACCTTTATCCGAATTTTCACACGAGAAATGTAACAACAACAAAAAATGCTTTTTCCGCGTCCGGCCGTACCTACGTGACCGTTTCTCCACGATAATAGTATGTGGTGGTAGTCATTTGCGCACATAATACGGGGGTGAAATTCAAGTCAAACATTTGCACCCCCGATTGGTTTAAAGCTAAAAATGTTAAAAATTTGCGTTTTTCGGAATGAGTTCATCCCAGTCAGCATACGCAGTACACTTATAACACAATCACGTAAAAATACCCCACGAGACGAGCAGTGGCGTAGCCAGGGGGGGTTTTGGGTGTTATAACCCTCCCCCTCAGCCGTATTTATATCAAAAATATAATGTTTATAATATAGGAATACAATCATTTGGTCGTGGTAAAATGTATTCTGTTATGCCGTATTTACACACTACCAGGGTT
The DNA here is from genome assembly GCA_949715065.1 of Periphyllus acericola. Lineage (NCBI taxonomy): Eukaryota > Metazoa > Arthropoda > Insecta > Hemiptera > Aphididae > Periphyllus > Periphyllus acericola. Next base: position 9,451,067 of record OX454269.1, on the reverse strand, counting down.
TAAGATAAACTTTATCTTAAATAGTGCACAAAGTGTCGTATTATTGCACTTGTGCAGACGTCGAAATCCTCCACAAGTTACATTTTATTACAAACCCCCCCCCCCCTAAAAAAAATCCTGGCTACGACACTGGAGATGAGTGTGATGCACGCTTAATGATTTCGACGAAAGTAGCAAAAACGTTTGGTTACGCACCAACAACATTTCGCACTTTGGGTATCACGCGTAATTCTGGGCTTGTCCCGTCGTTACCTCTTTACAGCGCCACATTGATTCCCTTTAAAATGCGATTGACGATTTGTTTCGAAATCAAAATATTTCATACCGAGCAGCAGCAGTAGTAGCAATAGCAGCAGTACGTGCAGGGCGTCGATCCCTCCACGGGTTACCTTAGTAGCTAGAACGAACCGTTTTATCACTCTCAAGTGTAAGACGGAACGCGCGCCCTCGCCGGTAGTACATGATAATAATGTGCGATGGAAGTGCACGTAGGTACACAATACGAGTATACTAGCTCGGTTTGGGCGCTCGACGAATCAAGCCGCGGCCGTTAATCGTGTGCGGAAGACGTACGTTGTTTACGCGCCGACGGTCGAAACGCACATAGGTCATGTAATTTTCTTCGCCGGAACACCTTGTACACCGTGATATGAAATCGATTCGGAAAGAAACGGAAATAACGAGAACGGTAGTGCGGTTATTGGGGTGAGAGGGGGGCTTATGGTAGGGGCGGGCGGAGGACGAGAGAGAAAATATAAATAAAAGAATGTATGCGTTTTCAAACATCGCGGGACAGGAGTACGCGGAGTGCATGGTTTTAATCAATAATAAACGAAAACGTTGCACGCGTACGTAGGCGTACCCATAATGTACACGAATTGAATACGACGAACGGGAAAGAATTTAAACAGTATTATATTATTGCGATTCGTCGTCCCGCAAACCAGTCGTTGTAACACGATTTACGTTTCGATCGTGAAATCACGCCGGAAGTCATATTATAGTACTCGAACCCTGCGCCATCTATTATATTTCGCCCGTCAATATACACTTGCTTATGTATCATGGATAAAAGATTTTTCATAGGATTTTCTATGAAACCGATAAAAAAAAATTTCTTCAAAGTCGCAGAGAAATATTATAGAGTATAGACGTTAAAAAATGAAATTTCAACGAATTTTAATTACACGTTATTAGTTATTCGGTTGTTATTCTATGCGTATTAATCGTAGCTACTCAAAACATTTACCGAGTACTTTATTAGCATTTAATAGACATTTTATAATTTTTGAAAAGTTTTTTTTTTTGTAAAAGAAAGAACCAGAAAGGTTCGACCTACCTTATTGAATAATTTGGTTCTACTACCCACTACATTAAACATCTCTAGAAATATAAACAGATCCATTCGACCTCTTTTCTTCCGAATACTTTAGACTTTAGAGCAATGGCACATAGATTTCAAGTTTCAAAGAATCATCCCTGTATCTCACCAGGTCTTGGAGTTTCATCCGACCTAAGAGTATCGTCAGTTTTTTTATTTATTTTTAATTATAATTACGTTAATATTTTATGTTACAATGATGATTGTGATATTATTATACACCGAAAGAGAACCCGTTGACAATATGATTAGTATTACTTCAATGCAGTGTATTATTTAACACTTTAACACAATACATTCGTATGATATCAAAACCGTACACGGTAATGCGCTCACAAAAAGTTCAATTTTATATTACAATCAAGTAAAACACATCTAATTTCGACAGTTGATTTCTAAATGGTTTGTAACTGATTATGACTTTTGAAACGTTCCAAATGTTAATATTTTGAGGTCAATATTATCAGTTTAACATTTTTTTGCTCCCTCTATGGTTCTGTAGTCTGTGCATACATCATTCCAAAAGTAAAATATAGAACTCTTACAAGTTCATCTAAACGCACATTGTCCGGTATTAAAGAAATGTTGGTATGTTATATAAAGTATAAACGAATATTAAAAACCTTTTATGCTGATCGTACATTTCTTCATCGTTTATTTAAAAAACTACTCATTTCCGATACAATATTTCGTGTACCGATACGCATTGATACCGAGTTTCGAGGTCGCCTTGTCGCACTCGTTTGTTTTACACGAAATTATAAGCGAAACTGGCACATCGCTTTTTGCAGGTAAAGCGTCATTATTATTATTATTATTATTATTATTCAACCCCAGTCAGAGTGAAACGGAATCTCCTGGGTCTTATAACGGCATTTATTATTTTCATTGTGAATTATTGTTTATTTTATTTTCTCCGGTGGACATTGTGTTTTGACAACACTGCAATAATTGATTGTATTAGATATACCCGTGGAATTAATGCGAAACGATAAATTATTCTACGGCCCGTGATTAATGCCCATTATATATGTATGCATAGCTGTTCGTCTTTTACGGAGATTCAAAAACGAGATTCAAAAAGATTCAAAACACGGTCGAACCATAAATTTTTCTATTACGCAGATAAAACTCTCATAATACTGCGCACACATTTTCCCGTTCGGCCGGTACGAGTACGGCAATAATAAGGTATCCAAAATGCAACTGTTGTTGAACCGAAAGAATCAAATGGAACGTACAATTATTAGCGTGCACGGAACGTGAATCGCGACGATGATTTGTACGGGTCGGTCGGAATAGTCTTTTGTGATTGACGTTATGTTCTGCTAAACAGTGTATGATAAATAATATTATGTTGTTCCAGAGAGATGTCTCGAAAGCGTATAAAAAAAACGTCCGCGAAAAGTGTTCGCGCACCGTGTACACAAAAACGTCACGATTGTCGTCGTCCTATTATTTGGTACGCGCATAATACAGCTATCGTGACCATATACCGGATATACCGTACGTACACACGCGTGTGTAGGTTCTGTCTGCGGCGTGTAGGTATGGGTGGGTCCGTAACGCGGTTGGCGTCAAAGCGCTCGTTCGAAAAATAATAATAAATCGAGTCAGCAGAAGGAGAATGGGGGAAAAAATCGTTTTGGACGCAGACAACGTGCGTCGTCGTCGCCCAGATGGAAATAGTATGTGCAAGTGCGGGGAGTGCGGAAGGGGTTGGCGAACGGTGACGAGAGGGAGGAGGGAAAAAATAAGGAAACTTGTCGTGGAATTCCAAAGGGATACAATCGGTGCAGCAGGACGGTGGGTTTCGGGCAGAGTGCGGGGTGTTGCGGCGATAGTAAATTGACGTGTGCGAAAACACGACTGGGGAACTTGGACGGGAGTGAATAGACCTTTGGCTTGCCGGTCACGAGCTTAATTTGAATGTACGGAATTACGTGTGTGTATACAATATGAGCGCATATATATTTATGTGTTTGTGTATGTGTTTATATACGAGCGTATACTCGTATACAGTACCCGAACACTGGGAACAACCCGGATCAAGAGATAGATGCAAGGCGAAGGGAAGGGAATAATAATAATAGTTATAACAGTAATAATAATAAAAGGAAAGGTATACGCGGTGGAAATCATCGGTATTCGTCTTCGGTCGCGTTCCGTCGCATGACAATACAACAACAGTGCTCACACGGCGGCGGAGACGACGACGAGTGATGTTGTTTTTACGGCCGATAGTGACTGGTGTTCGACGCGCCCCGCTCGGATCGAGCTTTTATTTTATTTTGTTTTTTAAGGCCAAGGTATCGGTGGAGGGGAAAAAAGTAAGCTTTTGGCATAAAAGTACTACACTCTCTCCATAATCATAAATCACGCGTAAACGCTGCGTGTCGTACCGTATAAAAGTGTATTATGAAAATATAAATAATAATATAATAACCGCTAAAAATAGGGTCGCGCTTACCTGTTCCCCCGCCCATCCCCTCCGAACACCATTAAGCTGCATTCGCGTGTATATGCACTTTTCCCACGCGCCTACTCCTCCTCCTCCTCTTCGTCCTCGTTCAGACTAAAGTTTTAATTTATTTTATTTCATATTTTTAACGACTTTCGGCATGCTACAACAAGGCGTGCTTCGAACTCGAATAATGCACGTCGTTTAGGTACGATATATTATAGAGGTACCTGATACATAATAATATTAAATCTTTGGGCTTCGCACCGACGCCATGCGATTACGTCGTTGTATCGTAGTATCGAATTCTACCGGGTCGGCTTGACCCTTCGATCCACGCGATCGTTCAGGCAGGGCCGTATTGAACAGGGTTGGTTCAGGGGCGGGGACGATAGCGCCTCCTAACACATTTAAGGGGTGGCAAAAAATTATGATAACTTGCTTCATGATGTGTTTTTCTTATTATTAGAATATTATATTATTTATCTTTCATATTGAACGTATTATGCTGCATGGACTATTTTTAATTAATTGCGTGCGGATCGGGCGACTTTTTAAAGGATAGTTGTAGAAACCTGTTCTTGCACTTTTGGGAATTTTCCTAAATGTGATGGATACTACTCTACATCTCTGGTGGAGGGTCGGCAAAGGTTTGTCTTAAATGCAGCCCTGCGTTCAGGTGTACCTGATGATTCCCGTTGATTTTAGTCGTATTGTTCTCAACTACTACATTAAGTGTTTATCATTAACATCGATCGATAACCACGACCTAGGTCGAAGTGTTTCATCAATAAATCACGTTTTCTACGTATGATTATTAGATAATTGTATAATATTCGACAGTGGTTACTGCACAATATGTGTTCTCTGCCTGTAATCGTCGCAAAGTGTATTGTCAACGTCGGTACAAAAACCAGAAAAATACGGACCGACGTACAGCGAGATGGGATGAAATTGCGTATAAAAATGTTAAAAAAGTATATGTAAACGATAATCATCATCTTGAGCGGAAAATAAAAACAAGTACTGAAGATTCGTCGATGTAAATATCGAACCCGAACAGCGTGTTAGTAAAATTTTCACGAAACATCACATATTACCGTATAAATAAGTTCTTTACATTCTTTTAGTTATCAATATCGATCGAAAAGAGAATTATTATTATTACTGTTATTATTATTATTATTAGAATTATTGCAGTTTTTATGTCGGTTTAATGATATTATGTTTTATGGAGGACACATCCGCATGATTAGTACGCGCGCAATTAGTGCGTTCGGAATACGTACGTGTGAGAATATTAAAACATTTTTACTATCCGTACATGTACCACGAGCGAATTATAGCATAATATAGAAATGTTTGTCGATAAATTATTGTAATACACGGCTCACGGTCAGGAGCGCGCGCATCATCATCATCATCATCATCATTGCGTTAAACAGAGAACGACGGTCCTACCTACCAAGCACGTATTCAGGATCAATTTTCGGGGGGAGGGCGGGATTTAAATATTTTTAATACATGAACTAAAAAAAAATGATTATATTATTATTTTAACGTTAATATTATACAGTACAAAATATAATATTATAATGTATACAGACTATATAGTGTAAATATTAGTAGAAAAATTATAAAACAAAGTCAACCTTGCGTGGCATTCAAATCAATCCGATAACATAGTAGGTACGTAGTCATTTTTAGATAATTTTAAAATTAAAGATAACGTGACTAATGACGAGTGGGAAATTGGGAAATGTATGTTTGTAGTTAGTCTTAGTTATATTATAAATACATAACTACTTTAAAAATTTCGGGGGGGGGGGTTGAACCCCTAACCCCCCCCCTGGATACGGGCTTGCTACCTACCACTATGGTATCACGGCGTACAATATTGACAACGTCGACAGTATAACGCTCTAAACACTTACGGAGGAGGCGCGTGGTACAGGAAATATAAACTCGGGTTCACGGATCACTATTCTCGTAATTAATGTTTCGGCGACGCGGGTAACGGGGCAACATCGCGGATGCGTGGATTTCGTTTTCGGCTCGGATAAGATAATGTTTAAAAATTTAAATGAACGAAACGTTTAATAAATTACCTCGCGAAACGTGTACGCGGCGGTGTACCCGGACGCTTCTAATCGATCAAGTGCGAAACGCTGCCGAGCACCTCTTGTCCGGTACCGTTGACGATTAATTATTTATTATCATACGCTCTAAAAATGTATTAAACGGAATAACTACTACACGTTTGTTTTGTATCACTGTCTGCCTGCACGTCAATAATTATTATAATATATTACCATTGACCGTGCACGGTGTAATACTATTATTATAATGTCCGTTGCGATAAAAGATTTTCGCTTTAACACAAACGTCTCCGAACGAGACGAGGACATAATTTAACCGGCGAAAAGAAAGAAAACGGCCAAATCAAAGGTTTCCAGACCGTTAGAGTTTGTTTCGTCGCTCAAAATTCTAAAGACGAAAATTTAAGTCTCAAAAATGCCCCCGCACACGACGAAAATTATTGCTTTGCAGTTCTCCGGATCCAATTTGTCTACGTAGGAAGAACGTGAAGCACTCAAATACATTATGTATTTATGTAAGGGGACTTATGGATTCTGAGTGAAACCAAAAATATATTGGTTTTATCGTTATGTGTGGGTTTTTTTTTCGTTTCTGGTGTTCACGATATCGACCAGAAGGAATGCTCCAAATGTAAACAAACTGGGTACTTTTCTGAAAGGAAATTTAGTCTTATTTATTGGTACCCTTGGAAGGTCATTTTTTGAATTTCCTGACAGTTTTTCGTATAATATCCGATAAAAATATTTCATCATTTTTATTAATAGTGATGATTACTCGTTTACATCAACATATTTAGTTTTTCTGGGTCACTGATATCAATAATTGCTTTAGAGCAGTACTCTCGATTTCATCCATTTCTCACATTATCTTTCGTCTTTATTATCTCTCAACAGTCAACGACTCTCTCCTCTCAGCAGTCTTCATATCACACTCCTGATATGTGGGATATCAACCATATGCTTTTCGACTGTCCCTTCCTATCTCCTGAGCGCTTACGGTGCTCTTAACTTATCAACTGTCTTAACATTCCTCTTAATACTCAACACATACTATCTACTCAATCAAGTTGACTGTCATCCTCGCCACTACATCGTTCATCCTTGCTACCGGGCTGCTATTAAATAGTCTTTTCCAATATTTTAAATCGTCGAGAGACTAACTGTATAACATTTTCAACGTTTCAACAAATGTAGAAGCCAATTTTCGCGGACTCTGTCACAGTGCCACGACACCGCAAAAATGTGTTATCGCTGAAAATCCTGTCTGTAAAACTCCACGCGGTCGGCATCGGACATCGTCTACTGCCTCTCTTCCGGCTCTAGACCGTAGACGACGAAAGACGGACGCTTTCTGTTTGCGAATATTTTATATATATATTTTTTTTTTTTTTGTAACTCGTTTGCGTACCATAAACTATAACAAAAGTCTTGGATTGTTCTCAAACCTTTTCCTTTTCACTTCCTCAGACTAAAGACTATTTCTGTATTAACAAACGTGATTAAAAATATTTAGTTTTTGTTAATTTAATTTAAAAATAATATTGTGCTAAATTTTTTAATATATAAATATATAATTTTTAATAGATTGTTCTAAAGTAGTGCACACTTAAAAATAAAAACATAATTTTAAAAACACAAAAAAAAATACAATTTTAAGTCGACGCGCAACGACGATGTATTCAAAATAATTCTAATAAAAATTATGTTCTCGGAAACAACTGATGAACTCATTTGTTCCATAGTATTGCGGGTTATATATTATGACGAGGAGGCCCCGCTAAATGTGTTGTACCCCGGGCACCGAAAAATTAAGGGACGGCTCTGATCGCAATAGCCCACCCTATGAGATCTGAGGTCATAATATAGTGAGACGTCAGAGCCAGCGGTTATACTACTAATACTGTCCGATCATATTTTCGTAAATAGAAACCATAACATGTAATTGAAATTGAATGAATTCAAGTCAGTTTTTCTCGTCATTCTTATGCCTAGCAGTAAACAAGCGTAATATTATAGTGTAAACTTCACGGTCGTATAATAATATTGCCGCCACAATGCCAACCGTCGTGACGTTCTACGAGATATTTCACCTTAATCCATTTGAACACTGTGTCATACGATAAGCTATAAATGTAATAATTTGTAACCTTAACGTATATTTTTGTTTAAATTATAAGTCGTAAACACAATGAATAGGCCACGATGACCTAGTGGACCCGGGCCGTAGTCTGACTTACGAATGCTCTTCGCACTAAAAAACAAAAATATTGGATTTAAATTGCAAATGTTTTTTAACCAGCATGTATTTTACGCTCTGCAGTAGATAACCGTGAGCGTTGCCGTATTACAAAATAATGTCCTCATCATATCACGTTAAATGTACGTCGAGTACACCGATGTTGTTTTTTATCGAAAGTGTTATTCACAGTAAAAGAGGTGAATACACGACAAAAAAGTACTCGAAACTTTAGGTAAGTAAAAAAAGCATAAAAAAAAAAAAAAGTGCACAATACTACACATTGCACTTTTGTATGTGACTTCGTGAAAGCGCATGTTGAATAATATATGCATTTGTTTAAGTCCTCTCGAAACGAACGTACAAATTGTACGTTGAACTTGGAGTCCCGATATTATACTATATATAGACGTGTGTATATGAGCTTTTCATAACTATCATATATACAATCTCCCCTCCCCTCCCCCCCCCCAAACCCCGTCCGGTACAACCATGCTTATCTACATTATTTACATATTACGAATACGCACAGCATGTCAACGTTGAGCAATAATAATGCATAATATTGTACACCATAATATACGGTGCTCAGCGTTGTCGATGGAATAATTTATTGCGCAAACAATCACGGTACTCGGCGTGCACGACATTATGACCTCGTCGTACGACCGCGTTGTGAACGGTTATTTCCAATCGGTCAGACGAGATTATCACACCTTAAAAAATATGTCGTTAATATTCGGCGGACGTATCACTGCGTTATTATGAAGCGCGAACAAAGGAATCCGGCGGTAAATTCGAATATATATATATATATATTTATATACTTGAATATTGTGATTGTTATTTCATCGAAGCGTTATGAAAAATCCGCACTCGGAGTCCGAACCTCGCGTGGACCACAATAAAAGGACTCCTTATGAATAACAATAAAATTGTATTCGTTGAAACGCGTGCGCGACGGAAAGATCTTTCGGAGGCAAGCAAAAAGAGACGTACGCTGAATAATAATAAGGGGGAGAAAAAATACTGGGCGTTGACGGTCTTACGCGTTTTCGTCCGCGAGGAAAAGTCGCGCCGCGCTTCCGGAAACCGCGAGAGAAATGTCTCGGTGGAACGACTCGGTGGAGAACAACTGCGCGGGTGGGCACGTGCGGTGCGTTTCGGTACACGACGCTTAAAAACCGGTAAACGGTATCGTATCATAATCATTGCAATATCATGCGCGACCCGAAGGAACTCGTGACGGTCGACGACGCACAGTGGGATGAAACCAATTCTAGCACGCCAAAATTATTATTTTGGTAAATTAATTTTTATTTATAATTTTTTAAGGTAAAAATACTTTATAAACTTAAACTACTTAAATCTAGTTTATTTTCACTATATTCACTACTATCACTTAATGGTTCGATGGATGATTCTTCAAAGTGTTCAAAGTGTTTTCGCGCGATATACGATTACGATTTAAAAATTCAGTTTTTCCTACGTTTTATTAGCAGAGGTGGAAAATCAAAAAAAAAAAAATGTTATATCAACCTTTTTATTGCACGACAAACTATTTTTTATAGTATTGATGTGCACCGGATTAATATGTCAAAATGTCTCGTTTCATCCACAGTTCCATATGATATATTGTTTATTTATATCTTAGAAAAGATAATAAATCTAACAGGTTCATGGGGAGGGGAGGGGCATGAGTTCATGATTTACAATATCATTATTATTGTTATATACGTGCATATTAAAACAAATCACATTTTAACTGTTATACAGTTTTAGACTCGTAAGATACTGCTAGTTAAACGATAAACACGCTATGTAAGTAACAATATAATTAATACAAAGAAACTAGCAGAATAATGCATTATAATGTTACACATTATGCAAGCAACTATATCAAATATTTGAAGATTTATATTTTGTTCTTTCTGTAACCAATTGGTTATATTTTCTTCAAACTATTAAAAGGTTGATTTGTTTTGATTTACAACGATAGCATATTATATATTTCGGGTCCTTTATAAGTATAAGTGTATTGAGTTAGTTTTCTATGCGTTAATGATACAGTATTATAAAATAATCGTATTGTATTATGACCATATTCTATATACTAGGTGTAAGGTTATTTTCAATAATATGAATTACGAATGATCTGTGGAACAATTTTAATTCATTGGTAGTACATTTCATTCTTTGCATGGATATCCTGTGTTACACACGATATCGTTCTTCTTTTAAAATAACTTTTATTATTACACGTGTATCCCTGAAAACGTTCTGTTATCGTTTATAGTCGACTTGCGTGCTGTTTATCATATTACGTTTAATATCTATAATCCAACATAAAGTGTAAATTATATGATATTCGTTTAAGTCGCACGAAATGCAACGTTATTGAAAACGCAGTACACCATCGCGGTCGTTTTCGTCTGATGTTTGTATGTTCGCTTCTATCAATCACGCTTTTTTAAAAATATATGTGTCCGATATTGTTAAAAACTTTTGCCAGCGGGCGGCGAATACGGGCAACCCACCGCTTAAAAATAACTCGAAGTGCGTTATTCAAGTATTCGGGCGGTGTATTTTTATACGGAACCACGTAGAAACGGTATAATATAATAATAATAATAATAATAATAATAATAATAATAATATGATATTTCATAATATATTAGCTGGCAAGTGTCCTTCCACGACTGTTCGCCGAAATGTATTAATTCAACGCGCGCGCCATGGTTTACTGCGGTTCGGTCGGGGTTCAGCGTGCTCGTGGCGACGGAGACACCGCCTACGCACGTTTTGCTAACGACACCAAGAGCCTGGACGAGGCACGTGAACAGATTGGTCTGAACCGGTGCACTAAACGGTCGTGCACTCGTAAGACGCGGTGCAATTGCGCTTACGTGAAGCAACATCGATGTAGACCAGCGGTACCCAACTTAAATCAGGGCACGCGCCTGCACGTTTGAAGATTGTCCGTCACCGAGTACATTATTCCACCCCTACCTTGTTTTTGCGAAAAACGTGTCGAACCATAACTGTATAGGACAGGGGTGGTGCCCGAATTGTTCCAATCAAGTTTTTGCCAAAAAAAAAAAGGTTCTATACTCTTAGAATGAAAATAAATAATTACAGGTATCTTATCACATATTATTACGTGTGATTTTTGTTGATGTTTTTGAACGGATAAAATTTGATGTCGTCAGCGTAGTTAGTAACTTTCATCGCAACCTCTTAATCAATTCTCGTGGATCGCGCAAGTTTATACGACCATCGACCGCGTTATCGCGAAGTTACGACGGAAAAATTATGTACTTAAATTGATACCTATATGATACTCGTGGGACTTGAATAATAAAATAATGAGGAATTCTGCAATTTTTTTACTACGTTTGTTCATTTTTTAATTTTTATTGTTGATGAATCGATGAAATTGAAAAGAAAATCTCAGACATCAAAGACTACTTGAAACGAGTACCGCCATTATTACGAACGGTATAAATAACTTCATAGTATTGCATCTCCTATTTATTTTTAACAATTACTTATTTTTTCAAATATAACGCACATAGGGGTTGGACATATATAAGTACGTACGTTAATTTATTAGAAAAAAAATAATAAAATTATATATAGGTCTAATGGTCTATAATAGTAGATCGCTCTAAAACATGTTGTTGGAAACATTGTGTACCGATTCCATATTATACTCTGCGTGTACCAACATGAAAAAGGTTCGAGTACATTTACAAGCATTTGCTTCGATAACAATGGTTTCAAAACGACGTTTGAATGTATCACTCTTGTTGGATAGAACTTCAATACGAGTGTGGAATACACGGGGAGAAAAAAAGGAGAAGGCTTCCGTTGTGTCAGTAGTCAAATTACTAGAATTTCCTTTATATCGAACTCGTTCAACGATTTAAATGGGAAAAAAAGAGATATCTTCACGTGTGGTTCATATGCATAACTGCATAAGGTATATTTTATGCGAACGAAATGGAAATTTAACAATCTGACGATAACCGAATGTATGCCATATAGCTACGCTACGACCAGTTACACGTATAATGCGTTGGTAATGAGTTTAGATTAATTATTCACCTCGATCACGAATATAATAAACACGAATGGATTGTTTGATACGATCGATAAAATCATGTAATTGGTCTATTTTTGGTTATCGATTCTTCCTCGAAATAATCGCTATGTATAGAATGCATATTTTTACATACCGTTTTCTAAATATTAATCACACATGTTTCGATAATCGCTGTTCATAATTTTATCGTATTGTTTAGAGTTTGGGGGAATCGGTTGGTTTCGTGCATCACCGCGCGTGACCACGTCCCAGCCGTGCTTAGCAGTCTTCGAGTTATCGATCGAGCTGTGTGTGAACAGTGGAAAGAAGAAACCCGAAGGATTAGGAGGGATAAATGTTTTGGCGGACTGCTACGACGTGGTTTTTCATATATTAGCGAACAGGATGAGGTTTTTTATTTGCTCTCGGTGTGAGGAGAAGGATGCCGCAGCTCAGGTCCGCGGTATAGTAACCGCTTTAATTAAGCTCGACACGATGGCACGTCCATAGGCGGTCTGTGAAGTAAGACGTAATAATTATTTTATTTTTAAATCTACGATACCCGGCGACAGTTGAGCCGAAAACACATTTTTTACTATTCATAGTAGATACCCGTGAAAACGTGGCTATATTGCCGGAGTTTATACCGGCAAAGATATAGTTACCAGAAAAGTACCAACAATACGTATTGTGATTGTATTATATGATATGGCTGTGGAAAAATCCCACAACAGAGCGGTAACGGACTTATAATGTGTGCAGAAAAAAACCGTAAAACCGTTCAAAATATTCAAAGTTTTCCCAAACTTTCTATCGTCAAAACTTTTTAAGCTCCGCGTGTGTACATGATTATAAAGCTTAAATTTCATCACAAATTGAGACCACCGGATTCCAAAAATACTGCTCTGTGTGCATCGCACTCGAGATAACGATCCGGTGGCCCTAACACGGTTTGGTTCGGAATCTCTTCACTTCTTCAAAATAATTAGAGAGCCTTTTTACAAATACATGATTAAATGTAGCTACTTCTCTTGACTTGGTTTTCAAAATGTTGTGAAAAATAAAAATCAACGATTTATAAAGTAAAAAATCGTTTATATTTTTTTTTTTTTTTATTGAACAAAGAACATCGGCTACTAGGCCATTAGTTATAATTTTACATGAGAATTTGTTTTACAATTGTTGTGGCTTAAATTAAATTATAGTTATTAATTATCGTTTATAATCACTCTCCCAATTGTATAATATGCTTCTTAACAATAATATTATTATTATTATTATTGTACATAATTATTTCTTTTTCGGCTGTAACAATAATTTTTAAACTCTTTTACTGTTTTTATATTTATTGTAAAATTAGTTGTTATTCAAATAAAGTATAAAAACTATTACCGGAAACAGTTTATACTTCAAAAATAACAAAGTATAAAATTGCCTATAATATTATTTTACCATCATTCATAAACGCTTTGTTGTTCTCCACATTTTAGTAAATATCAGTAATTTTAGAAAACATTGAACGTGTAAAACTTAAGTCAATAGCACTGTTATGAGCAATTTATATAATAAAATAAACTTAAAAACGTGTTTAATTGTCTGACGACAAACAATAATTGGCATTTTCAAACTACTTATTTTTACTCGTTGTATCACTCTTAAGTCCTAATGTATAGTATTTGCTGTCTTGAAAAGAAACTTTTTCTGTTTTATTTATACTTATGATGACAGGAATGGTCTTATTTTAAATGTTATTATCTAAGTATTCAACTCTACATTTATTAATTATTTATGTATACGACTGTATCCTAGCATAACCGGCATTACCACGAAGCTCTTTGTCAACATGGTAAATATTTTAATCTCAATGTTGTATGTATAAATCAGTGTCAAGTTGTTTCTCCGATCAATGACATATTCATTTATTAACACGAAAAATGTATCATTGTACTTTATTTCAAACTGATGATTTAATATAATAATAAATATAACTATATTATCTGTTGATTATTTCAGTGAAACTTAAAAGACTACAAGACAACCCTATTTTGCAATTATTCAGCACCTTTGTAGCACCATGCGGCGGTTGAGCAATCAAGATCAAATTGAAAGGAAATTACTTTCTTATAGTACAAAATAAGGACTAATACATAATATATTTATAGTATATACAATATACACTGATGTATACCTTAATATATGTCTTGATTGTGGTCTTCCAATAAATTGGTCGTTTTGTTAATCACACTATTCAAATAATTTAAATCAAAAGTGAATTCTACAAAATGTTTAATAAAACAAATAAGTTTTCCGATCAATTGGGAAAAACAGAGCAAAAAAGTGTAAAAAACTTCAACCCCGATCGAGAATCGAACACGGCACCATCTAGTATTTGCATCGTAACGCACTATACACTTGTTTATTTTTCATAAGATTTTCTTTATTAGGTTGTTTTTCTATTGATATTTATCGTAGACACTCGAAACATACATAAATTATCGATTTATCGATATTAGCATTTTATAAAAATCTCATGAATATTCGGAACATTTTTTATTTTTACAAAAGTTAAACCTATCTAATTATAAATGTTAGTTCTACTCATATATCGACTATTTCTAGGAGAACGAAATTATCTACCCGACCACTTTCACTCAGAATCGTTTTTTCGAGAACAGTGGTACGTCGTAATTGATTTCATGTTTAAAAGACCCATTGCTTATTGCTAAATGTCTAATAACTCGACCGTGCGGAGTCTCACCCGACCCCTGAGTTTCGTCCGTTTTTTTTTCCGCTACGACTAGATATGGGTACGGACAATGTTGCTTTATTTACGATCATCGTGAAATTTGTATAAGTTTACAGTTGAAATTCGATCTTATCAATCTAAACACAACATTGCGGCATTCAGTGCCTGCTAAAATAGTAATGAATTCAATACACATGCGCAAGTACAATATTGATTATGTTGTGTTATACACGTAATGTTAAGACCGAATAATGTTTGATTGTGCATAGAAATACGTGTCAAGCAGAATCGTTTCGTGAAAGTAATGCGTCCAATCTCGTTCAAGCACGTTTAAAATAAGACAACATAAATGATACAATGTACAGCTTGATCATAATTATTAGAACACGTGAACTTGATGACCTGAAAATCTTTAAAAATGTTAAAATTACTTATAAACATCAAAAAATGACCACAAAAATACAAAAATGACTTTATAATGATCAGTGACTTAACATTTTTATTATTAAATTAAATTTTTTATATATTAAACATGTTTTTATTACTTAAACAGTTGAAATATAATTTACTTAATTATTAATTATTTGCCATCTACTCGCCCACTTGCTACAGGCATATTGCGATGGTGACATTGCGTCAAACCTTCGGTGCACCTGTATAATTAATACCCACTTTAAATGTTTGATCTAAACTATTAAAAAACGTACCAACCGTTTTATTCCTGTGGTATTATTATCACTTCGATTGCGCAAAGCGTTGAACGGTAAAATAGTAGTATATTAGATAGTTATAAAAATGCAATTGTACATTGTTTATTGGAACAACGCGAACGCATAGGTGTTCAAGCACATCTATTTTGTTTCGTCCGTCCATTATTATGATGTATCGATCACATTTTTACATGGACACAAACGCACGATTTCTCAAAACTGCAAATCGCACAACATAATGTGTGCACAACAAATACTATACGGATAATGTTATTAACAAGCACCATAGAGCCATTCATTATGCCGGAATAACGTTGACATTATGTAACATAAATTATAATATCGATTAATAATACATTTCGAATTACAAAACGTCTATATATCATATTTTAATTAAAATCATGTTGTAATAAAGTAAAAAGAACATGGGTATTTTTTTTTTTTTTATATTTTCATCGAGTTGAATTAAAAAAGTACTGTGTACGTTATAGTTTAACGAAACACAGTAAGTTCATGCATATGACATTTTTTATGAAAACGTAATATTTTTTTCATGTTCTTACCACAGTATTATGATTTATTCGAATAAAAGTGTGTAAATACGTATGATAAAATATAATTAACAGTCATTGTTTTTTTTTTTATTATTATTTTAAAAGTATAAAAAGCCAAGAAGGGCGGGGAAGAAACCAATTTCTTGATTAACTAAGTACAGATTTTAACTGTCTCCTATTTCGTTAATTAAATGAAAACATACCCGGCATAAAAAAAAGTGTACGTTTGTTATTATTATTATTTCCTCTCCCCCCCACCGGTAGATTTATGGAGTTTAAAATAAACGGTTGAGGCAGTTTTCAGTCCTAAAATAGCGGCCGGAAATGTATACAAGCTTCCCTTGGGACACGGCGGAAACAATAATTGGATCGTTTGTGTGCAAGTGTAGTTTACATATAACTCGAAAATGTTGACAGTTTTACGGGTTGAAACGCCGAAAAGTACTTAGTTGGAAGGAGTTGTCTTCATTAAAAGAATAAAGTAACGAGCACTACAGGAATAAAGCGAATAAACCAGAAAAAGTTCGTCGCTTAATGTAATTTAAAATTTCGACTCTGGTTAAAGTTTGTTTCAAGTTTCAAATCATTAGGTATATAGATTAGATATTACGTTTTCTCGGTACAACAATAACGTTTGACGATCCGTATTGCACCTGCAGATGGCACTTGATTTTCAACAGATTTCTCGCGAGTAGAACTCAAATCAAATCGTCGTTCCTCGGAAGGGGGGTTATATGAGTATACAACAGTTAACCATCTACAGTTCCGACGGCATGACTAAAAATATTTTATTCGTATAAACGTATCCGTTTCCAATAATAATTTCGGCTTTTCAAACAAACGAGCCATAAAAGCATTTATAAACGAAATATGTTTACAAAAAATGTATATATATATTTGAAGTATTCATTCAAGTTTGTTCAGCATAGACTTTATCGTAACTTCATAATACGCCGCGTACGGCTGATGAAATCTCGATTTCACGTTAAGCTAATAAAATACTATATCTTTTAAAAACATATTCGCGCTGTCACAAGCTTATTAGCACGTACAATGTATGCATAAACTTTACCATGAAAAAAAAATGATTGTTTTGTGGTATCATTTTAAAAATACTGTAGATATTACACATAATATGAGCACTACAACGGCGCCCAATTAAATTATAATAACCTCGCATTTTTCGCGGACTGTTGTTTGCTTGAATTCGATATAATCATTTTTTCAAAACTTACATCTTGCAAAACGTTAACACATAAAACGTAATGTTCTGAAGAATATAGCTGTTCTTGTTACATTACATTAAGGAGTACGGTCAAGTGCTAGTGATAAATAGTAATTCCTGTTCGAAATCCAAGGGTGCAATGCAGAAATTATACATTTTTTGCAGATCAAAAGTAAAAACATCTACTGCGTGAATATATATAATATATAGTATATACTGCAACGGCATTTCAAATTATCAATTATAAGAAAATATTTTATTACCCAGATCGTTTTATTGATACTTAGAATAAATAAATATATGATAATCTTAGATTCTGGGTGAAATGTATTGGTTTCATTATGATGTGTGTGTGTTTGTTTTTTTTTTTTTTGTGTTTGTTTACACGATTTTAACCGGAACGATTGCTCCGACGTATACAAGCCGGGTGCTTTTCTGAAAGGAAATGTTGTCTAAATGGTACTTAACTGTTATTCTACAAATATTAATCATTGCAACCTAGTAAGTAACTTCATTAAAAAATTTGGTTATACTATTGGGTATATCAACCATATTATTAGAAACGTAAGCTGATCCACCCGACCTATCTCACTCAGAATAGTTTTTTCGTGATCAGTGGTATCAATGGATTGGTTTAAAGTTTAAATATTATCCATACCTGTATCAGCTCTCCCGGCCTATAGAAGTTTCGTACGTTTTTTTTTTTTTATCATAAGCAGTCGGTTATAATATATTTCAACCATTTCCATGCAAGATTACGATAATTGTACCGCTCAAAAGCTAGCTGTTGTAACGATATATTACCACGCGTAAACAATAAATTCTATGAAAATAAGCCAAAGAGGACAAAACGAACTGTTTTATCAGTTAATTGCACGCGACAAGAAGAAAGTATAACATATTTCGCGATTTGGCAACACGCCTGTGCAGTTATAAACACGGGCGTGTACACGCTAAAAACGTATACTCTTCCAAATATTTTTCCGAGGTTCTTCGAACCTGAAAACCGTCTTGTCAGTGGTTTGTCAATGTAATCGGATGGCAAAAAAATAAAATAAAATAAAAATAAAAAAATCAGAAAATGTAATAATTACTTGTAAATCGAGTTGGTGTCGCGTAAAAGCCCTGATAGTAGTTGCCGTCAAGTACAAAAATACCAACAGCAAGAAAACTAATTGCATCGAAATGACATGAATATAAAATTTCTTAAAAATATTGTGTACGGTTGAAAACACCAAGATGGGCAAAAATCGAATTTCGCGGGATAATTATAAAGTAGATGTTATAATATATACATACGCTTTGAACTTTTGAAAAGTGATCCGACGATGCGTTCTTTGCTGTTATAAATAATAATTATAATACTTCGCTGACTGCCACTAAATTTAATTTCAAATCCCCGAATAATAAAATCCGTTGTAATCCGATATTAATTATTTAGGGGCTGCTAACTAGTGTAATATACACGGCGTCAAGTTAACGAGAACAACTACAACTATACTGCGCGTTCGTCTTAAATTAACAGTGTGTTTAACAAGAACCAGCAAAATTGACCGTATTTAACCGTCAGCTGTAGGTACACAGGGGTTAAGACATAATACATTCATCCGTGTATATTTATACTAACACATTCGTCAACAATGTGCCTAAACGGTGTTCGGTAGTATAATATTGTATATTATTATTGGTATAAATTCCAAGTCTTAATGTCTTACAAGTTCTGTAAATATCTTCAAAACATCTGGGTTAGTTCACCGAAAGCTGGTGTGAAGCGGACTTTAAAACAGTATACCGGATCAGTTATATTTTGGACTATTGTTTACATTATCATATCAAGGGTAAAAACTATTAGTAAAATGTATCTTCGGTTGATCAGCCCGGTAAACAATTTTTTAACGATTACACCACAGATATTCAAACAATAACAATTTAGGTGACACACGATTGCTAGTTGCTGTGTACAATATAACGTATTTCCAAGTTAACAGTCCAGTTTTTTTTTTCATAACTTGATGAAAGTAATCGTAAAAGAACTTCTTTGAAGCACTATATCTGTATCCAATTTCTGACTTACGAAAATAAAACTTTTGGAGCAAATTAACGCTCAAATATATTTTTACATATTTTGTATGCTTATTATGCATCCAAATATGGGCACTCGTTGGTGAGGAGAGTGGGGGGAGAAAAAACTCACCAAAATCTGTTTTTCTTGAGCATTGACGCACGCTTTTTAAAATCATTGAAAATGATTTGATAGCAAATAAGTAATAACAATATGATAAGAGAAAACATCAAATCAAGGAGTAGATTCTTCTCTACACTAAATAAATAAAAGTTACACATTTGCCCAGAAAAAGCAAAATTAACAATTTTTATTTTCAGATAAATAAAATATTTTTAAAATAATATATTAAAATTAAATAAATATATAATACTTAGATACTTATTGATTCTTTTATACTAATAATCAATAACATTTTTTTTCAGGCCTTTGTGTCTGTATGATTTATCTACTTAAAAGTCTTTAAATGCGTGTATGAAAACTTGGTTCCAATTTGCCCTACCCCCTCTTTGAAAATAACTTGATGGGTATCCATGCATCAAAATGGGCAAATTGAACGCGTTTTTTTTGGTAAAAATCCAAGCCTTATCGATTCAGTATGATTGAAAACACTTACGGTCGGTGAACTCTATTGAACGCATTTTTTTTTTTAGAATGATAAGGAATTAAATAAACAAACAGAAGCGGCATCTACTTCGACGATTTGAAGTACTCGCGTCTTCCGCACACAAATGTACCTATTATACTTATACGAGTACGAAGTACGAAAAGACACAATGATGAGTATTATAATTTACTAGCTTTGGTTACCTGCGGTTTAGTAATATGAATGCAAATAAGATTAAGAAAATGTCAGAACGCCAGGTTGAAAGTTGTAATTAATCAAAGTACGCTGAATACTGTCTAAGTACTAAATTTACTGATTTACGTTACTGTATGGTATACCTAAAGTAGTGTTGAATTTATAGTCATTCTTTTTTCTTTATACACGACGTTCTTTACCATTTTAGAGGGTGGTGTCAGCATAACCAGGTTGTGGGATGAGCCGCGAGAACGCTACGTAAAACAGACCATGGGAGAAACAGTCCTCTCTTAACTCCTGCGAGTTTTAGAATTTGGCCCTGTGACAGATGTAGTTGATGATTGGATGAAAGGCGATTACTGCAGAAAAATAATTAATTTTATCATATAAGTTTAAGTATTAAAAAGTAGTGATTTCATTTGTTGGGCTAAGTAAAATTTCCGATTAACTTGGCAAGTGCAGTATAATATAATACATACATTATATGAATTGTACTATAATAGCTGTATAAAATTTAAAGCGTTTAAGATTTTATTCAAATATGAATTGCCAATTTTATCAAAAAATAAATTGAAATTTTTGGAAATCACCTTCGGGGATGCGTAAAATACGTAAAGGATTGAATTTTTAAAAACCTTTTTTAGGTGCTCGCCTACGTTGTTCGAGGATCCTCTGTGCAAAATTTCAAGTCTCTACACCCAGGGTTTTGGGCTGTACGTTTATACACCAGTTTATCCTTTTCTATATATATGTTTATATATATGGATGGATTATCTTAGTGGGTACCTGATACGCGTTGGGTAAACGGTACTTGCATCGGTTGACTGAATCCTTCAAGATAGCAATGAAGAGCGTCTAGACATTACAGTTTGTGACGTTAACACAACAATTCAAATGTGTATAGTTACTAACAATGTAATAATAAAAATAATAACACTTCATGTTATAGAACTTCTAACGGGCGAAAGTGTTATTGTTTGTCTACATTCGTTTTACGCGGCAAAGGTTATTTATTGAACGTTGTTTTTTTTCTTAATTTCACTTCACAGCCTAGTATAAGCATTTGCGAGAAATTCCAAACCATAAATCCGATATCTGCCTAACTTTTCGACTTGAAGTGTTGTATAATAATATATTATATACAGTTCATAGAAGTACGCTCGAGCTTTTGTTTTTATATTATAATAACAACTTACGGTTAGGATTCTCTTCGGAAATAAAAATAAGCTTTTCGATCGATTTTACTACGCGTATGTATACTATTATACGTTAGGTACCCACTCAAAGTCATAACTTCTGTACGTTGAATTTTTTTTTCTCGTAGAAAACAATAAAAACGTTTGACGCTCGCGCGCGCATGTGTTTACATCACCGTCATCTTGTCACCGTCAAAACATGACTGTCGGTCAAGTTCCGATGAAACCTGTACAGGATGTTAAGAGGCTGTCACTTTCGACTCGTCGGAAATCGTTTTAATTTTTTCGAGCGTTAACCGATCGCACTACCTTCTACAAATCTTGTATATTATACGCTATACTCGCACGTAATAATATGTACATCGGTAAAAGTAACGGATTAAATATTTATAGATTCTGAAAAAACGGTTTTATGTTTTAACCGTTTTTTAGTTTTTGTTTTTATATCTATTATGTAGTGTAATATATATTATAACAAAACCTATAAAACTTCAGATATAAAATCTATAGGTTTTTCTGATCGTAGAAAAACAAATAATCAAAGATAACGCATTTAGAAAATCATAATTTTCCTACATTTATTTAGGTGGTAATAAATTGCACGCACAGTGAACATATATAGTAGAAAGAGTGTAGTAAATAGCGCCTGAAACATTTAAAAGTCAAATTTCTAAGTAATAAATTGCGCCAAACAGTAATTTAAGTAGTATTATAAAATATAAGTGCTCATAATATAACTGTCATGTTTCTAAAAAGTGTTAGAAAGCCAGTAAAAAACGTACATTTTATACAGTTTATTATTCAATTTTACTAAGTTATATCAAAATGTTTTAAAAAAAAATAATAAAGGACAGGACAAAAACTATCTTTGGAGGATAGTGATAGCCGCTTCTTCATGGTGTCCCCTCTCGATAATACTAAACGGTTACCATAAAAGTATTAATATTACCACAGCTAGGCGCAATTCCCTACGTAGAAGTACATTACTTCTAAATCTGGGACTTACCTACAAATGAGTTGGGCGAAATTTACTATTTTTCGCTTTTGTAGAGCGCAATCATTAAGGCTATTAAGATGTCTGCCCTTAAACTTTTTAATAATTCAATCATCTTTTAACGTAAGAGCACCTTTAATGGACGACTTTGACACAATAAATATTGATCCGATAAACCAGAACTGAGAAGGGGGGGTACATCTTGGTTTGACCTGTCAGACTTTGAACTACATGGAGGCAAGGAGTATACAATTAATGAATTATTCTATAATCAATGTTACTACAGAGCATAACTATGACTGTCGGGAATTTGTAATTTGCACCATCACAAGTAGTCGATAATATGAATTGTAGTTTGCTCCAAAAACGAAATACGTAATAAAAATGTACATCGATTATCGAACACTCGATTGTTTCGTCGACGATGGAAATTCAGAATTTCAAAATTCTACGATTTCGAGACGAATCACAAATAAAACGTAAAATACTTAAACCGGAACTCAGTAGATCTGGCAACTGACAGTAGGTTTAATTGTTTGCAATCAACTCACTTTGTTTACGACATAAGGATCTTAAACGTAAGTATGACGGAATAAATCAATTGTTGCCAAAAACAATATCTCACCTTGTGTGATTTACACTATCGTATCTCGACGTCTATTATGTCGGAAAAAAAACGATCGATTTTTATTTCTGTGCAGATTTCGGGTCAATTTCGGTGCTAATTGTTATGCCTTGTTATGGTAATTTCACAGCGATCGACTGGATCAACTTCCAGTTGTCGCATAACAACATCCGTCGCAACGATTTTGAATTACGAATAATTATTATCGTAATAAGTTATTAATACCGTAACGGCGGAAATATTATTACACCGGTACTATTATTATCATTATCATTCCGGTGACGTAGCAGCTGCGCTTGAAACCAAATGGTACGCGCGGCGGGATATTTCGCGCACCGCCGCCGTCCGCCCTGTCCGAGTGGCGACGCGCGGTGCGGGGAGTGACCTGTTGGCTGCCGCCGCGCTCGGCGTGCCGCGGTCCGACCGAGTATCTCCGCGACCACCGTGGTGCTAGCGTCCCTACAGTTGCGCACGTCGTTCCACCGCCGTTCTGCCGGGCCCGCAAAGTGCCGTCGACGCGACCCTAACAAGTAATAACAATAATCAATGATCAATATCGATATTGTTCCGACGCGACGTCAATGAAAAATAATAATTGAATAACAATCGACGTAAAAACCGCTGGTTTTTTTTTTCTGTTTTTTTCTCGCAAACATTCTCGTCTGAGAAAAAAGAATGACGGGTTGAGAGAGATTAGAGGGAATTAACAAAATTAGAACATTTATAGGTACGTTTTTATTATTATTTTTTTTTTTCTATTCTTATTATATTTTGTTTACGTTTTTTGTTCATGTATTTTTTATTTGTTCGTTCCAAACGACGAACAACTCGCGGATCCGTCGCGAACAGGTCACGCGATATTATTATTATTATTATTATTATTATTGGTACGCGATATTACGTTGTAAATACGGTCTCGTAACGGCACTGTCGCATTCGTATCGTTGCGTTTACGAAACGTGGTAACTGGTGGACGGAGAATGAAAAAAAACTGCACACGCCTGTCCGTGTTTCGGTAGAACCACACTCGGTCGGCCCACGATAAGTCGTAGGTTTACGTATGTCACGATCTACCGTTGAAAAAAAAAAACTGCTTTCTAATATTGTAACCGAGATACCGGCGTATACCTAATACATATTACCTACATGAGCGAGCGAACGGACGACCAAAGCCGTCAAAAAGTATACGACATGATGGTTGTATAGTTTAAAAAAAAATCGGTACGTAACGCGTCGTCGTGTGTTTTGGTGTTTTTTCAGGTTTTTTTCCCCTCCCTAAAGAATATTTTCACGTTATGCAATGTGTTTTTACAACATTATTTTACTGTGCATTATATAATACGATATAAACGTCATTTACGAGTCGAAAAAACGTCGGCCTCCGTCGGAGATAAAAATAACGCTGAATTCATGGACTAGGTTCAATAATTGAGATGATTTTTTCCCGAGCGGTCCCGACACGAATGTACATAAATATATACACGAGTGTATACTCGTATTTTAAACTAGTGTTTATTTACTTCGTACACCACGAACAACGCGAAGATAAATAAATAACAAATATCCATTATCTTTATTTTTCACGTCATACACTCATACGTCGTATAGAACGAGCAGCGTGTTGTACATACGTCGTTTCCGCTGTCAAAACGTAGATCATTTAATATACACGGCCGCTGCAATTGACATTAATTATTCTGTCATTCCGTCGGCTTCGTTCGTCGCGATACGTTATGCATATAGCACGCCATGTCGAGTACGTGCACAACAAACCGGTCAATTACAATACAGAAACGACCGGATTCTTAGCATGATCAAAGGTCGTTTTCTCTTGCCGAAGCTCGCGGCGAGAATATTCACGTCCGTGCACTACGTATTACTATAAATACGTATTCGGCGACCGAAATGTCGACTATAAAGCTCCATTGTGTCGGTCGCAAACGTTATTGCACGGACGTTATCGGTACGTCATATTTGCATATACGTCGTATTACACGAATAAAACAATTAATAAAGTAACAATCGTCCGGTTCCAGTCTTGTAAAGTTGGAACTTGACCGTAAAAGAAATGAATCGAATACTTTTGAGTAGGTACTCGAATACGTGTTTTGAATAACTTTGAAAACAAGTATCCGTGTCTGTACTTGGATACTTTTAAAAAGTATCTTTTACAAGATTGCACAGTGGGCAAGGTGCACAGCGTATAACGGTGTTTTAGGTGATTTTTTAGTGTTCCGACGCGGACCCCGAACGGGTTTGTTTTTTTTCCGACACGCGACGGTCGATCGCGATTTAATTCAGTGTCTTATGCCCCGCACTGTCGGCTCCTACTGCTCTTCCATGGGAGATTTCGAAAACTCCGCTCAAATATACGAAACTTTTTAGTCGTCTCGACGCGCATAGGTCTGTGATCGTGAAAACAGCATGCCGCCGATTCGGCCTTGACATTCGAAGTCGTTATTAATAGTAAGTGACGCGCGATGACGATCGACCACGGTGACCAAAATCTACCGCTGCGATGAAAACAATATGGTTTAGATACCTACTTTTATTTTCATTTTTACCCAGTCGGAAACGCCTTTCACTCTTCCGCTTTTGGTGTAACCGCCGTGTACTGGAAATTATTCGTCGTGTTCAATATTTAATTAAGACCTTACAAATATCTGTTCAAAATGTATATAATGCATATTTTGGTAGGTTATTCTCGTATAAAGCTATTAGGGGAGGGTACATGTTATATCTATCTTTGTTTATCACCAAAAATTAGTTGAACCCGTCGCTAACCTAGGTGCGATGGCATCCCCTGGATTTTTCTATGAGGGAGATATACGAAGTAAATCAAAGTTTGATTTCATGACAAACTAGTTTCAAAACAAAGTCGAATAGTTATTGTATGCTTTTTATAAAACGTCTCTGCCTATCGTACAAAATTTTTTTTAAATTATTTATTTAACTAAAATGATCTAATATTATGACAAACCTCTTTAGTTTCGGTTTTTTTTTTTACTTTCCGGCTAGCTCAGTCGGTAGAGAACGAGACTCGTAATATCGGGGTAGTGAGTTCGAGCCCCACGTCGGGCTCCACTGTCGTATACCGCACTTTCGTGGGTATCGCTCTATCCTCTCTTTAGTAATCAAAACTAATAGATATTAGTTCAATTATTAAGAGTTGATGGGTTTTCAAAATAAAATAATAATTCACATCAAAAGCCTATATTAATAAAACACAAAATAAAGCGTGGCGTCGTAGTCTCTACACATACGTGCTTCAACCGAAACACACACACTCTGCCAAGGTCTTGTCCGACCGGCTGTCTTAAATATTAATTTACAATATGCTACCTCAGCTCATTTTCATCACTGGCCTATCTTACTAATAAACTTTGTCTATTTGACCATTTTTATAATAATTAAATTTTGGCCTAGTTGGCACATACAACACGACTTTCAAGTAAAAAAATCATATTATGGCTATTAAGGAAATCTTATGAAAATGAATCAAATTTTCAAATCTTAAGTATTAAAGTTGAAAGTTTTATGAATTTTTAACTACAACAGTGTTGCAGATTTTCGTGATTATTGTCAAATATATTAATTAGTTATATATACTATGTAAAAATAACTTTGTATTAAATGTTCATGACTTTTTGTTAGAACAAAATTATTTTATCGACATTGAACGAAAAAAAGCTAAGAATACATAGCATTTTTAAATATGTAGCTCAAAAAAAGTGGAAATCATTTTAAAATTATACCGTCTTTGGTGTCTATAGCAAACTATGATTTTGTAAGCATTTCCTGAATATTTCAAGTGTCTACGATTATTGTTTTTTGAGATGCGACTAAAAATAACACCGATTTTGTCGGAAATCGGTGTGTCGTAAATTCTATTAATTTTTTTTCTTTGTTATTTTTCGTTGGTTTTTCTCAATAAAACCGTTGAGAAATTATCGTGATAACGTCTACTATAGCAAAAAATGTCCATTAAAACCGTATTCATATCTGTTTAAACCTTCATATAATTTATATAGAAATATCATCGTTTGTCCTTTGCCTTTTATCATATAAGTCATAAGATTTAGTATTAAATCCCATTAGAAGCCCCCCCCCTCCCCCCACACCCACACACGCCCACTAAGTACGTTACTGCGTAGGTATTTTACCACTTTTACCGAATGCGAACTCGCGCGAGTTAAAATAATAACGGATTGTAAATAATTTACAGTCTGCTGCGGGATTATTATTATTATAATAATACACGCGTACACAGCTATACGTTATGTTATGTTATACCCATAACCATGTATACCTACACGCTGCCGCCGTCGCCGCCGTCACATGTGCAACCGTTCCCAACGAACCCGAGTGCGTGTTAGTTTTTGTTTCTAAAGGGGATATTACGTAACAATTGAATAGCGACAACACTGTAGAACGGTTCAGACCGGTTTCGTCGAGTTACTGACCCCCACCCCGCGGATCTGGCAGCATCAGCAATGGGGTGTGTGAGCCTCTAACTTTAGTGTGGGGGGAGGGCGAGACGATTTTATAATATTATATCTCATCTCTGGAATATTGTCGTGTACGCCCGACCTATTGTTTTTTTTCTTTTTACGGCTTAAAAAATTGTCAACATCAAAATAAACACCGAACGCGTATCATTTATTGTGCGTTAGACTTCCAGATAATATTATTTGTATAATAATGTCATTACCTAATATTATTACCTGCAGACTTGCCGTTTTGGGCACTTACAGAATTTTATATAATATTACCACAGACCTTCACAGGTCTTCGAGGACAAAACAAGTTACACACGATTTGTTTATAATACTCGTGTCTTGTGTGGTATAGTTATATTGAGACAACATCAAACTCTGCAAGCGAGACTGAAAATTCACGTCTAAAAATAGTTCGAAATTAAAATTGTAATGATTGTTGCGTACCTATTACGTATTTACTGTTGACTTTTGGCTGGCAGTCATCGTTCGTGATTCGTAGGACGTAGATAGTACAGTTCGTACTTACTAGTTACTAATTATACCAAATCATATATTACTAAAAAAAAAAATTAAAATTGGGAACGAGAAAATAAAAAGGAAATAGAGGTAACTAAAGAAATAATGAATACAATATCTCTAAATCCTGAGCAAAAAAATAAATAACATTTGGGAAATTGTGTGAGTAAACACTTTTTCATTTTTGCTTTTATGTCGACATACAACTTGTAATATATACCGCATGCAACTTGTTCAAAAAAAAAGTTTCCTAGTTGATCTGTATATCAACTTTAATTATTGAATTCCAATCTAAATCTTAAACCTATTATACTATACTGCAGACAACTAGCTATATTCGGGCTCTTTTATAAGTATTTTAAGTCAAATTTCACGGTTGGCATTTAAGAGTCAGTGCTACCCTGATTGTGTAACTCAGATGACAGGGTGTACATTGGCACTCCTAGTTTTTTTGTGTCTTATTGCCTTGCCATTGCATTTACAAACGAGCCGCACTGACGTATATTAAGATATCTTAATTCGTTGTTGGATTAATCGGTTTTTTTCATTCGTACGATTGCAGTATAAATGTATAATCGCATCATAATATAAATGTAGGTAATTCGTCAAATTATGAAATGCATAAACCTTGAACCTCTCCTCCCCCGTACATCATGTGCCACTGAACGAAATACATGATCACTACGATGAATAAAAAAATTGACCGACAAAAAAAATTGGCCCGCTTAAATGTTGGCACCCCTATCAAAAAACCGAAATGCCACTCCTTCCTCGGTATGCCCGGGTACATCCACATAACATAAACAATCAATGTAAAAAGCTTTACCGGACTTGACGCTCGCATGTCTCGAATGGTCATAAAAGATAAGGTAAATGTAAATTATCTTGACTGTATATAGGTGCATTCTGTTTTGCAGTATATGTCAGGTAGGTATTCACATTGTTCACGCGACAATTTATTTATGCAACTGTACATATATATAGTCATTATTCAATTATAACACCCAAGTATAGATGCGATTAATTTAGCACACGACACATATTATTATTATATATAGTGTCTGTCGTGTTATCTTACGCAACGTACGTTGACGCGGTATTCGGTTATTTTTTCACGTTTTTAGCACTGCGTCTGCCAGAAAACAATATATATATATTTAGTATTTACGTATAGCCCAAGAAGAACTGCGACGCGATGATCCAAAACAAAAAACATTTCGTGTAAACGGGAGCATGAGATCTGAACAATTCTATCATTCCTAAAACATTTACCTCAACGTGAATTATGTATATTACTACCTAATAATATTGTACCTACTAATAATGTGCATCCACGTTACGTCATGAACCGTATTTAAACCGATTCTGGCTAACTGGAAATAGTTTGGAATACAGCTGTTTCGTCCAGACGTAGTTTTTACCGGGTTCTATGTAGAATAGTTGTTTTCGTATGCAATGGTTGTGAAATATTTTAAAATCTCTTGACAGCATTATTTATCGAAAATAATCTATACTTTTATAACTACTCTTTCATTACTGAATAATTTTAAATTTAACGTGTACCTCGATAACGATGTTTTATTTTGATGGGATAAAAAATAAATTATAATTTAACCTATCCGTCGTTTCTTTCATCGTCGTTATTAGCGATATTTTAACGTTCAGTTAACTCCGTATTCAAAGGTTTATTGCGATTTGAACGGTTAATTATAGATAGTGAAAAAAAAAACATTATCAAGACCAAGTGTATATATAATAATGCTACTTTGAACTATAAACGAATATTTGTGAACCATTTTACATTATTATGAAATATACTACCAACGTTACTTATAAACGGACGTCGAAAGTTGTAGCGCTAAAAAAATGCACTCATTAACGCGCTTGAAAATACTGAATATGCACTATAAAAAGGCATTAAAGATTAGGTAGAAAAGTACGGCGTAAAAATGTTTTGTGGCATTATATTTTCAAATAAGTCATCGTATTTATAAAAGAGTGCGCATTGTTTATTTTACGTGTAAAACTTTTTTTATACCGGTATAACGTTACAAAATACCCATCATTCACATTTAAATAAAATATCATTCGGAAGATGAAAATCTCTCCTTCAAACTCAGGCAACACGGTTACGGTTACGGTTTCGTATACTCTTTAGTCGAGATAATAATTAACTATGGCACAATAGACAATTTTCATCGAAATTATCGAATGTTCTCATATTATGTGTATGATGCAAATGTGCACGTACAAATACTTTGAATTTAATAGCAATAGTAAGAAACATAAAAAATAATAAACGATGATAATTATAATATAGTGAACCAGACCCGGCACGCAACAGACCTTGTAGTGCGTCTGATTTGTCCGAGGTCGTCCGCCCCAAGTTAATAACAATAATAAATTGTACATCATGCAAATGCTATTATGTAGTACTTGCATAAAATCATAACCTCTCCTGCAGGTGATAGTATTCAACTCGGAAGATAAAAATACACTATACAGTTCCTCGGGACAATTATTTAATATTCCATTACTCTGAGAATATATTACGTACTGGTCAAATCGTTCTCGGGATACTTGACGGACTATAGTTACAATATGTTTGGGCGCAGACGGTAGACGGTCTGCGAGCTTGTTAAACCGTCGAAAAAAGCCCATATAATACGGATCCGGAAATACGTATGGTTTTCCTGTGATAATTTTATCCGGCGCAATAATACTACACGCGTCGTTTGAACTATAACGTAGCACGCTACTCGATACTTTTCCTCGAAAAGGAAAATCTATGAACCATAAATATGTTTCCGAGGGATAATAAAGAACGCGAAAGAATTTCTTGTAGTGGAAAAATATCGAGTAGCGTGCGCTGCGTTATAAACAAATTAATTTGTTTGGCCAATTACAAATAATTAAAAAAATAAAGTCAAATAATATATAATTTTTATTGAATTCAACTGTCACATTTTATTGAAGTATTTATTTCAGCTACCCCTCAGGGCGGTCTGTGATGTTTTATAAGAAAAACATTTTCTGATATTTTATTTATATGATCTATTTGATTGTTTCATTAATTGTCCTGATTTACCGGCTTTATTTGGAATGGTGACATGGTGCAGATTCTTATTTCCCACGTGATTCAATAAAATATTCACCTCAATGGACTTTTTTGATTCTAGTCGTGATAAATTGAAGTTCAATGTTCATCGATGTAAAGAAGCATTGTTGATGTTTAAAAAAAATTTTTATAATATTCTTAATTAAGTATTCTGTGTTTGAAGATTGTAAAGTTAATGTTTATTGTGTCATCAAAATGAAGTATTTTTTGTGCGTTCTTGTAATCGTCAATTTTATTTACTCGTATACATCCAAAAGGCTCATCAAGCCCATTAAATTATTATAGATAAATAAATAAAAATAAATAAAGTATGAAATGTAATTAAAGCAGTTAAATTTCCTTCTCCAAAGTCTGGTTTTACCGTTACAATTGATAATGTTGAATATCAATAATGCATCTACTTTAATACAAATATAATAATAAATAATAATCAATAAAATGATAACCAATAACCATGGTAACGAAAGCGTTACTAAAACGACCTCGATAAAAATAAAATGTTGCACCCTCCCAAAATCATAATATTTATATTAATAATCTTCTATACTCGTGTATGTTTAAAAGAAGACGTCTAACTGATTAATCATTATACGGCTCAAACCACTGGACGAATCATTCGATTATCTAATTATCTAATTACTCATTCGAGTACACATAGCTGTTATGACGTAGGCACCCGCTAAAAAAGGATTTTTAATCGAATTCTTAATGGTTCAAACAGCTTTGGGCGTATATATTTTCCCACCCTTTGGACTTTGGTTACTTAGGAAATATTCGATTTTGTTTTGACCAGGGTTTTAACATGTTGATTTTAATGATTACCGATTGAGGTATAAGACGTGTAATATGTAAATTAATGTCATTAGGTCGTTCGACGATCGAGCTCAATTTTTTTTTACATCGAAACAGAAATCGCTCCAATCTAATACAGTAACACGTATTTCCGGGCGAGTGCGGGTACTTCAGCTCGCGCTATACTTATATCTAGATCTAGGGACTTCATGCTCTAAAAAACCTTAAAATATGCATGCATTTATGCCCTTAAATATTATCATATATGCTCTGAAATTATGCAAAAATACTTAAATATGCTCTTAAAAATATTTAATTTTCATTAAAAAACCTAAAATTACAAATTGTTTTACTATTATTTATAAATAATTATAATTTCTTATTATTTTCATTTCTTCTTTTTTAAGTTTGCCTTTAAACAAAACAAAAACAAATAAAAAAATTAGTTGATTCTGTTTATGAATTAATAAATTGAAAACCCTCGGTAGATAGATTATTTAATAATTTATATTTAATAATTTTAATCTTTTTTTATTTTAAATTCATAGAAAATTCATATTAAATATCGTATTTTATTTGTAAAATATGTTAAAAATGTACTAAAAATACAAATATAGCAAAATATGCACTTATTGGAAAAAAAGAGCCAAATAAAAATGATTGCCTTAAACTCCTATTACAATGAAACAAATTTCTATATGACTTAGCTATGTTTTAAATGATTATTGAAAAATATGCAAACTCCTATTTTACTCATTAGCCCTACTTATATCTAATTGTGTACAGCACTTCGCCGTGATATATTAATGCGACTTCGGGTCGGCAAACACATCGTAATACAGTGCCGTCGAAATCGTAATTGTGGACGCGCGGCGTCGGCCGTACTACCGGACGACAGGACCACAAAGTTGAGTACGCAAAACCGCAGCCGTGCCTGTATTTATATAATACACCATTGATGCACATATTATTATTAACACCGAAGTGTGCCGCAGATACGTCGACCGCGTGCAAACAATGACCGGCCACGCGAACGTGCAATATAATCAATACGACTATACTTAACCGTAAATGCACGCGCGTCCGCCCGGTGGTGATATCTGTTTGAAAATGTTAAATATATTTACACGTCATGGACGAAGCAGGTGCTAAAGGCGTACAGCAAACGCATTATCACGACGTCCTCGCGGAATGATCATAATATATATATATGTATATACAGGGTGTCCGACCGGGATTTACCCTTAGCCATATCTCCTCCGCGTTAATAGAGATAATCAAATTCTGTTGACAAATAGCTCGGTGTTAGGTTTGGTTCAACTGTCACTTTTCAATAGATTCATGATTCTTAATAATTTTTTTAGTTTACGAAGAAATAATGTAAACGATTATCACCTCGTCAATTTCCCGATAAAAAAATGGTGATAATGTTATTATTATTTAAAATTATGTAAACAGTACACTTTTTTCTTGAGAACTAGAAATATTATTAGTTATTACAAACCAAAAAGTTAGTGAAAGTTGGACCGTCAACATTTTCAAATAAATAAGCTAAAATGGCTTGAAAATGGCTATCTTGGACATTTACAAAAGTTTTAAAACAAAAATTTAATTTTTAACTACGCTTATATTTGCCAAATTATTGTCAAAAACATTACGTTCGCCCAGGGATTTTCATAAAACAAACTGAATTCGACAATCTCTATTAGCAAGGGAAATATCGCTCTGCGTAAATCCCGGTGGGACACCCTGTATATATAATATCATGATGCGATTACCATTTGATTTTTTTACACATACGTATGATTGTGTATTTGCATTTTTTCAATCGAAACGTTCAACAATCGTTGTTTGTTCCCGAAACCCTAATTTTTTTTGTTGAAAATAAACACATACCTATCGTAGGAGGTTTTTTTTCAATTTATAGCCAAGTGCATCGAAACGCTTTGATTTTGCATCAATGCGTTTTAGATTGAGGACTGTGGCTAAGCGAAATTGGTTTTGATGTTTTTTTTTCTCTCATTAATAGCTTTTATGTAAATCTGCACCGAACGATTGCGGAACTTTTTTTGATTTTGTCAGATGTTTTCTTAAGCGCTCTAGAGAATAATTTCAAAAAAAACTTGAACATAACGTAAGACCTTGCTTCTCGTAGTTGTTTTTATTTATTTTGATGAAACAAACGATTTTTTCATTTTACGTTTTAAAAATAATAACTTTACTATATTTTTTAAAAAGTTTGCAGTAACTGTTCGTAAGACAAATCAAAGCACACGACCGCTATCGATCGGAAATACCTACTGAAGTTTCTCGAATAAGTACCGAACTCCACAATGCCCGGGCGAATTAAAAACGTTTATTATTTCAATTTATTCTTTCGACTGCTTCGAATATGTATACGATACAACATCAGCGGCATCGCGCTCGCTCAAGTCTTAAATACATCTATCCGGTCGTTTGTAATACACGACGGTAGTTCGAAACGCGTGCAATTGTGTGTACAAGTGTACGTATATATAGCTTTTACAATACTTAATAGACTTCGCGAGCATTATAGATATATATATATATGCTGCGCAGGACTGTTTTAG
The DNA here is from genome assembly GCA_949715065.1 of Periphyllus acericola. Taxonomy (NCBI): domain Eukaryota; kingdom Metazoa; phylum Arthropoda; class Insecta; order Hemiptera; family Aphididae; genus Periphyllus; species Periphyllus acericola. The sequence goes on along the minus strand of OX454269.1, from coordinate 9,416,376 downwards.
ACCGTTATCCGTATATATAATATGAACGTAGTACGTAATAAAAAAAAAAAATGCCGTGAGCTCGTATAAAAGCAATAGAGTTTTTTTTTTCCATCCCTCCGTAAAGCGACTGTCATTCAGCATTTTTATATTTTATAATGTATTCTTAATGGCCAACGGCTACCGAGCAGACGGTGACATTGTTGTTCGTTGCAAGCAGATGCATTTATCTTACGTAAACGTCACTGTTTTTGGCAAGATACAGTACGATAAAAAAAGAATGAAAAAAAAAATCGACGAGATGTTCCATCACTCATAAAATAGAAAACCCCCATTTCTCGTCTCGTAAATCAACACACGAAAACGCCTAATCATAATTCGGCCCTAGTAACGATATTTTGCTGGCCTGTACAAAATCGCCGATTTTTAACAATTACACTTTGCTCGTTTTATATATACGTATATAGATTTAGTATGTTGTATTGTAATAAAATCGCTTTTAATTTATTGCCGCTCTTCGGAGAAACATCGCTTTTATGCAAACGACGGTCTTGGCAATAATATTGTTTATGCCTTACATTTGAATATTATTTAATTAAAATGTTTTGGTCTAGTGCACGTTTTTCTAGTAGCTCTTAATTCATAGAACATTCAACTTCGTACAACATATATTTATTGTTATCAACGTTATCGTGCTTTCAATAAATATCATTCCGAACGATATGTGTGTTCCATGTGTATACATGTCGAATACGTATACAATTGTGTTTTATTTTGTTTTTACGTACACAACTGAAATCATAGTAATTTCTTGAGAGTGTTTAAAATAAGTTAGGCGTTACGGTAATTACGAGAACGTTGTTGTTTTTCATGTACCTACGTGAACACGCGGTTTAGATATGAATTACGTCAACATATTTACTATAGCGAACAGATATAACTCAATAAATATTATATTATATACCCTCTTGAACAGCGATCGCACCGCTATGATAAGCGTTCGACAATATTTTTTATCGCTTCTCGTAAAAAAAAAAAAAAGAAAAAATAGTAAACCTCTTGTGGCGTCAATAAAATAATAAAATTATCAAGTAGATGCCTGTATAGAAATGTATGAAAAATGCCGATGTATTGCGTACCATTCGTGCGTGTGTTAAACGTCTTAACAGCGTGAATATAGGATGCGAGTGTATATGAGTTTCTTTTTATTGCCGACGTAGGTCTATAAATTAGCGACCAAAGTCGACGAATTGGAATAAAATTTCGTACTAAGTATACGAATCTTGAAGTATTATCGTATTGGTTACAGAGTATACGGTATTGCACATAAAAACATCATTTATGCACAATAAGTCGAAGTTTATGTTTTCAAAAAAACGTTAAATGTCCTTGCAATGCCGCAAAACGTTGACATGTCACAACAAGTACCTAGTAGGTGACCGAAAACCAACAAACATTTTTTGATAATAATAAAACTTTTAATTCATTTTTTTATACTTGCACTGCTATTGTACCTAATTTGTAATTACTGATTTCTTGTACTTATTTCAAAACAATATTACCTAAGAACGCGAAATTATAAATATTTCACATATTGTACTTTATTTATATTCGGAATAATATATAATACGATATAATGTTAACAATAAGATATAGCTTAAAATAATACAAAAATGTTTATTTTGTTTTATTCTTTGCCAACTATGGAATTAGGCATTTTCCTAAACGCCTAGGCATTTAAGTAAATTGCTAAGCTTAACTAAATGCCGAGGCTGATAGTAAGATCGCATGAAAATGAAATTATTCGACTACATTTGCCTAGGCATTTAGTAAAATGCCCGACGTGACTAAATGCCTACGACATATTATACATACATTATAATATATACTATTGTTGATAAACAAAGGTCGGTTTGGTCATAATGACGACGGCAATGGCCCTATTAAATCAAGACTACTATAATTATCGTACACACACACACAGAATACGGGCAAACTGGCAAAGGGTGAACGAGTCGAGTACCTACTACTATACCGTGGTCTAGCTTCCGTCGAGTGTGATGATTTCCGATCCGCAAATTAATTGTGAACGTAATTTGGGATGAAATGTATTCAGTGCGCAGAAACAATTATTTGGACGGACGGAATACGACCGTTTGGCTCGAGACGCCGCGGCGAATAACGTTTAGGACGAAAGTTTTATCCGCAATGACCGTTATTGATCTCGGCCAAAGATCGAGGGGTTCATCGCACGTGGATCGTCCAGCACAACTCTCTATGACTTCAGCTACGGCACGCGGCCACACCGGGCTAGTGTGTTCAGCGAAAGTGACGTGAAAAAAAAAATAATAAAAATCCAATTCCCGTGTGCGTATTAGAAAACTAAAAACACTCACAATGTATAGATGTATGGTAGTTAATTATGCGTAATTATCGTCGATATTGATGTATTTATAATACGCCTCTATTACGTGACTTATGCGATGATATTATGCATGAGAGGTACTATTGTGATGTTAAACATGAATTATAATATATATTTAGTTCTATCGACCAACGCCATTTCTGTACACGCATTTCGTAATAAAGTGTCCTAATACATATATGTTATTTGTTTGACTCCTTACAGACGTAGAGTTCAAAAGTGTGCAGACCGCACTGCAGTTGCATGCTATGCTATGCAATTCATTAACCTCGAACTGTTCACGTGTTGCAATACCAGGGTAATTTTCGGTGCCTGCATGGACACCGTTGGTACCAAAAATGTATACCGCGTCGCGCGTCGAGAGCAGTAAACTTCTGGGCTGGGGGAGGGGTCTTTCTAAAAAAATTGAACCGCACAAAATTTCGCGCGTAAAACGTGTTTAACATCTTATTCTGTTGAATTTCTGTTATTTATCACACTATAATATGTAACCAATGATTATGTTTAGGTATCTTATGATCATATTTCTTTTTATTCATTTTTTTAAGCGATTTCCGAAAATTTATATTAATAGTGACGATAAAATATTGACCAAGTAACTATACTATAACACGATTCGATGTTGAATTGATTTTCCATTTTACCAGAATAGTGTACACATTAGTGGGTAGCCAAGCGATTTGCGGCTCATTAAGGATACTTTAAACGCGTTACGTCAAAGTATAGCATATTAAATTGTAATTATAAATTATTATTAGCTGATAACACCTAATCAAGTGAAAGCTATTAAATATGGCAGTTCGTTTATTTTCTAATTTTCTTATGAATTTTTATTTATTTTCCCATTATTGTTTACGTACCGATTGAGTGGTAAAATATAAAAACTTTTAAACAATTCTCAAAATTCTGATTGGAAATTGACAACAATGTGGCATAACAAAATAAACTAGATGTTGCTAAAGGTTCCATAACGTAACAGAATTCTTCTAAAAACTCCGTTCCGACATTTTCAATTTATTTTTTTATTAAGTCGACAAATGCAGCAAACAATTTTTTTTTTACTGGCCACAAATTTTCTGACTGCATGGAACACTGAGCCATACCTGTTTACAATCTATACGGGGAGTTCATAACTGCATAATATCTCGTGTGCCTTATCCGAGACAACTGAGCTCCTACGGTTAAAAGGGGTGTTACAAAAACACATAAAATTTTGCCAACACACACACTTGGAGGTTTTATTGCATGACTGTTCGACGACTTCGATTTTCGCTACATCACCATAGTGACGATTAAACTTTAAATTTTGTTCAGGCGAAATCATCTAGACGTAAGATGAGAGATAAATAAATGTTCATCTACGTATAGTTTATCCGGATAAGTCGTCCCAACGCTGCGGAACACGGGAAATAATATCGAGCGACGTATAATGCGTAGAAGTATCACCATGTGCACTGCAGGTAATATTAATGATCCGAGGTCCGAGCTGAGCTCCGGATCGCGATGCTCGTTTGTTAGGCTCGTTCCGCTTTGATGTGTCAATGGAGAACATGCTTATCGTCCTTACGTGCAAGGGATGTGTACAAAGCACTCGTCCGGGTCCTTCTGTGTACACACGCGTAACGTGTATATGTGTACGCGTGTACTTCATACGTACTGCAGTTGTACACACACGGACGCACACGCCCATAGAAAACGGCAATCGTTGTGCGTAGAATATCGTACATATAACTCATTTCGTACTAGGTATTATTGATGTTTTTTTTTTTTTTTACGAGGGGAAAAAATACGTTTGACATTTCGACCGTGCGAGGATTTCATTTATACATTGTGATGTACGAAATTCGCGCACAGGTATAATACCTATACAGCAGGTACGTTATCATGTTATACGTGAATGTGATATCGTAATACGAACGATTGTGCGCGGTTTCGAACAATGTGCATCGGTCGCTGCCCGTAAAAAATCATTACCGGGCATCGCATATCGTTATTACTTATTGGTTATTATTAAATTACGTGGCCATCGCCGTTACGACGTGTGGGCACACACGCGCCACTCCGGACAAAATGTACAGGGCTTTCCGTCTTTCTGCCGCCCTTGACTCTGTCTCGCGATCTTTCCCTCTCTTCCTGCCCGTACGATCTCGTTACATTACGAGCTATTTCCTTTTCGGTATAGTATCGCGGAAAGGAGGAGACGGTGGTGCACGCGTTCGCAGTAATAATAATAATAATAATAATAATAGTAAAATACCAATGACAGAACGTACGAGAAATCAGGTCAGAGGTCGTATAATATAATACATATTACTGCATCAGCAATCGGTGGGCGGACTGTATAGCACAGTTTTCCCAATCCAATATACCCAATTTTATTATTTCCAAAACATTCTCTCAGTTTTAATTTTTCCAAATATCTAATAAGAATAAATATGAAATATTTGTACCTTATATCATTCACGCACCCCGTAACCACGTATCTAGAATAAAAAATTAGGTTGAAACATCAAAGAGTCGAAACGTGGTACCTAAGTCTAAAATTTAAAGATAGGTCGACAGCAATTTCTTGATTTACGTATTATATTCTAAATGAAACAAGGAATGTATTGATCTTGTCATGGTGTGTGTTTTTTTATATTTGTGCACACAAATTTCGACCTGAAGGATTGCTCCTATGTATACAAACCGGGTACTTTTCTGAAAGAAAATATTGTCCTGTTGATACTATGAGGAGGTCATTTTTTGAATTTCTCGTCAGTTTTCCGAATAATTAAAAAAACATTGCTAAAAACTTCAACCAAAATCGAGAATCGAACCATGTATTGTCTAGTATTTTTGTCACGCACTATCCACTCGTTAATTTTCCATAGATACAAGATTTTTCATAAGATTTCCTTTGCTTGGTTGTTACTCTAAAAACATTAATCATAGCGACTCAAAACATACATATATTATCAATATATAATACATAAGTAGTTGACCCTTTCACTCAGAATCCTATCTTCGGTGGTATATTGGTTTCGAGTTTAAAAGGCCCATCCATCTATCTCACCCGACCCTGGGAGTTTCGTCCGTTTTTAATATTCATATCTGTACAGTACTTTATTATTTTATTTTTATTTCTTCGTTATCGTAAATATGAATTACAATATTATTTTATTTTTTTTTTTATTTTCCGGGTAAATGAGTTATTGGTAAAAATAACGTTGAGAAAATGAACTATTGGTGAAGATCAATTTGGGGAAACTGCCTCCCGACCCCTTTGACGAGATGAAACAGCCCGGCTCCGAAACATTAACGGAATAATTCCTTTGCCACGGGCGTTCGTTGTATGCGCCGCCGCCACGCTGCAGCAGTACCTATACGTGTATAATAAGCTGCTGTTTTGTTTGCCTTTGTGATATAATTAAACGCCACCGAGATAATAATATTATGCGCAACGCAGTTCTCGGTAGAGGTAATAATCGTAATAATAATAATCATAATAATAATAATACTGTCTGTTGTTTATTAAACAACTTTTACCGCGGCGTACAACACGTAATAACAACGTGTGCCGTGTTTCTTTATTGTTCGAAAACCGATGAATATTATAACAATACTCGTACACATGACGTCGTGTGTCCCAGGCCTTACACACCGCAAATCCCGTACGCACGTGTACAATATATTTTCGTGTTTATTAATACGTGTATTATTCATTTAACGTGCGCAGAGGCGTAACTACCGCGGATAAGTTGTGCGGATGACGATGATTTCCATCGTTTCTACGTGCGGTGGGCGTCGATCCAACGCGTTATTATAATAACACAACCCCGTGGTGTGCGCCTCCCTCCACCCCACTCGACAAGTGTTCGGGAAAAACTTCGCTTAACGTTTTCCCGCGACGATGTCGCAGCTAACGCATGACAACGCATAAATGGGTAATATTTATATACCACGTATACCTAAACGGTTTTACGTTTCACGCGCTACACCCCAGCCGTGCAGCGTTAAACGTCTCGGAGCATTTTAAAATGTATACCGTAGGTACGTCGATGCGCCGTCTTTGGTGCCGAAGGTCTACAAACGTTTTACGCGAAAGTCAAGTGTTCGAATGTAAAAACGGTATAAATAACCGCGTGCTTAAAAACGTACTTGTTCAGCACGTTTGATCGTCGCGAGAACCTCAAACGCGGACCCTGGACGTGACCGAAATCGCTTGTACATTTATTACACGCGTGCCCCGGTGTTCGTTTGAAAAACGTTTTCTAAATCCAAAATGACGCCTTTGCGACGTATTGTGCGGACAACGTTATTTATGACTCACGAGTACGGCGCGAGTGGCGTGGCGAAGGCTTATTTGAGAGGCGATTGCCTCTGAGTTTTTTGGGTTCGGCTGGGCTTATTAAATTGCCATCACCCCATCTGAATTTAACTTTTTTTCTAAAAAAAAAAACAATACGTATAGGCGCACGATGCAGTAGTTTTAGTATGGTATGTCGTACAATTATTATGGTCTATATACGTTCTATGTTTTCATTATTGGCCCAGACGTTCGAGTGCACACGGGCGAGAAAACGATCCTTAGTCCTTACAAACAGACATACGGAAAAAAACGGCGATAGTCGCGAAAGTCGATGGACGACGCGATGAATAGTTTATCGGTCCGACGGTTGGCGTAATATATGTTATTATTCGCCCGCGCCGAAGGTTCGTTTATGTGAAAGAAATCGAGAAATATTATTTAAATAATATTATGACCGTTCGATGGAACTTTTGGCAAATACTCCGTGATCGCGAACTCCAGACAAGGACACTCTTGTAGTACGCTATGTTATTATACTCTAGTCTAGTTATTTATTTATGCGCCCCGTATACACTTGGCTGTATTAGCCAACTTTTCCTGTGTGTGTGCGCGCGTGTGTGTGTGTTTGCAATACACCGAGAACCCTACGGAAAATGTCACGGTTTGAAAAGGGTGTTGGTAGGAGAAGGAGTAGAATACTTAAGAGTCGCGATTATTTATTCATACATTTTCTACCTTTGTAATTCAAACGTCCGGGGTGTGTAGCGGCTTTCATCGACTCGCCAAAATAAAAAGATTCCTAGGACTTATGAACGTATTGGGCTCGGGTATAGCAATACGTATAATAACTGATGACGTACATTGAGTTCCACTTAATGTGATCACATTGGTTCAGAGGATTTTTATTCCATAAAACATTTATTTTTTAAGACGATGTTTACACGTATACTTAAAATAAAATTTAGATCAAATAAAAAAATATAAAAAAAAATACAATTAAAATAAACTAAAGAAACTGTCTCTTTTCTATTGGACTTGAGAATCTTCTAATTTGATTTTAATACTAGCCTGAAATTAACTTTTAACTATGCACTATTTTATTGCAAAATTAAATACAAAAACAATAATGTACGCACAATGTACATTGTACCTGTAATTTTTGAACTAACTAAAAAGTCGTTATCGTTATAACCGGTTCGAGGGCCACCCGTCTGTAAGTGGACCGGTAAAGTACGGCAAACTCGGTGGGCCGAATTCGTCCGGTCCGGCCCCGGGTCGCAACGAAGTATACCGAGAGAAACGCGCGTCGCCAAAGGTCGCCAGAGGACCTCTGACGAGCCGCGTCGCACCGTACTTGGACTTGTGCAGAGTTCACGCGACCGAACGTAGGCTAGGCACCTATCACGTGCGTTTACATCACGCCGCCGCGTTATGACTTTGCGGGGGACGGAGCAACTCGCGATGTATTTATGTAGTATACATCACGTGCGCATTACGTCGGAACATGTGCGAACTTGTTTCCGCGCGTGAATAAGTAAACAAGTAATCTCGTTACGCGCGTCGCGGAAAAACGTACTGCGCGTGCGCTAACGCGTGTTCGTATAAAATTACTTTTACCCCGTGAACTCGTATTTAATTTAATCAAAACGAGGTAATCAGATTAAACCGAGCGCACTGCGACCGAGCAGGGATTCGTGCACCCCGTAATATTAATCACTGTTCCGTGTGCAATGTGCATACAGTTGCAATCATCTGGTGTACCTATAGAGCAGTGGTTCTTAACCGGTGTTCCGCCAACATTTTAAAATCAGTGAAAAATTGTTTTTTCAATTTGAAATTTATTTAATTAATACAATAATCTATCCAATTATTCTAATTATTAGAAGTTAATTTGTAACGATCATTTTAATAATAAAATGGACAAATTTCTAAAACGAAAACATGATTCTGGTACTGATAATGCAAGTACAAATACAAGCAATATCAATGATGATACTTTCAATAATGAGAATAAAATAAAAAAGATCAATATTGCAATGATTTTTTAAATTTTGGATTCTCTTATGTTTACGAAAATGATTGTCAAATTCCCCTTTGTGTGATTTGTGGAGAAAAGTTGTCTAACAGCGCAAAAATCATCAGGCACAAATATCTCATACAAAGTATTCAATTTCAAATTTTTACATTTTTTTAATTTTTTTTATTATTTTATTATTTTTTAGTGACTTACACTAACATGTATGGCATGCAAACAATTTTATGCTATAAATTCATTGCTTAATATATTAAAAAAATTAAAAATGTATAGGTATATTACTATTTTATTTTACGGTTGTGTTCCGCGAAAATCTTATAAAATGTTAAATGTTCCGTCATCCGAAAAAGGTTAAGAACCACTGCTATAGAGAGGTAGGTGCGGTTTCATTTGACCAAACGCAACGGCGTACGCGGGGGGGGGGGGGTAAGGGGCTGAAGCCTCCCCCCATGGCCAGTAGTATTGTTTTTTTTTATGTATTATATTAACAACATTTAATAAAAAAGGAATAATTTTCGGAATTCGAAGTAATACGAACATTTTTCATACATCTCACCCAAACATTGAATGCAATTGATAGATTGGACGAAATAAAATTTGTATTTATTGTATCTATTGCCTATTATTTTTATGATTGAATGTGATGGGTTTTTTTTTCATGTTTATTTTTAACAGTTTATTATCATCATATCAGTAAGAAAGTATGCACTTTATTTTTCCAAACTAAATGTCAGAACTGTCAAATGAGTAAATATTTATTTTCAAGCTCCACCCATTGAAAAATCCCGCCTACGCCACTGACCTAACGCGCCCGCTCTCACTAAAACATCCGGCCAAACGTTTGCGATTGTTTTCGCACGATTTGCACTTACGCTACGCAATAACGCGCGTAGACCAGGGACCGTGCAGCCCGGCTTGTAATTATTCGCGGCCCACGATCACAAAAAGAACAACGCATTGAAAATGATGTCTCTGTTCAGCGGTACTTACACTCGAGAGCATATTTTTTCACGAGCGCAACTTGTCAAATCGCAAACTAGAACTCGGTTCACTGGCGTTCGCCTAGAAAACTCGTCGAGACTCAACATCGCGTCTCGAGTATACAACCGAATGTAATATGGACAAATTAGTTTCTGAAAAGCAAGTAACAACGTAAATCGTGCCGCTGAACGTAAGACTATAAATAATTCGTAATTCAAAATTGATACGTGTTAATGTACGTAATACGTTGTGAATATTAAAACGGTTTGTCGTTATAATTGTAATGAAATCGGAATTTCTGTATAAAATACACGGTTTTACTAGGAACGCGGCCCGAGAGGTTTGTAGAGAGTTTGCATCAAAAAGTTGAAGGCCCCCCCGACGTAGACGGTTGGTGTTAGATTGTGAGCGCGGTATAAGTAATATAGTAATTATTATACCACTGGTTTCTCTCGCGAATTCTCTACGAGTGTGTACGCGCATGGATCGTCTAATTGCCGCTACGTCATTGTATCAACTTCTTTACCGGGAACATGTTCGTTTTTAAAATGTTTGCGACTCGAGTTCTTACGGTTGGTAAGCAATACCTTTCCGCGTTGCACTTAGGTACTTTGAGTTTTTTTTTTTTATAAGCAATATAAACATGAGAATATTGATAAAGTGCAGGAACGTACGTATACGGACATTAGTTATCGAACAGGCTGCGCGCACTATGTTCGTACTGTCACGCGCGTGCTTACGGTACCTACAGTAAAGTTATCATAAATCGTTGTACCTAAATATTTTAAATATTTATAGACCGTAGTTGTGGGAATGATTAATTAGGTGATGTAAAATACAATAATAGACTATTTTAAAATCATTGTTCATATTATTAGCATGACGATATTACATTGTAGGTAACTTTAGGTAAAACGTTGCGCATAGAGGGTTTTCGAAATTGACGATTGTTTTTAAAATCTTGATAACTCGAAATTTTGAACACACGATTATTCGTATTCCCTTTCAGATTCGTAACATCAAAATATTACCACCTGCACACACGTCTATATTTATATACACAGTGGCCGCCACTTATAATACTCACTTTGGGACCAGCAGAAACTGATACTCTTACAACCGAATGAATGGCAAAGTGAGGAAAAAACGAAAAAAACATTTCGAATAAATTATTGATTTTATTTTGCTATTTTAATTTTGAAAATTTATATTATTTATAAAAAAAAAATTGTTATTTAAGTTTGTTTTTAATAACTTTTGACCATTTTGCCATATAGCAAAATTTGAGTCTTGTAGCTGTAATATCACGTGATATATGTATTTTGCTAATAGTTAGAACTAGATTATTATGTTGATTAGATATAAGAGATAATATAGCATTTTAAAATTCTAGTAATAATTAAGATCATAGAACGGATTACATTATGACTCAAAACGTATAAAGACATAGATTAGAATTAGCATAAAAAGGTAACCAAATTGTTAATCGGGGCCTCATTGTTCTTGTACTGTTGTGCTTACGACCTCCGTATGTGGAGTCGTGAGTACATTAAAAATCTTAATATTGCACCTATTAAATAAATCATCAATGGTTTTACTCGTGTTTCTAAGTTGATTATTTACCTAGTGAACAATCTCGTTCACGTCTCAACAGCGTATTACGAGCTCACTACATAGCCGAGGTGGTGAGTTTTATTATAGATGACTTTTTTTTAACGTATTTAGATACGTTTGTACTGTTCCGGACGACTTTGAGTTTAGGTATACTTTATAAGCGACCGAACTTTATAGTCAGCGAGCTTTTTAAGCAGGGTTCACTATATATAATTATACATATGATTTCGGATTTTCTCGAGAAAAACTTTTGAATTGAAAATAATTCACTACATCTATACAAGGTATCCCACCGATATGTACGTAGAGCTATATCACCCGTATTATTGGATATACTCGTAATCAAATGCTGTTATTTTATGAGCATCCTGGGCAAAGGCAATATTGTTGACAATAGTTTTGTAAATATAAGTGTATTAATAAAAACATTTTGTAAATAATATAATTATTATTTAACACCTTGTAAATAGTACCCTATTTCACTTGTCGACTAGAATAATTATTAAAAATCAAGAAGTTAATGAAAGTTGAACCTTCGAAATTTCCAGAAAAATAAGTCCTAAGAAGAAATTTATCTTAAAAATGTATGAAAGTTATAAAATAAAAAGTTAATTTTATAACTTCTCTAATGATACACTAATCGTTACCAAACCATTGTAAACGAAATTTCCTCCGCTCAGGGATGCTCGTAAAAAACCGAATTTCACTATCTCCATTCGCACGGGAGCTGTCGTTCCGTGTAAATCCCGGTGGGACACCTTGTACATATGTATTATAGCCCTTGATCGAAATTTGTCGACAAAATTTAAACGATTATACCTTATCTGTAATCTGCTTATATAGTTATATACGCGTTTTCCTTGTTGTACGTACGGTTGGCGTTAAGATCGTTTGGATCGGTTCCAAGATTTCGGAAGAGAGATCACATAAATTACGTTCGGCAAAGGTGTGGCAAAAAATCTGCGAAAGATTTCAACCGTGATAATAACGGCCGTACGAGCGCGCACGTCGCGGAGAAAAATCGTCCGCGGGCGGTATAAATTATTAGTCATCGGTTTCCTCTTCCTTCGCGCGCGTAGGAGGAACCTATGCGGTGCGCACTCGGTCTCGGAATATCCGGTGTTGATCTCCGAATGAGAATATCGTCGACGGTCCTCGTCGCGGGCACGAGTATTTAGCGTCTCGAACGATCGCAATCCGTTCCTTGACCCGGCGAACGCATTACTCAATCGATGGTGCGCCCCCGAAGATAACGCGTTTTTCGCATCGTATGTTTATACGACTTTGGAAGAACATTTCGGTCCGCCTATGCCGAGGTGATTGTTGTAGGTATTGTCGTGCGTTTTCTCGCGTTTTTGCGCGTGTGATGATAAAACCAGTACACTTTTCGAAATAAACACTTCTTTTTTTCCTCCAAACGTAACATTCGTCAAACAGGTTCCTTAAATCCTAATAACTTTTTTTTTAATATATTTTTCCTCCGCCGCACATTATATTATGATATAATTTCATACGTTATAAAGTTTAGCAACGGTTCTAACCGGTTTTCCGACCGACATGATAATATTATATAAACATGAAATTGCGTATTAGTTGTATTATTATTTATTTATTTTTTATTTCTTGTATTCATACATCTTCCGAATGTTGTAATATTAATAAAAAATAAATAACCTATAGAAAAAGTGGATTTAATAATTCTGAACGATTACATTGTTTGGCACTAAAAATTAACGATACCAGTTGGGTGAAATTTCTATTTGTATCTACATTAAAAACGGTTGCACGATTTTGCTACTGTAGCCAAACCATACGAATAAAAACTGTACTGTTGCATTTTAAAATATTAACAAAAATCGCTCGCCGTATTATAGTATATTTTTTATTTGTTTTTTTGTATTTTTTCTAGAAAGCTGTTACAAAATCATTACGTACTTTAAAATTCAACAAGTTAACACTAGCGTCCACAAGTTTGAGCGTTGCCGAAATCGTGAGTAAACTTTTTTACTTGAAATTATCATTAAAGTTTAAAAGTTTACCTGAAACTTTTGTACTCATATTCGTATACATTATGCATTGTAGTGCAGTCTTTTAAACGCGTGTTTATGCGTTTACTGATGACAGAAATCCAATCTAAGTTATGTGGATTGTTGAATAGTTAAATGTGTTAGCCGTGCAGTATTTTACGCGTCGGATGTGCGAATATGTATTTATTAAGAGAAAAACCAAAAATACATAATTTTCACGGTGTAGATAAAAACACGATTTGAACACACGATGGCCGCATAAGTACAGGCGGTAGATATTATCATATTAATTTCATATAAATTGGACCCACGACGCAGTGCCGTCCCGAGGGCAGGGCAAACGAGGCACACGCCCAGGGTCTCGCGCCTCCAAGGGCCACGCGTATAATATAATATATCGTGTAAATAAAATATTTCTTAACATTTTAGCAACTACTTAAAATTTAAGTATGTCTCAGATAATATCAATGTTTACGTAGTAAATACAATCAGGTACTGTATCAAGGAGCTAACGATATAATACGTAATAATAACCAATTAAATTGGTTTTTATTTTTGTTTAAATTTAGTGTTGGTATCTATTTTTTCCTCGAAATGACGACGTCGTAAAACGTCGATAGTAACAACATGCCATATATAATATATTATATTTTATGGTTATTAATTATTATTATTGTTACTTGATTTAATAAAATGAATGACTATTTTAGTGTACCTATGGATTTCTATATAATACTGTAAATCCAGGACCTCGAATTCTAATGATTCCCAGGGCCTCGCAAAACCTGGGAACGGCACTGCCACGACGGTTCGCTATGATTATCTGAAAAATGTGCACACGCGTCAATTATGATCCGACAGAATCACGGGTTACGTAATACATTATGATAAGATATGATATTCATCAATTTTTCGATCGTTTGATGTGTGCGACTGTGCCCTTTGGTATATTAGTGTTAATATTATTGATACGTTGTTATCGCTATAGTATTAGTCCTGACTTCCGAGTAATAGAGTAAACGACGGTTGCAGCATCAGTTCTTTGAGCAAAATAATTATTTTAAAAATGTAAATAATGCTCGGATAATTCATTTTTTTTTTTACGTAAAAAGATCAAATAACTATTAGTTATTTGTGTTTTGTAGTGTAAAATAATGTAACTTCTTCCGTCGAAATTCCCATCACTCGTGTACTAATCAGCTTTTACTAATTCAAGTTGATATACATCCCGGTATGTACACACGTTTTTGGTAGGCTCAAATAAAATTATGATTTTCAGCTTTTCCTCGGAACAAAAGGAACAATAGATCCTAGCACTGACTGGTCTACACTGGCTTAGCTTTACCTAGTGATCGAGCTTTTACGGTAACATGTACAATATACGTATAACACTACGCTGCGCTGATGATGGATTTCGATTCTTGGCGATGGCGGCTAATTTCTGTTGTTGATGATCTTTTTTACAAGTGGTCGGCCGGTTCGGGTAATCGACCGTTCGCGATATGTAATCGATTGTAAACGAGAGTCGAGCCACATCAGCGCCAGAGTTATGCTTAAAACTTGAGCCGTCGAGAGAAAATCTACTTGGGAGGCGTCACGCTTGCAAGTTGCAGTGTAAATCCGTCATTGTATACATATTAATGATTGTAATTATTGTTCGGGGCGTTGCGTTGTTTTGTTCGAAAACGACAAAAAAGATTCGTTTTCGTTTCGACCAGCGCAGACCTATAGAAGAAAACGGACTAAACTCCTAGGTCGGGTGAGATAGAGAGATATGGGTCTTTTAAACTTGAAGCCAATAGAGGTTTCAACCTTTACTCTCGAAAAAAAAACGATTCTGAGTGAAAGAGGTCGGTTGAATCAGTTTATACTACTAAATGTGTAATATTAGAACCAAATGTCATTATGAGGTTGGTTGCACTTTTCACTGTTCTATCTTTTGCAAAAAAACAAAAATATGTTTCGAAAATTACGAGATTTCTATTAAACGCTAATGTCGATATATCGATGATTTATGTACGTTTCGAGTCGCTACGATTAATGTTTATAGAATAACAACCAAATATAGGACATCTTGAATCCATGGAAAATACACAAGTATATTGTGTAAAAACGTTGATCTGAAAGTATTTCTACTTGCCACTTCATCATATGCGCACGTGTTATGTATAATACACTATACTACGCTCTTGGACTCCTGCGGTGGCGCGTTGAACCAATTTTCGGTGAGGAGCAACCCTCCCTCCCCCCTGATCGCTTTCTAGAATCCACAAAAACATAACATTTAATGTTTACAAAATATGCATAATATACGTGTACATAATCGTATGTATTTGATTAGTTCATTTATGACCGCACTTCATACTCATGATAAAAATCCCTATGAGCCTATGCCCATGTATAGAATTCTTTCAAAATCTTATGAAAATTCAAACATTTCAACTCAGGTCGGTGAACGATCGCAGTACCCCTTGCGAAATCTCGATCACGCGTTCCGTATATATTTCGCGATCATCCCAATATAGTCATCATTCACCGCGGCCGTGTTAACGACAAGACGTGTTCGGGGTGTACATAATATACTGTGTAGCGCACGTTTTAATGCGTACGTGAGGGACACGACTGCGCCTCGTGACCTTTGAAGAGGTCAAATAACTTTTCGGTAGGACCGGCCGCGTCCATAATAATCGACCGACCGCAGTGCGTCAAGTCAAATGTAGTTTCGAACGTCTCGGCTTATGTCTATGAATATTGCATATTGTACATTTCCCTGACTTAATCAAATTTTTATCATTTTTTTCAACAACCCTGATCTGTAGCCGGTTCGTAAAGGGCTCAATTTCGTTTCGTAGTGATCACACGAAAAAGGAATGAAATATATATTTTCAACGAGGGACTGGAGAAATGCCCCAATCTCGGGAATTCAACTGAACAATCCCCGTTTGTAGTTGGATGAAATTCTTTTTTGTTTTTGTTGTTCTTGTCGCGCAATCTCTACAAACGGAATTGTTCACATTGAACAAACCTCTACATTCCGGCTGTGAATCATGTGGCTGCAGAAAAAATAATAAACAACTGATTAAATGTGGCCAGGGAAATGTACTTCGATATGACGTCATCATTGTATCCGAGCAGTTGCGTCGTATTTAATAGCATTTCTCGTCACGTGTATTTATTTTTTTGTATCCCGGATCACAGACAGACGCTTTGTTGTCAGCAATGTAATGCATCTGACCGCATGTACTTTATAGTATATAATAGTATAGTTGGGATTATACAAGTAGGTACTTTTTTATCTAGATAAATATATAGATAACACGACGCTTGAATAAGCTAATGGTCTACAATGAACTTAACGTGTCGGTTGAATTGATTTCAATCTTAAAGCAATTATGCATAGCAGGTGTGAAATACTTAAATAACCTAGAAAACGGCAAGCTGTATCGCTTCTTAACAGATTAAGGAATGTTGCTAAAGGCTCCGCAACAAAACAATAATCTTCTAAAAGAGTCCACTTTATAATTACAATTCATTTTTATTTTAGGTCGTCAAATGCAGCAAACTTTTTTACCGACCACAACTTTTTTAACTGCACGGAACATTGAACTCCACCTGTTTACAATAAGGTACAATTGTTACGATCACGTATCGCATATACCTTATCCGGGGCGACTGATCTCCTACTCGATAGAGGTTCCAAAATAAACATAATCTTGCAAATACAGACTTGAAGATCTCGTTGTATAACAAGTGTTCGATTTTTCGCAACGTCACTAGTGGCGGTAAGACTTAAAATTGTGTACAAAAGACTGTCTAGAATTCTAGATCAAAGATAACTAAATGTGTATCCAAATAATTTATCTGGATAAGTCCCAACACTGCATTAATCGGACACCCGATATTATTTCATCATAACAATACGACTTTAAAATAATATTTCCGTGGAGCGTCATTTTATTATTGTTTGAATTAACTAAACGCGGTACGCGATTACCGTGCGCACATTGGTTCGTTATAATTATCCATGGCATTATTATACGTTTACTTACCAAATATCATGCAATAAGTGTTGTACGTAAAAATGTTGTCGGTTCGCGTACACCTCTTAGTGATGCCCACCCGTCTCGTGTTACCGACATGCAAATGATGACGTGGAATGTCATTTATGAAATTCTTTTATAAAACGGTGGGCGTCTGTCCGTACCACGAATACACGCGGATCCGCAACAACGAGATTCCCTATTTATATAGTCCCGGCCGTCGCACGGTTAATTCGGATATTTTATATAGATAGTTTGTCCAGTCGATTTATTATTAATGTCGGACGTTAAATAATCTCGGCCTACTGCAGGGTTTGAATTCTCGAGCGTCCCTAAAATAATAATAACTTTTCTTACAAATAATGTTACATGAATATTTCAGAAAATATGTAACCGCGGAGATAAATGTATAAAGATTACGGGAAACCCTTTTTGTGGAATTCCGCAGTTATTTTAGCTTTAAACAAAATGTGATGTATTTTTCACAAGAATAGTTCATGAGAACGTTCAACATTTAACTCGAAAATGTGTTGATGGCGAGGAGGTAAGCCGCTGCGGGCGATGCGTGTGTACCCGCTTTGGCTTACGTAAAAAAAAAACGCTCGAAATCCCTAGGTCGAGTTGAGATACAGGGATGGGTGAATGATGTTGCTGTATTATGGTACTTTGAACTTGGAACCAATGTGCCATTATTGTCCATTGCTCTCTAAAAAACGATTCTGAGTGAAAAGGTCGAGTGAATCAGATTATATTATTTTCTAAAGATGAAAGATATTGTTAATATAAGAAATAGTATAATATTAGAACCGAATTTATTAATATCGTAGGTTGAACTTGTAATGTTCTAACTTTTGCAAAAAAAAAAGATGTTTGAAAATTATGAAATCTCTATTGAATGCTAATATAAGTACTCAATAAATGTTTCTAGTCGCTACGGATAATAAGTTATTAATAACCATGTAAATTTTTTTGAATAACTAAAATCGTGTAATCAAAACTCGTTGAAATACCCGAATTAGTTAACCTATCATTTTCTAATATTTACAACTTACCTATATTTTTTGGTAAAAAAAATATTTTTTTAAGTACAAAGAGAACCTCATGAAAATTGTTGTATCTATGAAATATAAACAAGTATATTCTCGATATCAGTTTAGGTCTTTTTGTATTTGTTCTCTGTTTTTCTCAATTTTTCAGAAGACTTTTGATAAATTCAAAGAATTACTCCTCTAAGTATCGACTAAATAAAATGTCCTGTCAGAAAAGTACCGGATCTGGCATCCTTCTGATCGAGATCGTTTACGCAGACACAAAAAAAAATTCAGGCACACATTCTTCGTGTCACTCATTACGTAAATAACTTCAAATTTGTCTTATTCGGTAAACGATTCTATAGCTCTATAAGTAAACATCGGCGAACGTGTATATTACTATACTATTATGTTAACAAATCATAATTGCTCCTCAAATTGTTTATTAATTGTTATTTAATTGTTGTTTATTAATTGTTTATTCATAGCACAAAAAAAAAAAATCATCGTCACGTCAAAGAAGGAAAAACTTAAAATTATTTTCTTTCGTGATTGTAAATAAATACGTTTTTTAAACACGAACGTTTATACGCACCTTTCTGTTTGTGTAATTAATATTACATTGATGTATAATAAATAGTTTTAATATATAATGAGAATACAACAACGTCAAACATGGCAAAAAAAAAACTAGTTTTATAATTATAATACGCCTCGAAAAAAAATCAATAAAACGTACATTTTACATAATTTCGTAACCCGATACATACGTGTAATATGTGTTTACAAATGTTTGTAACTATAATATTTTATTCCAAGTTTCACGTAACCCAATATCTATATGGGCATATGACAATACTCGCAGGTTGGCTAACTCATCGTCTAATGCCTACACGTGCACTAAGTATCAAGACGTTCGAATTTTAGATTCTAATAGAAGCTAGAAATTACATCTTGTTGGTACTTTAGATAAGTTATTTTTCGGATATCTCAAAATTCCATTCGATCATTAAATACAAACTACCAAAAAGTGACTGAAAATTGGTAAACATTTAATTTCAGCAATATCGAATATGGTTATTTCTCCGTTATTTTGATAATAATCACCCTAGAGGCCTAGAGTCTGGAAATTGTCAACAAAAATGTTTCATTGTATTATGCGAATACAAAAAAAATTTCATTCTCTTTATTTTAAGATGTTCATAGATAATAATTATTATTTTGAGGTTATTAATTGATAAAAGGGTTAATATTTGGTTTTAAGACCTAAAATGTAATACAATGTCAGTCTTACGTTACTCTAACTTTTATACCCCGAATATTTTGAATGCCGGACTTCAATTTGTTATTTTATAACCATTTTAAGATTTTTGATGAGACGTGGTATATAACGTAGGTATAATAAAATCAAAAATGTTATCGTAAAATTGATAATTTCAAGTTTAGAGACTCTAAAATTACGTCTTTATAAACCCAAAGATTAATAAAATGGTATTTAAAAAGAGTTTTCGGTTCTTATAATAACAAGTCATTTGTATCAAAATCGACATTATAAGTTACGTATGTGTAAAGTACCAAACTATTGAATATAAAAAACATAATTTTCAATTAAAAACAAAACTAAACTAAAAAAATAAAATAATTATATGTTTAACGGTCAATACTCTTAAATAATAACAAATAATTATTGAGTGTCTTAATAATTTAATCGGATTAATCAAATTTTCAATGAAATAATTATAAATATTTCCTTGAGATCGTAGAAAAGTGCTAAAGCGCGATTTTTATACCCGAAGACGATTTTTTAAATCTAAACCGTTCGTATGCTTTAGCGCTTTTCTATAATACTCAAGACAATATTTTTTAAATTGTATTTATGTTATTCGTTGTTATATATAAATATATTTATGGAGTTGAAAGTTTAAATTATTTTAATAAATTATTGATATGTTCAAAAATGATTTGTTATAATTTACATAATATTCAGATCACGCCCACCAACATCACATTTGTGTCTAGTTTCATGTTATTTATCAAACGCGCCCGACGTAGAGCCGCAGACGATGATAGTTCACCGATTGTTAACACCCGAAGCTATACGCTCAGAATCATTTTTGTCGCGTGCGGCGCGACGTACGTAATACGGTTTTCCAGTTTAAAAAAACCGACAGAACCACATCATTCGCCCGACCCGGGCCGCCTATAGGGGTTTCGTCCTTTTCTATTTTCACCTCCGACGTGTCCGTCTGCCATTTGAATCCGCGCGGTCGAGTCGCAACAATAATTACGTATTCTCGCAGACGCTACCTCGTACGCACGGGTACACTGCAGTTGCCACGCGATCTGTTTACACCTCTCAGACCGCTAAGTCCTGCGTTGGTTTCGGTACGGTACCATGTCGGCCGTGCACTCGGTGGCGGCGGCGGATGCGGCGACTTTAATTTAATTAACCGCGAGCTCGGCGTACGTCGACCTAACTAACCTACATAAACTCGACGACCTCTGACCTGACCTACCGACCGACGACCGCCCCCACCCGCCACCGGTGAGCGGCGAGGAAGAGTATTATAAGCCCTTTGTGCCGTGCGTGCGTCGTAAATGTATTGGGCGCGGGGTGGTGGGGAAACTACCTTATTTGAAAAATGAATAAAACAAACGGCATATAAAGAGATATCGGTTTCACTCTCTTTTTCCGTGCTTAAAGAAACGTTTAAAAATTTCATCTACTTTGTTTGGAAAAAATAAAAAACATATCACTGAGGTCGTCATTGAGACAATCGAGTGTTTAAGTTTCTCTCCTCTCTTTCAAGCCCGTCGGCGGGTATAATTATTGATTGTTGAGTGTGATGGAATTCCCACTCGGTATTTATGTGATTCATAAACATACCAAGTACAGTATAGTACCTAATAAGTAATAATCATCCAAGGTTCCAACAATTTGTTTTGGCGGGATTGAGGAGATGCGAGTATTTAAGTCAAAATTTTAATTTCACGAAAAAGTTATTTTTCCGCGTATTTTGTGCAGCAAGTAAACATCCTTAGAATAAGCCGTGGCTCGAACATCGTTCCTCAGTTGAGCCAGGGTCCTTGAACGGTCGGCGTAAACCATAGGGATTTCAGAAAGTCCCAAGAAAATAATTATACGAGGTTAAAGCGGGCGAGTGTGCTGATCACTGAAGATCTGCAACCCCCGAGGACATGATGAGAAATTCGTGGAAATGATCTCGCAGATGATTCATCATTTGTGGGTCGGACTAAACCTACGTCCTACATGACAGAAATCGTTAGATCCCTCTCTTTCGAATGAGCGCCATCCCGTTCTTCTCGGAATGACGGTCACTAGAGGGTGCGCGCACTTCGAATAAAGAATAAGTTACCCAACCGCACCCCGTATTGCTTCTGCCGCGGGGCGATACTGCAGATAGGACACTTGAACCCCGGCCGGTCGGATATTATACAATTATAAATAATATTATGTTTCGGAGTTTTTTCGACTATTCGCGAAAACGCGCACGCTACGTTTATCGTTTGAAAGTCGCAACAACCAAAAAGAACCGCTCGTTATTGTGCGACTGTAATTGTCTATATAGGTTGTTAGTCAGTAACGATTTGCGACCGATATTCGCAACGCATATTCGACTTTGTGTTGCGAAACATCGCCGCGGTGGCCTTGGGCAGTGATTTGCAGCTGAGCAATAATACGAGTATTATACACAGGGTGTCCCACCGAGATTTACACAGAGCGATATATCCCGTGTTTATAGAGATAAATTTTGTTTTTTTATGAGAATCATTGGGCAAAGGCGACTTACTCGTAGTTGACAATAGTTTAATAAATATAAGTGTTTTATTAAAGAAGTTAAACATAAACTTTTTATTTTATGATTTTTGTGAAATTTGAAGTTAGCCATTTTATAGGTCTTCTTTTTCTGAAAAAACCGTCGAGGTTCAACTTTCAGTTTTCATTGGATTCATGATTTTTATTAATTTGTTTTTAGTTTACAAAGGAAAAATTTAAATTATTATCACCACGTAATTTCGTGCGATAAGGAAATGCTGATACTTGGTATTATTATTTAAAATAGAGTAAATAAATATATTAATATATAATATAATATAATAAATATATTTAAAATAGAGTAAATAGTACACTATTTTCTTGTAAACTAGAAAAATCATTAAAAATCAGGAAAATTATGAAAATTCAAAGTTGGACCGTCAAAGTTTTCAGAAAATTAAGCCATATAAAATGGTAATTCTTGAAATGTATAAAATGTATAAAATAAAAAGTTATTTTTCAACTTCTTTAGTAATGTACATTTATATTTACTAAACTGTTGTCAACGAAGTCGCCTTTGACCAGGGATGCTCATAGAAAAACGGAATTTGATTATCTCAATTAACGTGGAAGATATCGATATGTGTAAGTCCCGGTGGGACATCCTGTATATGTATGTATAGTTATATATGTTATACACAATCACTATCTAGTTACTAGTACGTAGTCGTTCGTTAAGACGTTTTTTTTTTTTTTTTGCAATAGTTTTTGTAGTTTATGAATCCGTAAAGAAAATCTTTCATCAAGTTGAGACTATAAGGCCACGGAACGATTGGACAATATAACTATTCATGGACAAATTTTTTCCGATAATATATCATAATATTGTGCCATGATCCTTTCGGAACATTGCACGGCGTATCGACATGATGTACTTAGATTCTAAGTTTATTTATGAATAAAGGAAATAATAGTCTTAAAAGAACTGGAGAAAACATTGTCTATTATTGAAATCGACAAAATTATTAAATTTTTTGTGGTGTAAAGAACGGAGCCCTTGAGAAACCATTGTGGAGCCCCAAGTTCTCCGCGGAGCACAGTTTGGGAACCGTTGACTTAGAAGATACTAGCGATGGCCGGCGGAGAAGGATGACGAGGGAATTACGATACGCCGAACGATTGTCAAATAATTATTATGCGCCGTAACGAATTGCTCCGTATACTTTTGTATACAACACTATAGTTACTTTGTGCGTGAGTGTTTGTGTGTGTGTACACTGTACACGTAAAATAAACGAGTTCTGCGGTGAAATGGTTGAGATGTAAAAGTTCGTTTCGACGTCATATATATATAGAGACGTTGTTTTTTCCGCTTATACATTTGTCCTCGCACGTGCATCGCGTAAATCTTTATTAACCTAAATATATTTAGAAGTAGACCGAGTGCAACGGCTAGACGATATAATACATCACGTTGTTTACCCTCATCTTCATTTCATAATACACCAACCGCACTAAATTTTACTCGAATCCTACTCGGAAAACAAACGGAACGTTGGTTGTATACGATTTATTTATTTTTTTACGTTTTTAAAGTTATTATTTTGTATTTGTGAGTTTCAATATCCTGTTTCAAAAAAATATTTGAACTCAAACAGAAACATGGAAAACTTGTGTTTGTACAACGTTTTTCGAGCGCAGACAATTCAATGTTGTTTTTATTGAATCCCTGTAAAATATAATATGTTCATTTTCGACGATGCGACATAAGCGCCTAAGATAAACTGAAAACTCGCTGAATGCTTAGCAGAGCAGATCAATACGTTGTACGGCGATGTTATATTAAGTGTAATAATCGTATTTTCCATTATACAGCGAGGCAATGTATTCTGGCACGGCTATATACGCATGAACTCGTGAAATCCTTCACCTTCAACTATGCTAATTGGTTTTAAATCTTTGATGATAAATGTCGTTAAACCTTTAGTGGGCTATCTTCACTGTATACGATCACCCCTTACAGACGGTTTTGACGAACATGCTTGAAAATAGGTATGAGTGCCACTCGATGAACTAGATATTTTTGATGCGCACCGTTACAAATGTGATACTGAATTAGTATTATTACGGTCTGTACCCAATAACAGACTTACGCACGCGACAATAGACTTGGTTTCTAATTAATTAACACTTTATACCAGCGGTTCTCAAACTTTTTTGTTCGCGGAGCACTCATGTTCCTAAAAAATATCACGGGGCCCCATAAATCAGAAATATCTATTTGAGACAACAATGATCAGTTCATACAATCCTGTCAGTTGTAAATTATTTGCTTTTCAATTTTTTTTCCTTTATAATACGAACATATAAAAATTATTTAATAAATATTAATTTTATAGGAACATATTATTTGTGAATAAAGTGTATGCCATTATTATCTAATTTAAATCAAACCGTTTCCAAATATCACCACGGCCACCGGGTAATGGTATACTTTCTTAAAATCCCTCAAATTTTTTTTTTAATTTAAGTAATACCGGTAATAACGTATACATACATCGACGATAACGGAGAAAAACTCGACGCATACATCGCGACGGAAAAAACCAAGAGAAAATTAGTAAACAAATGTGCAAATCCTATATCAACGATGTACGTTTATCATATGGCGACGATAAATTATTGTCACATCGATATCGGTGAAACTGGATCGATATTCGAATTATGATATCGTTGTGCATCGCTAATATCGATGTCGAGGGTTGCGGTCAGTTTTTGATAAAAAAAAAAAACTGTCGAGCCTCAACTCTTCAACTCATCACCGGCCCGGTTGTCAATATTCACCACTATGCAGGCATTCGCCCAACACGTATGTGCTTAGCTACTATATACGAACCTAATTGGTATGCATAATGTTTACAATTGTAAATCGGGAATCGCTGCCAGAGCTGTAAGAGCTGAAGACGACGATCGTCGTGTTCGAAATGTTATCGGATCGCCTCATTGAGTTGTTTCGACTTGATACGAGACCCAAACGAGTACACAAAACGAATAAATTAATAATAAACCGTTTCGTTTGTTATCGAGAAAAAAATAAACGATATTTTCGACAGGTCGGCCGCGGGTCTTGGGTCAAGTCGAACGTATAAGGATCACCGATAACCGAACGATATGGCCGAGGAAATATATTGTAAATACGCTTGATAAAATATCAACGCAGCTAATAAGTTCGTTATTTTCACGGTACCGGTACGACCATTGATTATAGAATAACTTCATAATAACTAATTTTATTCTACAATCAATGGTACACCGTCGTACAGCATTGCAGCCATCGAGCCAGTCGCTTGTGATCGATTATGTCTGCACCTCACTTTATATTTTACAATCGTAAACATTGCGGCGGAGAACACAACGTTTGTGTGATCAAATATTTTTTTACCATTACGGAGGCTACGCGAGAACAGCAAAACCGACGTGTGAACCATGACTAGTAACTAATAATATCGTATTAGCGATAATAGTAGCGAAGCGAAAGAGAAAAAATAAAAATACGTACTCGCACGCTAATAGGCAATTATAATGTTATGTAAATTATTTTTTCACGGCGGTTCGGATGTTTTCGACCTTATAGGGCGTAACCCTGTTTAAGATTTCATTAGAAATACCCGCGGTACAACTGCAACGGACGACTGCAAAAACGTATACAGCCGTTAGCGCATACGTACAGTCAGCAGTGTTTAATTATGAAATTAAATTACGAGGGAATTTTAGCTTAGCCGTGAGTTTATAAAATAAAGGTTGACACCGAAAAGTGTTTCATTTATTTATACAGACACCGTGCCGCGTGTATAACGTAGTACCTACTCGTGTTGTATAATGTACATTTAAAACACGTCATACCGTTGCGTTACATTATGCATATAAGCGTATTTAAATGATTAAATCAACGAGAAACGCGTGTTATTATCAGTAGGAGATTGTCATTGTTACTTTACATTGCGTCCGAATTACGGCCGGTAACAGCGTGCAGAGTTGTCGGTATCGTAGATGATTTTCAACGTTTTGAGTTTAACGATAAGAATAATACGGCGAGACGTGGATCGATGTTGGTACAGAAACGTTGAATATTGTTAGTGAACACGTAAACCGCTATAACACGGCTGTGCATCCGATGTTCAAGTAATGTTCTTGAAAGTGGGTGTTTAACTTTGAAAATATTACTTATATTGTGCTCCGCGGTTAATAACAATATTGAGTTCGCTGTTGTATGTAAATAAAAGTTTATAATGCATCAGGTAACCGTATGTACGGTACCTAAGCATATATACGTAGTTTTTATTAGTTGTTTTGACCTAGTTTGAAATTTAAAAACATAATTAATGTTACTTTGTTAGAACAATTTGTTTAACTGTAACACGTACGTTCTTGTATATAAAAAAAATTCCCTTTAGGTTTTGATTGAAACATTATTGTATTTATTCTTGAAAAAAAAAAATCCTACTTTTAAGTAAGATAATATGACGATTAAAGTTAATAATTTATTCGTAACAAGATATAATTTTCTTACATAATTGTGTTTTTAAAAAATAATGTTGCCTCTGAAGTACATTTTTCTACTCTACCGAATTCAATTATGATTTTACATTGCTCGGTGTGTAATTAGCAAAGAATAATGTTGCCATTTACGTGTTCCATAAGCTTTTTCTACTTGAGTTAATTCAAAGGAAATCTGATTAAAATTACAGTATTTTTATTTTAATAACATTTGGACCGCTCATAGTACGCCTCTCTCTCTCTCTCTCTCTCTCTCTTTCTCTCCCCCCTCTCTAACGCTCTCTCAGACCAGGTTTTTTCTGTGTTATACAATATTGAACATTTTAATTTCATCGAGGAGAAGGGGGTACCGTCCCAAGGATTTGATTTGTAAATACATTTAAATTACAATCAGAACTCATTACTACAGTAAAACTGCAACTTCCCGCAATCTCTAACCTTCAGGTCAAGATGAAGAGTGCACGCAAACAGCAATTCAATTTTTATTCCGATATGAGCGGTCATTTAAATAATTAATTATAAAGTTGATAATTGAAGGGGTCAGTGCGGATAATGGTGTTAGCCGAAATATTTGAAATTGCTCAGGAACGCTACTTTTGTAAGTTGTCACTAAATATTAAGTTGCAATAATAACATGAACAATATGTTATATGGTTGTTTACATACACTAGGTATACCACCTTTAGCCACTAAAACTAACGGTAAATTCTTCCAATAACACCCATTTATTGACCCACATCCATTTATTATCTCGGTAAGCATGAATCAAAACGTTATCAAATGTTGATATAATGTGCGTTACACTATGAAACTTTTATTCGTGCGATAACATTAATTTGTAAAAAAACAACAGTTAACACCTTTGACCACCACTGACCCCTTCTGCAATGATCACCTGTTAAATTAAGCGATGCACAAACAATGGTTGAATGCAATACAACTCACCAGAAAATAACCGCGATGGCGATGAACTGATGTTCGGACTGAAATATATTATATACTCGTAACAATCAAAGCATTCTGCTAGGCGTAGTACAAACGATGAAAAAAAAAAAAAAAATTTCTGCTTATGTCTCAAAATCGTTTGGCTATTTGCAAGATTCCGACATCTATAGATATATATACTTGAGTTAAATCGCTGAAAAAGCGTCATTATTACTATTACGACGACAACTAATTTTTATTAAATCCACAGTTTGAGATTTCAAATTATTTATTGAAAACGTAGAAACGATCGTTTCTAAACGAGATACCTATAATAAATAAGGAACCCTCAAGCCTACAATTTTTTTTATTTATTTGTAATAATTAATCATTCTTAATGATTTTCATACATTTCATAAGACTTTATTTATTATTCAATAAATCAATTGGTAGGAGGTACCTATCTAGTTTTGTCGAACAAATACATAATAAGTATTTGTGTTACCATTAGTTTAATTTTTCCAATAAATATATATAGGTATATAGCGATTATTAACTTCAAAAGTTGGCAATACACGATTGTACGAGTAGCTATGGGTAGGTACATCTTAAAACGAATAAATAACTTTTTGAAGGACGTTAAAAATGTAAAATAACTGTCGTCTGAAAGACAATTAAATTATACGTGTAATAATTAATCTGAAAGCTCTTGTTATAAGTGGGCACCTAAATTATTCGAAACTTATATAAATTCAACAACTTTTGGCAATAATACTAAAGTACACTCAAAAGCCCTCCCCAAGTGTTTCGTTATTTCAACTTGGTAGTCAATATTAAGTGTCGTTAAAATTAGTCATTGACACTCTCTAGTGTTTAGAAATGAATTTATGACCATCTGGGTTCAAACTATACATTATACTTATTATGTTTTTCAATAGTTGTAGAAAAAAAACTTTAAAAACTTTGTCGACCCATCAACTGTCGGTCGTTGTCCGGATTTTTGGGTCGTAAATAAATTGTCGGCATTCCCTTGTAGGTACACTGTGCAGTTAAACACATATCCTCACGTTGGCGAACCATTTGTGTTTCAGACGAGGTCACCGGTCTTAACCATGGTGTTGGTTAGACAGTGCAGTCGACTGCTGGGCCACGGGCACTGGCGAAGGACGTGTTCCGCGCTGGGCAACGGCCTACGTCAGCCGAACCGACAACGGACCGAGTCCAAAGTGATCCGGTCGCCGTTCTCCGACGTGCAAATACCAAGTTGTCTGTTGGACGAAAGCGTTTGGGCCAACTTGGAAAGATGGCCGGACAAAGATGCACTGGTAAGTGGTGGCGATACGTCGCTCGGTTTTATTTGTTTCATCGAGTTCTTGAGTACACGATTTCCACCAGAAGGATTGCTCCGATGTGTACAAACCCGGTGCTCTAGCTATTGGAAATGTTCTCGACTTGTTGTCTCTGTACAAGTTTCTCTGTACCTATTATTATTATTGTCAGAACAAAAATTTGTCTTTTAATCGAGATTAATTATAGCATGCAATTCGTGTTTTTCTAACATGCGTATCATATATTTAATCAATGTTATAAGCCATAATAGGTATATAATTTTCTTACTAAAAACAATTAATTTGTTCGAACTCGTTCGATTTTCTTCTCAGTTTTAATATTTTTATTAACTTTTTACAAACTATTATCAAAAAAATGGATTCATAAAAAAAATTGTATGCCTTTTTTTGTTTTCATAATGTTTGAAACAGGAATTTTTTTAACTTACCATTCGATTAGATTTTTGTTTCTCGCCACTGTTAAAAAAAAACCCGCATTTGAACATACTGATTCTCCACGAAGATGCGGGATATTACTGTGCAAATGAAACAGATCGCGTCGGCGAGGAGTATAAAAAAAAAAAAAAAATGTACAAAAAAAAACTAGTATTTTGGCAGTTAATTGGCACAAGACAAACGCGTTCTGTGAAACGATACACATCGCTACTAAAACATAAATAAAGCGCACGGAACAACAAAGTGTACGAAAACAATTTTCATTTTTCGCACTGCAAACGGGAAACCATAAATATTACTCGTACCGAAAATATCAGTGTTATTGATGTCCGCGAATTGTTCAGCGCACGAATTACTATACGCACGATGCTCATTTCTGTGTTCGTCGTGACTCGCGGGTAGCACGCGAATAAAATATTATTGTTATCATTATTATTATTATTATTATTACAGTTGCCGTAATGGCATTATCGCATAATGACCGAAGTACCGCGGGGTATTGCTCAAATAGCGTTTTCGAGAACAGCGAAACATAATCGCAGTTCGCACGTTTGAATCACGCCGTCATCATATTTGTTAATACGTTTAAAATGCACGGATTTTGCGACATTTTCGTCCTAACCCATAGGTGCGATAAGCGTTTGAGATTTTAAGGAAGGAGGGGGGGGGGCTGAAGTCAAAGAAATTCAAATTTCTGGTAAATTTCCAAATGGTAGGCGATTCGAGCAACCATTGTTTCGTGAAAAAAATTTTACGGGAGGCACGTCTTCGTCACTAATGGCAGTTTGGCGCGGACTTCATGTCGTCCGCGTGCGTTCCTGCCGACGTCGTCGTCTCGTCTCTGAAAACCAAATCCAACACCGACCTAACCTGACCATGGATGATCGTTTCCAACCGTCCGTCGTAAGTACCCACTGTACAATATCCGCGGTACCGAATCACAACGACGATGACGTGTCTAGCACAATAATATTCATAGTCGTCGCTAAATCCGAAATGGAGTATTATTATTCACCCGCTCGGCTGAACAGGAGCAAAGTTCGTGACGTTAGTACCGCGCCATATGCGAGTACGATACACTGCAGGTACACACCGTTGCGTGCGTGCATAATTATTATACATAAGTACGAAATGCTCTTTCATAGAATTATAAAACAAATGTCCTCGTTCGTGTAAAAGAAACAATATGCTGACAGGAAATGTAGGTTAGTATCATTAAAATATTTATGAAAATTACTGAGGTCTGAAATGTTGCGTGAGCGCTTTCCGCTGACCTCGTTGAAAATGTGTTCTAAATAGTATTATGCAGGTACGTGCAATCAAATTATGATACACTACACTGCATAAGTTAGCGTTGAACACTGATAATAGTGAAAAGCGCGTGTGTATTGTTTAATGTTGAACGTGAAAAAAAAAAAAAATTTGAAAAAATCAGACTTTTGCAACGAGTTGTTGAAAACGCATTTGCCAATTACACAATGGAATACGTATCTACACACGCGCGCAGTCAGTGCACACGCGTACAAATGTGTAAATGTCATAAATGTAAGTTGTACATTGTTCAAACATTTTGCTAATAAGTACGAGCGGACCCTTCTGCCATCTCTTCCATGTGAGCGAAAATTATTTTTTTTTTTTTTTATCCGACGAGTGGTTTATAATTTCGATAAATTTTAAATTTCACGACCATAACGACTTATATAGTGTGACGGACGAAAGTGACAGACCCACTATAAAACGGATGATAAAATATTTACGGGATTGACGCGCGATACCCGATAATCATGTCGCACCACACCGCCGTTCAACTTTAGTTCAATATTAAAATTCCTACGTATCAACAATTACAATTTTCCGTATATTTCACTGTTACTTGCCAGCCACAGCTCTTCTTATTTCTGGTGTCATCGAGACAATCAAGAAAAGCCAAAGACGCACTCGCTTCTCGTCCCGACCGCAGATCGGATCACTTGTGACGAAGTTTTCTTGTATTTTGTACTTCATAAATCCGACAAATTATGGAGTGGATCCAGCCAAATCACTCACCCGACGAAAACTGCCGGTGGTCATCACCGACGACGGATGAGCACTAGTTTGTTCCCCCGAGGTAATATGTTCTTTTTCTATTTTATTCATAAATTTTCCTTATTTCACGTTTATATTTTGGCCGGTACATCTCTTTGTTTTTTTATTATGTGGTTATTGGTCGTCGCGGTGCACGAACCTCGGCAACCCCCTCGGATGAGGTTGTTATACAAAAATTTTAAATGTCGTGTGTCACAAGGATGTTCCCACCCTCGTCATTCTTAATAATATATCTTGTTCTTCATTCTATAGTGCGTCCGAGGTTTAATTCCGCTTGGCTTTTCTTTATTTGGTGTTTTATTATTTTTGATATTTTTTATTTTCCTTAATTATTACATTGCTTATAATTTAATTCCCGTGCGCTCGGCCACGGCTTGGCGACCCTAGCTCTGCGGGTCCGTCACACGGCGCTCACAAAACCGAGACGTCGCAATATACATGAAATAGATATATAATTATATTCATTTAAATATCCGTATTTTCATTGAATACCTACTAGTCTACTATATTACTACAATATACGTCATTATATTTTACTGCACATTATAGTGAAATAGACAGAAATTATTATTAGAGTTGTACAAATACAAATCATAATGTGTGCCACTAATAGTGTATTTTTTACAACCGATTACAAACGTACTCGTCGGTGATGTTGGAAATTGGAAATTAACTAACGCTGCACGTGTAACCGGTTCAAATCAGCACACTGACGGTTTCGTTTTGTGTACGGTCGCCTCACCTCGAGAGAAGAAATCGCCACCATACTTCACACACAGTCCGATGTACCCGTCGAGTTTCACTCACATGGACAAATTTCTAACTGATGCTTTTACCCGTAAACACGGTAATCGGTCAAAAAGTCCAAAGTCTAATATTCAAATATCCAACAGACAAAAAATTCCAATCCAAATAAACTGTGTAACCTAAGTATCCGATGTACGCGAACAAAATCATATTTTAATAGTTCTAATAAGGGCGTATAAAAATTTTAAAAATGTATTCCACCTGCAGTATAATATTAATTTACTCGTGAAATAAACATTTACGCTTGTACAAATGTTGTTACAGGTATTAAGGATAATATTTTTCTATATAAGTTTGAGATTGCTCGAAAATACTTCCTAAATAATGTTCAATAATCCTCGCCCTATGTTTACGTACTCTTCGTACATACTTTTTTTAATTTTTCTCGTCTAATTTCTTGTTAGAATTTTGACCAACTATTTTCATTTTTGACTGTCTGTGCGGACAAATCGCGGTCGTCGTCCTGCCGTGGCTTTATGATTAAAAACCAGTTCATCGCGTCTCTAGTTGTTTAGCAACCGCGGTTGCTGCAGGTCAGGTTTCTGCGCATAATGTATATCATACACATATAATCGGATAATCGTATTATTATTATTATTATTATTATTATTATTATACCCATGTAACCTAGATTAATTTACAGGTGTAATTGTTGTGTTCGTATTGTTTAGGTGTGCGGACTGACCAACAGGAAGTATACGTACCATCAAGCGAGATTGGCGACCAAGAGGTTTGCCGCTAGCCTGAAGAAGAGAGGCATGATACCGGGTCAAGTGTTGGCCGTGCTGTTGCCGAACATCCCGGAGTTCCCCGTGTCCACGTTGGGCGCCATCGAAGCCGGTTTGGTCGTCACCACGATGAATCCAGTTTACACGCCGTGTACGAGACACATTTTCTATATTTATTTTTAGTTTTTTTTTTTTTAATTGTGGTTTCAACCAGCTTCAACGTCCAATTACATGTGATCGTTAGTAATGGACTATAGCTGAAAAGCTATATGGACTGTATTTATATGGATATTATCCTAAAACGGGGTAAGAAAACGAATTCGTTAAGTACCATGGTGTGGGTAAAACATTTGGGTATGAAACATGGTAGATATTCGATGGACTAGATAATAATAATACGCGTTTAAAAAGTAAAAACCATTTTGAAAAAATGATCGTGAAAAACCACGATGAAAAATCGCAATGTACAGAAATATGCAGAGTGCATGGCAAAAAATGGCAAAACATGCCCTCTAGATCTTTATGTTTTGGATCTACTATAGCTATGATTCAAACTTGAAGTTAATCTAGCTGCTTCATGGACAGTTTATAAAAATAAAAATGCAAATACATGTAAATCCGCACCCTGGTCATTATAGTCCCTGATACGGATGTACGGTAGTTTTCGTTTTCATTTGATTCCGGGTTCTGTTTTCGTGTGATACCCGTTGGACGGTCACGTCTCTCTGGACCGTCGTCCCGTCCGGAAAGCGAAATTACCGGTGACCGGGTTCGAACCGCGCTTAAACACAGCCACCTCATCCCGTTGCGCCACGACCGCGACGCCCCACCACTTCTATAGTTTTATTTTCGTCATGTCACATTAGAAGATCCCGACGCGTTCGTTGGGTATATACGAGTCAGCTTACACTATTTTTTTGACCGCTAGGAAAAAAAATCTACAGCCATGATCCATAATACAGGGTGTTCGAAAATTAGTGATCCGGACCAGGTGGCGTTAGAAAAATGTCGTAATTTTGGCGCGAATAGTCGTAGTTGAGAGCGGAATATTGTAGAAAAAGTCCACGAGTCAAAAAAAAAAATAAAATAAATATTCTTTTCATATCCGAAAACCTGTTAGACGATTAATAAT
This sequence comes from Periphyllus acericola, assembly GCA_949715065.1. Lineage (NCBI taxonomy): Eukaryota > Metazoa > Arthropoda > Insecta > Hemiptera > Aphididae > Periphyllus > Periphyllus acericola. Next base: position 9,382,158 of record OX454269.1, on the reverse strand, counting down.
AATAGGTATTTGCGATACCACGGGAAATATGTTCCCGTTTTAATTTTTTATTATTTTTTTTTTTCTCGTTACTTTTTCATTACGTTCACGTCGTCGCCACGTGTTTACCAGCTATTGAAATCAACAAGACATTTTCCGATTTCAAAGGACATCAAAGAAAATAATAACGAATGTCGCGTTGAGCGGTTCGTTTGGGGGAGGGGTTCGACGGGGTCGATGATTGAAGCAGTGTAATCGAGAATTCATCGCGCGGAGACCGCTCCTTATGTTGTCTCGCCGTCAACCGACCGGAAATCGTCGGTAAGAGAACGTGGAATCGCGGAATATCTAGACAGGAGAGGGATAGGTAATAATTATTAGGTCGCTCGCGTTAGTTGTACTTCATAATGTATAAACGAACGAGAGACGAACGGGCTGCAGTGTTCCCGTACATTTAATACGTAAGCGATTGTCGACAAACGTCGGTGCATGGCTTTTGATTAAACACGCACGGGGAGAACCTCGGATTAAGAATTTCGATGAACGCATTATCCGTGTGTATGTGAACATCCTACTCGTCCCCGGCGAAAACTCAATAACGGGGTAGGAATTAATTACGAGATACAATCACGTCTCTTAAACGTCTGACGAATCAACTGCGCCGATAAAACTCGATTCCGAACGCCCGAACGTTTTAATCTGACTAGCATAAACGAACGTCATAATAGTATAACGTTTATAACTGAACCCGAGATTATTAATTTCACGTGACGTATACAATGTGCTCTCCGCTCTCAGTCGATTCGCGTTCTCGACGTTCAATTATTAAAATACAGCCGTGTGTCAAGATCATACCGATTTGGACGACTCGCTGATATAATTATAATCTCCGGCGAACAGCTCAAGTTCACCTTATACGCGTGAAAAGTCGTCCGACTAGGGTTTTCGCATTTTTCGCTCTCGACACGCTTTGGTACGTAGGTAATTCTTCGTGTTACTCACTGCGAGTGGTGAAGTGCTAATTCCAGACCGTAGATCCGTCTCGACCTACACGTAGTGTTTAGGTTCGTCTGGAACATTTAGGCCCGTCTAAAATATATTGATCCATCGAGATAGGTGACACGTGGGATTAATTTTTACCGTTTACGTTTGGGATTGCAGTCGAAATCGCTCATCAGCTAAGAAACTCTGGTGCCTCGGGTATAGTGACGATTCCCGAGCTTTTGCCCAAAGTGATCGATGCTCAAAAACTATTAGCCGGCGAGCCCGGTAAAAAGCCGATATTCGTCGTGTCGATCAATCTGGGCGGATCGAAGCCGGACGGCACGTGGGATTTCAACGAAATGCTCGACCCGTCCATCGACACGTCAATTTTGACACGGTCTGGGTCCAACAGCGACGTGGTGCTTTTGCCGTACTCGAGCGGCACAACCGGTCTGTCCAAAGGAGTCTGTCTCTCGCACAAGAACGTAGTGGCCAATATGGCTCAAGTGGACCATCCAGAAGTATCGCACATATACGAAACGACAGGTAAATAAAGTGCAAGACTTTTAGACAATACGCTCGTATTGATTTAGAATAAATTCAGAGTTTTATCACGAATATTTGAAAACAAATTAAAAATATATATGTATATACATTTTTAATCCCAAAGCACTATTTTTACTAATTTTACATTTTGTTTAATGTTAAATGTGTAAGAATAATATACGATATCTTACAACTTATACATTTAATTTTTTTTTAGTAAATAAAGCCTACAAAATTAAAAAATCTACATATTTTGCATGAAAAAAATTACAATGAAACGTTTATTATTTGTCATATCGTTGAATACACTTATACACCCTCTAATAATATACTTTCTCGTCATTTGTTTTTGTACAAACGTTAGTGTGAATCACAACATTTTCTGTAGTTTCAAAAAGAAAATAAACGTTATAAAAATCAAAAGAACTCGTACAATCTAAAAAAAAAAAACGTCATAGTTTTGGTTCTTTCGATGTTTCAGCAGTGACAAAAACGGAATCCCGTCGTCTTACACAATAAGACAGAGTATAGTGTAAGGAAAACAAACAAATGAGACAGCGGGCCCGGGATAAACATGTATAGGTATAAAAGTTGGAAACTTTTGAAATATCTCACGATTCAGAAATTAATGTATTCTTTTATATTCTATTACTTTCCGATGAGTCTTGCCGAATTAATTAACCTAAGTCAGAAGAAAAAATTCGAAAAAAAAATCGTGAAGCGTTGATCTATGCTAAAAAATATAACACCGTAGCCAGTAAATTACAACTTATTGTCTCGTGCGTATCGGACCACTGTGAAATCACGTGCGCCCAGGACCGAAACCGAAAAGCTACAAAAATCAATTGTTCATAATGAGTTAAAAATTTGCCGTTATAAGACGAACGGAATTCATAGCAGTTCTGGCGACTGGCGTGTCCCGTATTTATCACGGGCTGCGTGTAGAAACAATTTAAAAGTTTCCAGCACGACCCACCGAAGTTAAATGAAAGAACGCCGCACTAGGAAATAGGCTTAAAATCAGTACCTACGTGCATTTAACAGAAACAAAAGCAATACGTCCATCACAGTCATTTACAGACTCTGCAGGAAACTCATTAGTTTGGTTTGAATATAAAAATAATTTAGACTCATTTCATTTATTAAAACAAACACGTTAAAATAGTTTAACCTTTTGTTAGTCACTAACCAGGTCCGCGGCTGTTGTAAACCGTTTATTTCATTCGGGATTTTATAATTTGAAAAAAAAAAAAAAATCCGAAATATGCTCAGATTTGTAAACAGTCGTAGTTTTGCTATAGCGCTTTACTGTCTGTACCGCTCTGATCCTCACCAAGCGTTGCATATTTATATTATTATTGATGCATTGATACGTGATACGACTATAGTGCGTTTCTCATAAACTGCGACTCGATGCTTCCGATGGCAGTTTATCAACGGGGTTACTAAAACCTGAGCGGTAGATTAGAAATTAGGAATAACCAGCACCGATTGTACGTGAAAACGCGCGCTTTTGATTTTCTAACCTTATCTGAGAGTCATTGATTTGAGATGAGGATCCGTCACGAGGAGAGTTAGCATTGGTTGCTGTTGATGTGAAATGCACTATATTATAGTCTGCCATCGCATATTTACGGGCAAAGACCAAAGACCAGTAATAAAGCTCGACACGAAAACTGGTCCGTGAGCACCGCAACCCGCACGTCATTCACCGCCCGTTAGCCACGGGTTCTCAAACTAAACCGGTTACCGCAGCAACGCGACGCACGTACCAAACTCCCTCGTTCTGAAAACCACTGACACGAAACGGCCGCTAGGTTCGTGGCGGTAACGGGTCAGTTTTCGTGTCGTGAACTGCAGTGAGTTTCGCAAACACTTTTGAACATTTCTATTGATTTTAGATTCAGAGTGAAACGAACAATGTGTTGGTTTTATCATGATGTGTTTTTTTGTGTCTGTACACGATTTCGACCACAATGATTGCTCCGATGTGTACAAGTATGGTGCTTTTCTTAAAGGAAATTTCGTCTTTTGGTATTTTGAGGAGGTCATTTTTTGAACTCTCAACAGTTTTCCCATGAATCAAGAAAAACAGAACAAAAAAGTGCAAAAAACTTCAGCCGAGATCGAAAACCGAACCCTGCACCGTCTAATGTTTTCGTTACTCATAGTCCAATTGTTAATATTTGATAAACAAGATTTTTTTATAAGATTTTCTTCGTTTGGCTGTGATTCAATAATTATTAATCATAACTATTCAAATAGTCAAAACATCCATATTATATATATGAGACATCGATATAAGCATTTAACAGACATCTCATAATTTTAGAAAAATTTTTGTTTTTGCAAAAGTTAAGCTTATTTTATTTAAAAAAAATTGGTTCCACTACTAAATAGAGTATAGACTATTTTATATATATATATATATATATATATATATATATATATATGCCGCCCAAGCTCTTTCAGTCAGAATGATTTTTCGAGAGCAATGGTACATTGGTTTCAAGTTTAAAATACCCATTCCTATTTTTCTCCCAACCGTGGAATGTATATTTTACAGTTGGTTTTTCAGATATAAGAAAATATAAGGGATTTACACGGTTAATCAACTCGTTGTTTGTTATTACTTATTAGTGTACATATATCTATTGCCTAATTATATTATATATACACTTACACGATTAACTAGCATTTTATCAAATGAGAATAAAAAAACCATGCTACCAAATGTTGATCGAAAACGTTCTACAGACTGCAATGATAGGGCCACGCGCCTAAAATAGTAACTAAGTGTCACGCGCGCCTATTACGAAATTATCTCGAATTCGTTCCCATTTGAAATTCACCATTTACGGCTGACACAAAATAATTATATGTATATAATTGTATATAATTATACACTTTTGTTTTAGAAAATCATCAAGATGTATTGCCTGCGGTTTTACCATTTTTCCATATTTATGGTCTTACAATGATTATGTTACGAGGCTTGAGTAAAGGATGTAAATTGGTTTCATTGCCTAAACTCGAATCGGACACATTTTTGAGTATACTTAAAGACCACAGGGTAAAGGAGTGTTGTGTAGGTACAATAGAAATGTTTAATTAATTTTTATGATATTGTGTTTTAGGCGACGATACTGTACGTGGTACCACCAGTCGTGTTGTTGTTGGGGCAACACAAAAGCGTTACACAGGAACACTTTGAAAGTTTAAGAGTTATTTGTAATGGCGCTGGTCCTGTGAAAGAAGCAGATGGCGAAAAAGTACTTGCCAGATCCGGAAACAAAAATTTACGTTTTTGTCAAGGTAAAACTTTTTCATCCAATTGAATTTAGAGTGCTTTGTGTAGATAAAAATCTCAAAAAAAAAAAAATGGAAACAATGAAAAAAATAAAGTTAATAAGTGTTGGAGAGTCTCTTAGATTTCATATTTATTTTTATAACGTCGTTAGAAAGTGTGAATAACAAAAAGAATAAAACAGAAATTAAAATACGTGAACAACAGTTGAGTACATTATTATATTGACATCCTGGATACTTTTACGATAAAATGTTTTCATTCAACGGTCACTCGTGACGAAACGCCGATACGGGTGCGATGAATAATTTGCTATTTTTATGTTTGTCTAACGTACGGATTTTGAAATAACATCAACAACAACGACTCCAAAGTGCAAGTGTCGGAAAATAATAATTTCGTCGATGACTTTTTCTCGGAGATCCTGTAGGTACGTTAGTTTCGGTTATGGAAAACTCTTCGTTCAATTACTCGTATCTCCCGCTATTGGTTATCGCGTGTTGGATACCTACCGTTTTATGACTGGAACAGTAATTGCACTGCGCTTTCTTTAATTTGTTAACGTTCCGCGTTATTAATACTCGGATTCTTTGTCTCGCGGTTAAAACGTTATTTACTTTTTGAGTTTTTCTAAAAGCCCATTATTTTCTCCGAAACCCTCTAATGTACAATAATAGTAGGCTACGTTTTATATGAACTGGTCCCCATTGTCCATGCGCGCATAATGGCACTGCGCGGACAATTTCTTACCGATTCTCGTAACCGTGATGAATTATTAAACATCAAGTGATTGAGGTCTAAATAATACGCACGCTTTTTCGAGCGGATTTTCGCCGTTAATAGGAACTTGTATTATACCCACCCGGCTTAGTAATAAATATGACATTGTAGTACAGTTTCGGTCCGTTTTTTAACAGCGAAATGAAGTAGAAGTACAATGTGCCGGTGAAATAATAGAAATTATTTTTGCTACCACGTCATGCCCGTTACCGTGCTGCGAACCAATTTTATTATTTACGCGGTACACTTCTTGTACGACATTTTTAAGTTCTCAAGTAGGAACGCGATTCCGAATCTTATCCAAATAATTACAAAACGTTTGTATCGTATCCGAGATATTTGTTTCCGAAACGTTTTGAGGAAATCACCAATGACCGGTTGAAAATAATTTGTGCTCAATCTACAGTTTAATTTAAAAAATGCACTTGATCAAACTTTTGGTACGCACTAGCAACCTATTCGAAAGTTCAATAAATCGAAAGCGTATTGTTGTAATATCTGCTGCAGCAGTATATTTTATATTATAGTACTCGGAATCCAAAATTATTACGTTCATGGCCAAAGTCGTAAGCTGTCATAAAGATTTTTGACGGTAAGGCGGGTATTTTCTGAGAAAAAATACAACCGCGAACGACATAAGTACTAAAGTAGTGTAAGTTTTCGCCCAAGTATATGAGTATGATGTTATACCGACGTGTCGTGTCGTTATCGAAAACGATTTTAATATAATGTACAATATTAAATGCACGAAAATGTACGTTAGAGACGCGCTAAAAATGAAAAAAAAATGAATATTCTCGAGTACGTACAAATAGTTATGCTGACGACGACTGTTCGAAATTTTTTCAAAACTAATTTTCAGTTTTTGGACACTGCACAGTGGAGCTCATAATGTTACTGGTTGTGTGATTATAACTTTATCTAGTGGTCTGTATTTAAAAAAAAAAAAAATACGAAAACTTCACGGTGTCTAACCAATACGTACTCAGTCCAATCACTGCGTTTATATAATTACTATAACGTTCTTTGTCAGCATTTTATACACGACGCTCGCGAACTGTGCATATTTAACGCAGTAGACATAATAATTATTTCGATTTTTTAAAATTATTTCCCGTCCGTTCGCACGCCCGTCGCGATTTCCAATAACGATAGATACAAAGCGCAAACATGCGGTATGTAACAAATTGACCGTCTAATGATTATCGTATAGATTCCGACAATATTATGTGTAGTCGTTTTTGGTACTAGGTACCTACTTGACGTTATTATTGTGCGTTTACGTAAAAGTTATATTTGTGAATATAAAATTAACTAAATTGTATCATTCAAATGTTAAATTATATGTTTTCTTGAATTAAATAGCTTATTAAAAAATAAAATGTTAAATCTTTTGAAAAAAAATGATTGGAGGGGGGAGGGAGATACGAAATTTTTAAAATTTAAAGGGGGCGTTGAGTAAAAAAAGGTTGGGAAACACTGGTCTAATCCGACGGGGTTCTGCAAACGTAGCACCCCGCCGCTGGTGGCCGTGACGTGTACAGCCCGTCGGTTGTGCCGTAGCCGTGATCCCGCTCTATAATAATATAATGCCGCGACGGCGATATTTTACGAATACGACTAACGGTAATAAACCAATAGAACGGCGATGGCGCTTTTTGTCACACGATTATTGGATTTAGTCGCACGATGAATTCACTTTATAGATTCCCATCCTCCCCTCTTCACCACCCCCATGGGATTGCGAAGTCGCGCCGACTGCAGTTGTATTTATCGAGAACTACGTTATTGGCAATAATATTCCGGTTCGTACACGTGTGTACGTGCGCTTTGCCAGAGTAAACGGACATTAGTGTACGTCAACCCCTATTTTCGCGAGCAATATACGGTGCACAATATGTGCAGCAGGAAAATGCATTTTTCCGCTGAAAGTTTAATATGAACGTGCAGTGTGCGTTCACGGCATTTCGTAGGGAAAAAATTAATGTAATAATAATAATAATAATAATAATAATAATAATAAAATAGGACGAGTGCAGGTGTGTTATGCAATTTCTCTTGTTACTGCAGCTCATGTACGACGGACGCACAAAGATCCACGTTGAGACACTCGATTTTATCGGATCGTCGATGTAATATTATCGTATTAGATTTATACGCTGAGAATAATTGAATTTTCCGTTACCCGTGATACGGTGTATTCTCGCTGTGACAATTTTCAACCTTACGTCATAAATCTAATCTTACGTGCAACTATTACTATCATAACATAATCTGTACACGGGCACGTTATATTTTACGAAACATCTTCAATGACAACAATTACCACGGTGCTGCGTGTATGATGGCCTAGCAGACACGGCGAAGAGTTCAAATCTACTTTTAATATAGTCTCCTGTCAAACCTAAAACCTTCAGTGTATATTTTTATCCTGGTCGTTGGGCTTCTTAATGTTTTGTGTACGTGTTATTCGTGTCGTCCGCAACCTCAGCACCTTAATGGTGTATTGAAGTTCACCGTAATAAACTTCATAAACCCTTTGTGTTTTTTTTTCTCCATATTTTCCTTCAATAAATATCTTAAAATAACCATTAGTTAAAAATTAATATTCTTTAAGTAAATACCATTTTTACAAAATAACGTGTTCTAGGTACTTTGCATAAAAAAAAACTATTCATATTTTACATTAAATAACGTAGGTACTAAAAAGTATAACTAAAAATATTCCATTAATGAGTTTTGTTTTAAGCTGACGAATTATAATAGGCTTATAACTTCTACCGTAGAAACGTTTATTCCCGGTAAATAATAATAATATTCAAATAACTAAAAGTAATGAAAAAAACGAGAGTATCAATATCTCATTTTAAATTGAATTTTATTTTTTATTCTATTATTTTATTTTCATAAACTCCATTCCCATTGGGTTAATTAATAATAATGTTCAATTTACGTGAATAAATAAATTACGTACTTTTTTTAAATGTCACAAGCTAAACAAAAATTTTATTATAAGCATTTCAGCTTATTATGTTTTTAAACGTTACCAAATTGTTCTAAACGAATAAATAAAAATATTTTAACACAATAAGGAGTTTTACCTGCAGTTAAATAATATTAAGCTTCCTAAATCCGAGTATACCTGCATGTTATCCTCCATAAACGTATGTTTTGTTTTAGCCTATGGTATGACTGAAGCTTCGCCTGCAGTGTTCGTGTCTAGAAATTCGTCCATGGACGATTACTTGACCGTAGGTCCTCCTATATCCAACACGATAGCCAGAGTCGTTGATCCGACAGACTCTACAAAAGAATTTGGTCCCGGCGAAGTCGGTGAAATTCAAGTCAAAGGACCGCAAGTGAGTATCTGATAACTACGAGGAAAAATGAATAACGACCAAAATAATGTCTATGGAATTTTATAATATAGGTGATGATTGGATACTTCGATAACCCTAAAGCTACGGCCGACACAATAAGCCCGGACGGATGGCTAAGTACCGGTGACATTGGCTACTATAACGAAGATCACGAATTCTTTATAGTAGACCGTATTAAGGAACTGATCAAAGTCCAAGGATATCAGGTAAACGACTTATTAAGTTTTAAAATGAAAACAGGGGGAAGGGGCGAGTTACGGGGGTGAGTGACTGATATAGGTGAATATTGTGAGAATTTAACAAAAAAAAAACGCATATACCAATAAATTCCTTGTTTCACTTAAAATCTAAAATAATAAAATGTGACAACACTGTACACTACACTAAAAGTTCAAAAATATTAATTAAATAAACTACGTGTGTGTATTTTCATCTCTTCAATTAAACGAAGGTTTCAAAAGAATTGTTAGTGAGATTTAATCTCTCTGGGAAACTAATTTAGTAAGACATTGTTTAGTATTTTGTGTTTAAGAATCCTGTTTGTACAGCCGTCCGAAAAAGCACAGTCTCGGGACAACTTTAGACTTTTGCTTGACTTTTACTTTCTATGCAACTTTTAATCTTTTTAAACTTTTAGTAAAATACAAATATCTGTCAAATGTACTTGCTAATTCGTTTATTCCTATCAAAAAATACGTTCGACAAATCATTTTTTTCCACGGGAAATTATTTTTTTTAACTGAAACACCTGTTTGAGCATTTCAATACACAATTTTTTAGTTACCATAACTTTATATAAATTAAATATTGGCTTATCTTTTACCATAGAACGTATGCCTTATTGTAAATAAAACATTATTATCCTTAATATGTATACAAATTATATAAATTATATATTATAACGAGAATGTTATAATTTGTAAAGTGTAATATACTAATATATCAGAAGCATACGAGTAAACCATTTATACGGCTTACGGCCTGAATGTATTACATTTTAAAAAGCAAGTTTCAAGAAAATTAAAAAAAAATACCATTTTTTATCCACTACTATGAACCTTGTTATTATTAATGATCTCAATAAATAATATTTATAAAATATCAGATTATATTATCGTTATGATATCTCCAAACTTATGTCTAAAAAATACTGCCAAAAGTTATAAGCGACTCGATGAATGTCAAGAAATTTTAATATTTCAATAGATTTTTTTAATCCTTTTCGGAAAATTATTTAATATTATAATAGACATAAATAATAAGTAAGTACTAACATATATTTCTGTATGAATAACATTTACTATATTTGTATATCGGTTACTTTTTTTTGTGAGGATTGATTTTGAATTGGTAATATTTCAGTACTAATGATTTTTAAACATAGGTAAATGCTCAAACTCTATCTATTGCTTAGATTCGAAACTCTTTCACTCTCATTCTCTCTTCTCTCTACCTCTGGAAAACATAATTATTAAATACTTAATAATAGTCATATATTAGGTGTAGGTACTCGAATAATTATGATTTTAAAATAAATAATCAGTTTTGTATAAGTCGCCTCTACCGAATTTCCTTGTCAATCCAAACAAAAAGTGATTACAAATATTAACCCCCTATTGAGGAGGACATTGTTTTTTGATCAGACCAGCATTTGTTTTGATCAAGAGCATACTGACCGCGTGCATCGTGAAAGTTTAAACTATTCGCGGGTTAATATCTACTTATAACATGGAGCCGATGGAGAACGGAACGACGTCAAAGCGAAAGCGAACGTTGAAAATATGTTTGAAGTTTATAACAACGGACCCGCTGCAATACGTGGATCGATATTAAACGCGCGGGTAGTAGCTCTTTCACTCGTAACGATTCATCCGAACTTCCACGGTTCTTGGTGTGTTCGTTTGAACGCCGTGGAAAATATAATAAAACCACGAGGAAACGTTTAGGCGAACACGGACAAATCGTCGTCGCCGTCGCCATTTCGCCGTAAAACCATTTCGCCGTCGCCGTTTCGATGTGAGGCCACTTCGCCGTTAAACAACATTTTGAGCATTTTACTTATTATTATTAATTATACGCATTTTCTAATATTCAATAATAATAAAAAATATTTAATTATACCTAATAATCTTTTATCGACGTCTAAATAGTTTATTATATTCCGACATCTGAAGGATTAGATGTGCTGCAGAGTTTGTGTGTATGAGGTTTATCATAGCTTATAATCGCGTTTAGCGATAAACGAAAATAGGTAGAATTAAGATAGTAACAAAATAACATATGTAAATACTTATAATGATTAAAATATATCAATACAATTAATTACTATTATAAAATATTTACAAGTTTATGCTTTGTTATGAGTTAATTTTTTTTTAACGGCGACTTGTTCTAGATCGCGTTTAAGAGTCCCAAACCGTTTACGTTCCGAGCGGTCGCAATAACAAAACGTCCGATCAAAGTGCACATTATACGCGCAACGATTCAACGGATCTTCGCAAATGTCTCGTTCGCTTCGGATTTTTCTTTTCTCCTTCTGTTCGCTTTGATACCTCATTCGGCGCGGTCCGAGAACATTGTTCGTTTGCATAATATTACTACGCAACGTCGGGGCAACGCTGCGATCGTTTCGGTGTCATTTCTGTATCTCGATATTCGAACGGCTGATTTCCATCCGTTGACTAGAAATCTGAAGCAAACATTACAGTTTTTTTTTTTTTTCGTCTTGTCGCAAACGGTTGTATATCCTCCGGGTCTTATGGGGACTGATATACTATGCCGGCGGTGAACTCACGTGGATCGACTTCTGGTCAATATACCCGGGAATCGTGCGTATACTCTGGCCACGTAATTTTCGTCGGCGCACAATGCACATAATATACTTGGTGCAGTCGAATGTTCGCGCGTACCAGCCGATCATATTTTTATCTTGTAAAATGTATGCATTTGGTACTTGTACATGTGCGTAGGTCGTATTAATTAATAACGTAGTTTATTAAACGAGCGTTCCGACGGCCGTTTCGCCGAAACCTACCGCCGAGCAAAAACTACGTCGCGTTTCATTTTCTCGTCGAATCGTTCGGTCTGTATACGATACATTAGCTGCTATAACTTCTAACTACTGTTATGCCCCCCCCCTATAACACGGGGAACGGTTTCCATTCGTCTGTCCTGTAGTACACCGGAAACGACCGGGGAGGGTTTGCACATTGCGATGTTTGGAAATACTCGCGGGGTCGACCAGGAACCGTTTGCGCTGTAGGTGTACGTTTTTCAAATAAACCTGAAGTCTACCGGAAGCGCGTACGAACAAAGCGGTCTTCTGGCGAACGTCTATCGCGGCCCGTGTGTTCGAGACCTATATTATGTGTGTGTATAGCATACGTAGACGATTCCATCTAAATAATTCATATTGTAATATGTGTTTTTATTATCTGACCCGGTCAATGGGGAAATCGCTAAGCTAGAGCTGTATGTAAAGGCCATCAAAGATTGAAAGCCGAAAATAATTTAAACGTTCGTCCATGAATAAATCAGAAGCAAATGTTTCGGCGAACACGTATGTTGTGTTGCACAGTGTAAATACGTACTTCAATGTAAAGATATTTACTTGAGCGTAGAACTACTTAAGCCCATGTGTTTTTCCCATTCTTGAAAACACGGTAAAAATTTAAGATCTATCGTACTTTACGTATTTAAATGATCGACCGCATTTCCCCAACCTTATAGTAAATAAATAAACTACAACTGGAACAAATTACGTCGAAACCTGTGACGGTTCGCAAATCGCGGTTTTCGTCACAAATCCACTCCGCGCTTAACCTAAATTAGGGCGACCATATACGTCTCGTATTTCAACTTTGCGTCTAGTTGTCCCGGCGAAAGTTAAATGCGACGTGTTTGGTCCCGTATTAATCCCGTCCTGATCCCGTTTATTCCTTACCGTGAATGTATATATTCAATAAAAGCTCTACTTTACAATGGTATATTTTTAGGATATTATTTTGACCATTATATAATAATATTTCATTTTAATTAAAGACGTTTATTTTGTTGTTTGAGTTGAAGAAAAACACAGGTGCATCCCGTGTAATTTTAAAAACATTCGTAATTTGTCGAGGTGAGGTGTACACGTCGATGTGCATAAGGAGCAGTGGCGTGGCGAACTCACGACCCACCCTTCGGGTATTATACATCAACCATACATTATAAACTAAATTATTCCTCATATTTTATTACCCACCCATCATCCCTTAAAATAAGTCAGAGGCAATAACCCTCTCCGCCACGTCACTGATTAGGAGATCATATTATATTAGTAACTGGTATATTTTCACCTTTATATACTGGATACGAATATTTTATTACTGATATCGCAGCACGGTACTCGATATGTTTCCTCTACAAGGAAAATCTATGAATCATAAATACGTTTTATGGGGATAATAATAGGAACTAGAAATAATTCCTGGAAGAGGAAAAATATCTAGTAGCCGTTATAAGTAACAAAATGTTAATAAAATAACCATGGTAACAAAAGCGTTACAAAAATTGACCTAGAAAAATATGGTCACCCTAGGTCAGAAGGCCAAAGATGACATGTTAGAAAATAGAATTTATTAAAATGTATTGAAAATTATTTCACTGAAAACTACTAATTTCTTAGTTAGGTCAGATTACATTCCTGGCATCAAATGTTATCAATAATAACAACGAAAGTCACACATATAAATAATAAACAATAATACAGAGGGCGGAAGATTGCCGCTGTCTTGTTGTACGTACAACGCGCAACGAATATGAACGAACTGCTGCACTGATAACCATGGCACTGGACGGTGTTATTGGTTGGGAGGTTAGGTTAGGTTAGGTTAACGATGGTATGTTAAATTTCGGTGATTGGATTGAAAAGCGTGGAAAAATTTAGTGGCCCGCACGATCCTGCGACCTTACACCCTGCGGCTTCTTCCTCTGGGACCTACTGAAGCTCTTGCCTTTGCCAAGCATCCGTGCACGTTCCCACACTCGAAGACAATCATCGAGGAAGGATTTGAGGAACACGGAAAAAAGTTCAAAATCAGTTTAAGCAAAAACAGCAGTGACCCTTTGTACCTCATTAATTGTTCGATGCATTTAAAGTTTATATTTCTTTAGTAGCAATTTTTTCTCGGGTGAATTCGGGGAACAGACTTTTGCCACACCACGTATGATAATATAATACTCTCGGCTCGTGAACCATTTTCAGACCTTTGATTGGAAAAATTTGGCACTCGACCCGAAAAACGGTCTCCACCCCCGCCCTAGGTCAATGTAAAATTCCCCCGAACCACCACGCACGATAATAATACAGTCGACCGCCGCGTGTTCCAGGTACCTCCGGCCGAACTGGAAGGCGTGCTGAGGACCCATCCGGAAGTGGTGGACGCTGCGGTCATTGGCGTGCCTGACGACAGGACGGGCGAGGCGCCGCTGGCGTTCGTTGTGCTGGCCGACGGGTCATCCGGCACGGTCAGCGAGGACGACGTGGAGCGGTTCGTGGCGGGCCGCGTGGCGCCGTTCAAGCGGATCGCGGCGGGCGTGCGATTCGTCGAGTCGCTGCCCAAGAGTGCTGCCGGCAAAATACTGCGGCGCGTCCTTAAGGACGAGTACTTGAAGAACGCCAAGTGACCGTCCCGCCGGACGACATCCGGAGCCCCCGCGTTGTGACGATGCCGATGATAATAAATTAGGGTTAGGGACTTTAAGCGTTTGCACATTTTTCTTTTTCCGAAAGAGTCAATTATAAATACTGTTTATGGTCAAAGGAGTTTAAACCCTCAATTTCTATTTTCCATGTAATTGCATATTTTTACGATATCATATTTTTAGAAGTATGTATGAAGTAGTTTTTATTTGCTACAAATGGTCATATTATAGTAGGTAATTAACTAATTATTTAATTAGTAAACCTTATATACACACGTGTAACTGTATGAGACTATACACGCGTTTCAAGTTTTCAGGGTACAAATTCAATAAAAAAAAAAAAAAAGTGTTTAAATTATGTTTTGGCGCGTATTTGGTTGTTTTTTAAAGCATATTTACGTGTGTTTTAGAGCTAGAAGTCCCTAAGCCTAATAATAATGAATATTTTTATATATAACATAAGTACACCCGATAAAGTGCCTGTTTGGTGCACCGCCGTACGAACGACTTCCGTAACTACGGGGAAAACTCATATTGTCTTTTGTATAACGTTGTTATGATAACCATTGATTATTGAATAAACTATTATCTATGTATCTGTTTATAAAAAAAAATTAATATTTGTCTGTGCAAATACCTTACGCGGACCGTCCTCGACCGCTGAAACGATCTAGATGATGTTAATTGTACTTGGTAATCGATATACGAAGGCGCATAGGTGCCCATTGGGGTCATGTCCCCCAGGAAAATATAAAACGCACTGAAAATTGTTTTTCTCGAGCCTTGACGCACGCTTTTTAAAATAATTTAAAACAATTTGACAAAAAATTAGTTCGTAATAACGATGCTCAGAAAAAATATTATACCACGCTGTAGATTCTTCTTTGCAGGAAATAAATAAAAGTAATTAACACATTATTGTTGTGAAAAAGCGTTGTAATTTACAATTTTCATTTTCAGATTAATATCATACGATTGTCAAAAAAACATATTAAAATTAAATAAACGCATTATCTGAATACTGATTGATTCACCCTATCCTAATGGATCTATCGTACTTCAATAACATGTTTTACAGGTCTTGTATCTATGATACTATTGATACTTATAAGTTATAAGTCTTTAAATGCGTGTTTGAGAACTTTGTTCCAGTTCCTCCCTCCCTTTCCCCCTTCTGAAAATTAACTTATGGATATAATCATATACATAGTTGATATACCTACTTGGTTGATGTATCTACTGCAGGGATACATAAGTCATTTCAAAACATAAAATGTCTTTTATATGAGTTTGATAAAACAGTCTGACTTATGAATAACATTTTTAAAGAGTACAGGTTGCGCATCACATCATATTTAACAGAATCTTAGTATATTAACATATGGGTACTATTTACGATAAACTCATAAACCTATAGAACGTGTCAAAATGTTTCAATTATTTAACAATTTTCATTTTATTTTTAGTAAAACAACAAAGTAATATTGAGTGTGCGAATTAGCCATCTAGATAATTGACATGTTCCCGGATGCTTTCATCCGTCCTATAATATATTCTGTTTGGTCGTTTTGAGCTTCGGGGCTACCCGCCAGATTTCTATTCGTTTAACCGAGTATTCATTAAAATTTTATAAATAGTCTATGTAAAAATAATTGTTAATCGGCCAATGTTATGTTGTGGGCCAAATTCCCTCCGTCTATCCATTAGTATATAATTATATATTTTATGACTTTTCAATCCTTTTAATAATTGTTTTATTGTATAAATAGATACAGTTGGAATTGTTTTGAACGATATCGGTATAAACAATATGTTTGCTAATTTTTAACTATTATTGTTCATACAGACAACAGTGTAATACTACATAACGATATCATCATTTTCACAAATAATAATAAATTTAAGACATCCTTAACATATTATCACTTCGTAGATTGTTTGGTGATTTGTTGCAAATCTGTGATTTTCTATTCATTTTTATCGCTCACCTATAGGAAACAAAAGGAGGCTCGCTTGTAATAGCTACAACTCAAACATAAAAAAATAATTCTCATATAGATATACAATAACAAAAACACGCATTTCAGATGTGTCATTATTTTACCTTATTATTGCGAACTTATGTAGTGATCGTATTCCCGAAGCTTTGTTTTAGTAAGCAGCTTATGCAGACATATTCTTGCTTAAAAAATAAAAATATAGACGGTAATAATAAAAACTACCTAATTAAAGTTAACAGAGAAATCCTTCATTGTATGATGTAAACTGTGTCATTTTTGTAAACCGGTGTCTAGAATATATCTAGAAAAATACAACTTTTATTTGTTTAAGTGATTTAAAAACAGCCGAAAATGTACTGTTTCAAATAGTTAATCAATAAACCGCAATCGCCGCGATGATCCAGAGTCTAGATTCTAGACGGGTGTATAAAATAAAACTTATCCAGAAAGAAAAAAACGGTTTTCAGGTGTATCGTTGTAATGACAACAGTCAAATGTCGATACTATTTTCATAAACCATGCAACGAACTAAAGTATGAAAATTGACACCTTGTGAAAAATGTCCATCACAACACAAGTTACTAAAATATTCTGTTAAAGATGTTCAAGGAATCGCCCGGTTTTCGAAGGTATGGTTTTCGACACCGAAAACCACGTTTGTTGAAAGGTTCGACATCTTTGACCTACATTATCGAGCTACTGCCGCAGTCTGCTGTCATCCCGAAGATCCACGAGGTGTAATAGCGATAATTGTAATCGCGCTTGAACGTCAAACGCGACCGACAGGTATAGGCGCACACTCCTAGTAGGCAGTAAGTAAGTAAGTAAGTAGGTATAGCAAAATATGCGTTATTCGCGGTGAAGTCTCGCGAAAAGCACAACTTTCGACAGCCGGAAAACTTCCGCGGTGTTTCGGCTGTTACGTCGGTTGTGTTCTCTAACAACACTAATATACATACCACACAGGAAATATATACGGTAATAATAACGGTCGGCGTTGTTCGTGTGACGCGCAGATCATTGCGTGAATCCTCGGGTGGGTTTTTTCTTTTTTTTTAGAACTAATATGTTCATACTGAACGGGTAGAACCGTTTTCTGGATAATGATCGGCTAGTAGTAGGATCACGACTTGAAACTTTTGTTTTCCAAAATAATTATGTAGACTGGATCTTTTTAAACATTTACGTACAACACTAAAATTATTCGTAATCCATGCGTCACGCCGTTTTGATCATTCTCGGTAAGAATTTAATAAATGTTCTCAACAGGTTGGTTTGTCGAGACCGTCCACTTACCTAATCGTCAATTATCTCTTGTGGTCTTTCACGCACGCTTAAAAATGATTCGGCGAAGTCGCCCGATGGAAATAATATTGAATTTTTCCTTTTGAATAGTCCAAAGTTCTGATCTAATCTTCAATAATTATTTCGAAGTATATACGGTAGAGGGACAATGAAATTTATTTTTTTGTCTTACGAGAGTCATTTTATATATTAAGTACAAGCAACTGTAACATAAAACTTTACTTTACAACACTCAAAATATCGGTTCCGTCCATCCGTCCGTAAATAAGAGTACTCGTAAAAAAAAATCGCTGGTCTTTAAGAGTATTTTAAAAATTAAAATGATTTTGTTAAATACTGTATTTTCAAAACACGATTCAGTCCGTTGTCGTCGTTCTTAAAAGTGCTTCCCGGTCAGTCTTGGCGATGATAATACGCTTAAAAGTGAAATAAGTGTTCGATGAACGACACACCGGTCTGTCTCTTTGACGCAATATCGTATACGTAATAGTGCAGTAGATACATTGTTTTTACCACACGCGCTTTCGCAATCGCAGTACTCATTAGGTTAGCGTCCGCTAGCACGAGACTTCCGACCAACCGTGTCCATTATTATATATTTAATTCTACGTTAAAGCCGTTGTACATCGTTCATGTCTTTCCGAAAACGTGAATCCTGCGCTTCGAGATGAAAATCCCAGAAAATTAGAAACTAGTACGAAACCAATTTCCTAAATTTTCAAATTACATTCGACCAATTGAAAATTCAATTATTCCAAATCGAGCCGATATAAAGCTCTTGGTACAAACACAAATAAAGTAACGTTTTCCGTTTCGCGTGTACGCGCAGCGGGAAAACGCAACCGACGCCGACGAGAACCCCCGTCAGGATGACTACAATGGTAACTCCGACGAGAAGGGGTTGAGCGGAAATGTTCGGACGACGACGGAGGCACGGTCGAGGACGTCGCGCAGCCGGGGAGCAAGAGATTGACAAGTGTCCATTACAAAAATCTGCTCGTCCTTATTTGTGTTTCTGTGTCGCTGATTGACGGGCTCCGAACGGTTTGTCCTTCCGTCGTGATCATTTTAACACTTATTTTAATTTCAACATGATGACGGACAACCCCCACATCCCCCCTTGTACACGCCCCTGAGTAGTACAATAGCACCATACTTTAATACTTATAATAAAGTAATGTACAGGAATAATTGGTTTTTGGTTTTATGTGGTTAAGGTGGCTTATTACATTATATTATGTTTATAAGTACTATGTGCCGCGTTAAACACGAAACTGTACATTTCATATTTAAAACAAACGAGGTAGAACGACAAGGAAAATAGAGATTTTTGGGGTGGCTCAACGTTGGCCTGTTATTTACTCCGGGTGAAGCATTCACTAGAGTGTAGCCGATTGATGTTAACGTCACATATCATACTGATTTGTTGCGGTCCCTAGGCCCACGAGAGTGGTCTCTGTTCAAATTTTACGTCAGTGTCTACGGCATGGGCTTTTGAACAAACTATATTATTATTTTGATGTGCTGACATGTGTGCCGAAATGGTGTTTATAGTGGAACACGGCTTTGGATATGGATGGAATCCTCCAGAGTGCTTATGACTGCAGTCTTCAAAGTGTCCACGTTTTCGACGAACGTTTTTTTTTGCGGTGTTTCGATTATGGATCCGGCGCATACAGTATACACGCGAAACTTTTGCACCTTTGCTTCGTTGGACTAGTGACGTATTTACGGGGAGGGGGATGACCTTTTTTCAAACTATTTTGCATTTAAAGAAAATGTAGGCTTATAAATGAATATTTCACATTTTATAATACAAAACATGTAATATTATATTATAATTTTGGCAACGTCTTATGATATTAATAAGTTATTATAATTTAAGGCAACCTAAATTCAAATTGCATATGATTATCGCAGCAACTGCAGTTTCTTCCCCTTGTTCGCTTCTCCTTGTGGTTCACCGGGACAATTCTATCTCCGTACTTTCCAAAACGGGCCGTCACAATGTCTGTAAACCTGGTAGTCGGACACACCTTGTGCGCCATCAGGGTGATAATGACCACGTTATTGACGATAAAAATATTCGTCGGGTTCCGGATGGTACTCTGACCCCGGGGAAACGATTTGTGTGATAATTTTCTCTTTTGTCCGCTTAACGCGCATGTTTATATTAGTACCAGTATGACGACATCGACGTCTCCAGGGGGGGGACGTGCGTGGGAGTTTCCCACAAAGTCAAAACTATGTTATAGATTTAAATTTCTAAATTTTTCTCCTATATTTTTTTTTTGTACTAAACCCGACTCACGGGTTGATTAAATATACACATATTTTTATTTAAAATATATTTACAATACGCACCTATACTTGTACAAGCGCAATCAGTGAATTTGATATTTACAAATGGAAAAATAATATAAACGACATGGAAAACGTGAGGGAGGAAGCCACTCGTTAGCAGCACCTCCGAATTGCATATACAAGTGAATAAAACGAGACGCGCACAACGCACGCTATATTTTTAATTAATGCGCTCGTTCGTATATAATTGTATATTTCGTTTTGACATGAATACCTAACGCGTGTTTAACAGACTGTGGAACGTAATACAATTTAGCATTATCGCAAAAGATGACGTGTAAATACACAGTGATTGGCAGATCCAATTTTTTTATTTTTTTTTTTAACTTTAATTAAACAATCTATTAATAGGTAACTGCGTATGCCGGTATATAGTATTACAGACTACGACGCTATGGAAGCAAGCATGATTGACAACTGCGTTAAACGGGATAAGCGATGATGACACGATTCGGCTCGGTTATTCTACATGCGCATAACTCGATGTAATGGGAAATTTAAATAATATTATAATAAGGAAAGTTCCCTGCCGACCGCGAATATGACACACGTTTAAACGAGCACATTTTATAACTATCACATGTAGTCACCTACCGCGAATGCTCGTCACGCGAAACAAATTATTTCATTATGTTTCGTACAAATAACGTTTATTTTATTTCGATGCTTGTCAGTATAAATGCTATACAATGATCCGATGTGCTCTCCTCGCTCTACGATTTCGCCCGAACAGTGGTGCGTATACTTATAGGCAGGAATGGATAGTATCTTAGATACTAGTGTTTAAGATACGTATCTGAGATACAATTGTATCTTGTATCGGGAAACATGATTATAATGCATCTTGTATCGTGTATTTAAATACTTTTTCGACTTGTATCTAGTATCTTTTTATGACTAAAAAATTAAAAAATAATTTATAAAATAAAACACATGCCTTACCTCTTCAGCTGCTAGGCTTCTCCATATAGATCTACTAGGTATGTCAGATGATACTTTTAAAAAATTAGTCTCTTTAAAAGGTAAACAGGACTTTATTTAACAAGGGATATAAATTAATTTTACTTCTGGTCATACTACCTATAATTTACTTAAATGTAAACATTTAATAGTTAATAAATAAATATTGCTAATTTATAAATATATAAATAAATAAATATTAATAAATGTATAAAGTATCTTGTATCTAGTATTTTACAAAATATCAAAGTATCTTGTATCTTGTTTTTCGATACTTTGTTTGAGGTATCTTGCCCAGCCCTGCTTGCAGGTAGTAATTATGAATACGGGTGTTTTTTTAGATTCCGAGTGAAACGTATTGGTTTTATCAGGATTTTTGAAGGATTGCCTTGACATAGTATACAAATCTGGTAATTTTCTCATAGAAAACGTCGCCTTGAAGTTGGTACCTTGAAAAGGGTCATTTTCCTAGTTTCTCAACAGTTTTCCGAATAATTGAGTTAGACAAAGAAACAATGGCAAAAAACCTTAACCGATATCGAAAATCGATCCCAGCACCGTCTAATATATTTCGTCACGCACTATCCACTCGTTACCGTTTCATGGACACAAGATTTTTCATTCGCTTTTCTTTGTAGCCAATAAAAAATATGTTGGACCGGATAGGTGGCAAACAAATTGTATAAGCGTTAGAAAATTAAATTTTGACGACATCCTAAACACCTGTTAAGTTTTGGAGCAGATCCAGACCGTCTTAATCGCGCGTCTTCCGCTTTTAAAAAACTCCACCGCGTACGCGTCTTGCGGCTCAATTTTTTCCGCACACCAATTCCCGGTTTCAACGCAATAATCGAAATTCCGGTCCACTGGGTCATCCGGCCGCGTTCGCACTTCATAAGCAAACTCGTCTGGGCGCAGCGTGTTCTCTCTTCCGTCGCAGCTGTTTGTAAGTCGCCGTTGGGCGCCCGCAACAGAAACATGTACTTCGGTAGACCACGGAGACGTCACCGCAGAAATCGACCGTGGAAAACGCACGTCGCTATTCAAATTAAACACGTCCGCACAATAAGCTCGCGGCAGGGTCGAAAAAAAAGAAGAAAAACGGTCATTTTCGTTTCGACGGCGCGCCGTTTTAACTATCGCGATCGGTTACATGTTATTTGTTTATGTCCATATAAGTTTTGAATTTCTATAAATAAATGTATGCAATTAAAAAAATATTTAAAATATAATTTGTTTATATTAATTATTTAATTTAATTTAATCAATATTAATTTATTATGTTTAGCTATAAAAATGAAAAAAAAATTTAAAATATTTTAAGATAAAATAAATATTGTTCTCGCATAGTAATACAATTATGATTATAATTATGTAAAATAATATTTTGGTCAAAATTCACTTCAAATTTTGCCCAATAATTATTATATTATAATAATCTATAGTTAATAAATTACATGTGGTATTTGATACGTGCTAAGACTTTTGGCCAGCTAGAACTCTAATTCCTCCCACTGTGCGGCGTGACGGCTTGGCAGATTATTGGTCGTTCGTAGCGGTTTAAACTCGGCGCCGACCCGACGAATTGTGGAGCCACGTGCAGAATTTTATTATCTACAATTTTATTATTATCGCTTCTCCTTCTACTTCTTCTTCTTCTGCTTCTCCTTATTATTCTCACTTCCCACTTCCCACGCGTTACCATGGCGACCGTTGTTTGAATAGTAATCGGCACACTCTACGCTCGATATTTTCATTAACAATAATTTAGGGTCATATATCATATTATACAAATTATAAATATTCCATTGACCGTTAATATTTATGCCATGTACGAATTTTCTCATACCGTGAAAATCGTGCTAGGCTTTACACAACCGGTGCTTTTATTAAACTGCAAGTCATAAGCGTGAATGGTGCATGAGGTTTGGGGGGGAGGGGGTAGGAGAGGTTGAAGCTTATAGGTCCGTACCGGATGCTCTTATACGTTACGCGGCTTTTATGTTACAGCAAAATCCCTAAAAATTGTGCCCGCCGTGCGCTCGGATCAGTCGGATCAAAACTTATCCAATTAAACGTAATATTTGGATACATATATTTTGACATTATCAGAGTTAATTTATTTTCAGAACATTGACATTTTTATTTGATTGACATAAAATTTTGTTTTCATTAACAACTATATTGGATTCGGCACTACGTTTGACCTCATTAATACATTTTCGGATTTCGTTTTTATATTGAAAATACTGAATACTTTAGAATTATAGTTCAATGTTATTAATGAAGAAAATGATTGAGTATAGAGATCCAAGGTCATAGAAAATAATTAATTTCACAATTATCACAGTAGCACAGTAATATCGACTAAGACAATGAGGGATAATAATCATGGAACCTCATTAGCCCGGAATATATCTTTATCAAATACAAATCAAGAAATATAAATTATTTTATTTAACGTATTTAGTATAGACAAAATCACATATATCATTTTACATCTGTACAATACACTATTTAGGGTAATCATAAGTTCTTGGGGGAGGGCTTGAACAATCTAACAAATTGTATAAGCGTTAAAAAATGAAATGTTGATGACATTGAGTGTATCAACAAATTTTTCTTACACGTCGATAATAGTTATCCTATGAGTATTAACCGTAAACATTTTCATCATTTTTGAGACATTTTTATTTTTTTTTTTTGCAAAAGTAAGAACCTAAAAAGTTTAACCTATACCTTATAGGAAAATGTGGTTTACTGGTATATCGATCATCTATAGAAATATAAACTGATCCACCCGACATCTTTCGTTCAGAATCGTTTTTCCGAGAGCAACGGTACATTGGTTTCGAGTTGAATAGACCCATCCCTGTATCTCATCTGACCGTGGAGTTTCCTCAATTGTACACGTGAGCACGCATACTAGGTGCCGGGAATTGGGATCCGTCCTTGGTTGGGTTTTCTGAGATCGAACAGGTTCTAATTGAAGTCCGATAATAATAAAACTCGCCCAGGTCTCATTAGGACGTATAGTCAATAAATCGAATGAACTAAAGGAATCCAACACGCACGACTCGCGCTTACTCTTGCGTGTCCTTTTTTTTTTTTTTATCAAACTGCGCGTATAGTAGGATAGGTATATCGCATCTGGCCGCCGAAAGAGTATGCCGTGTCATGTAGTCGTATAATGTGCTCCAGAACCTTATGCGCACGTCACGACCAAGCAGAATACTACGATTGCTCTTTTTCAGCTCGTCTAGTACGGCCTCGGCCGCGTGACGCGCGATCGAATCGAAAGTCCACCCTTGAGTAGGGGACAGCAGTCGTCGTGTCGGGGTTGTTCGGCGCTTGCGTCCGGCGGGAGCTCATGGAAAAAGCTACTAGTCACGTAGATGGTAACCCGAAAGGTATTCATCAAGGCCGCGTCCTTAGCGATTAAAAAGAAAAAAAAAACATAAAAAAAAAACCCCGGGCGAGACGTGGTGCGGAGCTCGCGCGCCCTTGTCGTTCCGGCAGCACAGATCGCGGATAATTCGAACGTTTGTATTCGCGCCGGCGACGCGTTCTGGGAAATCTCTTAAGACCCACGGACAGCCTCTGTTGCGTCCGAGGGTTACATTATTGTATTTTTTTTTTTTTTTTATGCGGCTCAGATTGTAAGTGTTTTGTAACATGATTAAAGTGAATTCGTGGACGAAAAAAAATTATCCCAAGCAATTCACTGTGAAATGCGAATATATTTGCGTAAAAATGTACTTCACGATGTTACGTTTTGTTAATAACAAATAATAATATTCTTATTCATTGGTGGTATACTAGAAATATGTTCTGCTGTAGAAATAACCGTATTTGCTGCCAATAAAAAAAATGAAAATAAAAACTATTTCGCTAAAAACAGTCGTTATATTTTTTTTTTTTGAAAAATATTATTTTCTAACGATTTTAAATAACATCAAAATTAAAAGAAGAAACGTTGACCGTCAAAAGTGGTTATGTTTCTATTGATATGAAAAAATCATCCTCCAACTATGTATATGTCATCGTTAAGACCCGAAATCCGTCAACTCTGATTTTCACTAGTTAAAATTAACCTCAAGTTTAAATGTCTAAATGAAAAAAACCTAGTTTTTACCGAATTATGTATAGGTATTTTAAATTTTGAAACCTAAAACGTGCGGGACCATAGGCGATCGCGATGGACCAATACCAGCTATCAAATCAATTATTAAGATAGTATCGACCGACTGGCATACAGTAATGTGATATGAAAATCAATTTCCACAAGATAGTTCTAGTTTCTATCAATCTAGGTCACCTGCAATTATTGTCGACATTATAACGAGCCATTTATTCGACCGAGGCTCTCCGAAAACAACGCATTATTTGTCTATAACTTACTGTAAACTTATTCGTCAACGGATACATTAGATCAAGTAATTTAAATATTTTGAAGATAAACTTACATTTGCTTACAAACACCAATGGTCAATGAATACCTGAAAATCGGTATATGGAAACATTTGGGGGGCTGAATCTATATATTATGCAATATAAATGTAAAAAACGTAGATGATTTTAAATCTTTAAACATTCAATTATAATGAACAGACAAGTACAGACACATACAGACTTGCTGTTGTGTCTTTTTCAGAGTAAACATAAGCTCTATCTGAGATAATAATAGTCATAGTGATCGAACAGTCTTGTGTTTATTTTTGTTCAATTTTACTAAATGTATTATCTTATACGCTCTCGTAGAAACGAAAAACAGCTCGATTACCATCCACCGGTGGTAAAACAGTATAGGTCTATAGGACATCTTCCTATTTATATTTTTAGAATATCGTTATATTCTCTCGGTTAGAAGAAGGTTCACTTTGAAAATCTAGAGATACATATTATCATAATTATCACTTGTGCCTGCTTATTAAAGCAAATCGTGTTTAAAAAGTTTCAAAATAACATGAACATCTCACATAGTAGTGGTGTATTTTTGTTATTTTATATTATTTAAAAGTCAAGTACAGCTTTGAAATTATTTACCTAATGATCTGTAACATAAACATAATTATCAATCTTGTGACAATTCGTGGTGCGAATGTTAACACTATCTATTATGAAGTATTCAATAACAGCTTTAAGCCCAGAAAATGTAAACGTTTTTTTTGGGTTAAGAATATTTATTACTTTCTACATTTAAGAATCTCTATAACCGGCGTTAGTTTTCTTTGATCGCATCTGTCCTAGCTATCATACGTATAATGAAAGTTCTTTGATTCACGATGTACAAAAAATCTAAACGAAAAGCTACTCTACAAACAAAATCCTCCACATGTCGTTTGGGATCTATATGTCAATGTTGTGTGTTATGATAGTATTAGTGCATTGCAAAAAGTAAATACGAATCAACTACATCTTTACATTCGCAGGTAGTCTATCAGTCTTGTAGACATTTTACGATAAAATCAAATTTTCCCTAATTTACAAAAAACAATACACTCCCAAGTAATACTTGGCAAGACTCCGCTTGACGGTTAACTAGTGTTTAGGTATCAAATTTAAACTTATTACGTATTCACACCCTCAACAGATATCACATAGCATCACACATCAAATCACTGACTGAAAGCCGATTAAAAAGATAAGTGCGTTCATAATTACATATAATACGCAGTATATATTTATTTATTTATTCATTTATTTATTTATTTATTTTAAATATAAACGGACGTAAGTCCTTAACAAATATTTTGAGCGTAAACACGGTAATTATGATACAACGGTGTCATAGGAATGACAAGTTACAAACTAAGACACATTGTACATTTATAGTTACTAATATAGGTAAGTGAACAAAAAAGGTAAATTACAACAGAGAAAGATTTAAGACGAAACATGCTAAACAAAATCAAAGGTAATGGAATTACCCGCAGCCATTAGGATATTAGAGGGACAGTTTATCATATAGTTTGTTTTATGAGGGAAAGGATAGAATAAATCATTGCATCGTGTGTCACGGTGGTTTATTTTAAAACGGATGAGGGAGAGAAGGTCTTCACAGTCGATATTCCCTGAGAGTAAATTATATAAAAATTTGGATAATAATAAAGTACGTCTAGTTTTAAGTGGAGAGAGATTGATGAATGATAATACTGAATCATAGGAACCTCTATATATGCGAAATGTGCGAATTGTGCGAATATATATACAGAAGTGCGTCTTTCCTTTGGTAGTAGCATCGGGAAATACCGGGAAACAGGGAGCAATCCGGGCTCTTATGATAACTTTTTTATTTCAGAAAATATGTGATGAAACTACATTTGAAAAAACTTACTCATTTGTCAGCGCGCAGACCGGCCCAGCTGAAGTTACCTATACGAATCTGTGGATAGTAAAAATCATAACTCTGAACGAATAAATAATTCGGTAGGTAAATGTGCTATAAAAATAACAAATAACTGGCGATTCGCGCACGCGTTATAATACGAAATGCAAAATAATAACTATAACTTTTATTACGAAACAGTATATCACACGACACCCTGTACGATTATTAATGCACTCGCGCAACACGGGGGCAGATTGTTATAACGAAACCGCATGTACTAGTGCACGTCCTACATCCTGTGCCGGATCTTAACATTTTAACACCCGGGGAAAATGAAAAATGTACGCCCATTCCGGGGAGATGACCAGAATTTGAACTTTTGTTTTACGAAAAATCAAGCACACTCACTTAGTAGAGTGAGAACAAACCATTCATAGGACACCGTTCGCAATACACTGGACCACTAAATTATTTACCACAAACAGTTCAAACGGTTTTAACTTAAAAATCGAAAATGTTTTAGTTTAAAACCTTAGAAGCACGCCGGAGGATAAATCCCCGAATTCCTCTTCACCCCACCCACCCCCCTGGATCAGACCCCGTCTATGTCACCCGGATGAATGTTCTAATGAAAATCGCGCGGCGGCCGATCAAAAATGGGTGTGGAAAAACTTGATACGTATAGGGATGAATAATATTCAGCCGTTCGACGGTTGAAATATTTTTTCGCAAATGAAACGCACCAATCGACTATTGGTCGTAAACACTGAACAGGTGTCTTATGTTATATACGATAATCTGAAAATCTATCTACTAACTGCATGCCTGCTGGTTATTATTTATTCGCGCTACATATATAGTATACAAATTACGTACCCGATAGGCTTTCCAAGAACACGCGTCAAGGTAAGTAATGCACGCAAAGTACGTGCAATACACGTGTTCGTCACGCGCCGCGATTCGCTCCGATCGGCGGGATCGTCTTCTCGAAAACGGCCGGTTACCGTGAAACTCGTGTAAAAGTCGAGAACGCCGTATTTTTTATAACTCGTAAGTAATACGTTCCACGTCGAGCAGAAGTTGAAAGATTTCATCAGTTTTTGGTGTAAATTATCAACGAAAATGTTCATCAAACGTAAGTGCATCGAACAAGACGGCGCGTAGTAGTAACGTAATATTGGACAATGTACACGGAGCAGGTACAGTAGTAGTAGTATGGTAGCCGGTAGTACGTAGAGTGCGTCTATCCAACTGTGGATTATATAATTTAAAAAATAAATATACGTCAGGATATATTTACCTCCCAGAGACCAAATTTTTGCCGGGGGGTAAATATATCCTAGGTTATATTCACCCGGGAGGTAAGAATATACGTTAGGATATATTCACCTCCCAGAGACCAAATTTTTGCCGGGGGGTAAATATATCCTAGGTTATATTCACCCGGGAGGTAAAAATATACGTCAGGATATATTTACCTCCCAGAGTCCAAATTTTTGCCGGGGGGTAAATATATCCTAGGTTATATTCACCCGGGAGGTAAAAATATACGTCAGGATATATTTACCTCCCAGAGTCCAAATTTTTGCCGGGGGGTAAATATATCCTAGGTTATATTCACCCGGGAGGTAAGAATCTACGTTAGGATATATTCACCTCCCAGAGACCAAATTTTTGCCGGGGGGTAAATATATCCTAGGTTATATTCACCCGGGAGGTAAAAATATACTTCAGGATATATTTACCTCCCGGAGACCAAATTTTTGCCGGGGGTTAAATATATCCTAGGTTATTTTGACCGGCGGTAAAAATATCCTAGGT
This sequence comes from Periphyllus acericola, assembly GCA_949715065.1. Classification (NCBI taxonomy): domain Eukaryota; kingdom Metazoa; phylum Arthropoda; class Insecta; order Hemiptera; family Aphididae; genus Periphyllus; species Periphyllus acericola. The sequence goes on along the minus strand of OX454269.1, from coordinate 9,352,716 downwards.
TATATTTACCCCCCATGGGATATCAAAATATCCTAGGATATAATTACCCCCGGTAAAAATATCCTAGGATATTTTTACCGGGGGGGGGTAAAAATATCCGGGGGTAAAAATCGCCTGTTACACCGGTGTCTTAGGATTCTATTACCCTCAACAATTTTTACTCCCCCCCCCTCCAACCATCGGTAAAAATATCCTAGGATATTGTTACCGGGGGGTAATTATATCCCAGCATATATTCACCCGGGAGGTAAGAATATACGTCAGGATATTTTTACCTCCCAGAGACCACATTTTTAGCGGCGGGTAAATATACCCTAGTTTATTTTGACCGGCGGTAAAAATATCCTAGGTTATATTTACCCCCTAGGCCGCAGGGATCGGGAACCTTTTCGTAGAAAAGAGACATTTTTTCAAAAAATTACAAAACTACGATATCCAGGGAGCCGTACAGGTTTGAACAACCTTTTTTTTTGGTAGGCAATAAAAACATAATACGTCTTAAATTTAAAAAATATATAAAAACTTAATTTCATTAATTCATTATTATTATTATTGTTTATACGAATATAATATTATTTAATTAAGCACAATAACACACAAAAAAACTACTTAATATTAATCTACTTAATATTAGTGGGGTTTTAGACACTGAATTTCTCCGGACAGCTTATTCGATTCTGGAGAGTAATCTGTAGTTTTCAACTTCGGACAAGCATCAAAGCTGATAACATTCAGTTGATCTCTTAATTTATTCTTAATAAAGTTCATAATTAAAAATGTTTGCTCACAAATGTAAGTAGATCCAAAAATGGTTAATAATATGTATTTTACGGATAATTATCCAAAGAGCCGCAGGTTGCATGTTAAAGAGCCGCAGGTTCCCGACCCTTGCGCCTAGGGGATATCAAAATATCCTAGGATATAATTACCCCCGGTAACAATATCCGGGGGTAAGAATCGCGCGTTACACAGGCGCGGCGTGTTAACCAAAAAAATAACATAATGGAAATATGGTTATTTATTCGCTACGATTCGTTTGAACGCTGCGCGAGACGTCGACCGAAATGATACACCGAGATCCGTCGTAGTTCCGTTACGCAAGTAACCCTCACGCGCCGCACTTAAACGACAATATGTCCGGCCACACGTTATCCATAGCGCGTGCGAGAATATAATATCCGGCACATTATAAGTACATATTTGTTTTCGTGTTTGCGGTGCGTATTATACTCGTAATTCGTAACGAATCGAGTTGACGCACTGTGTTTGTGCAACGTATGAAGTAATACTGTTTTCGTCAGCCAGCACAATGCACACCGTTATCGTCAGGGCCTGATTTACCAATTTGTGGGCCCAAGTACATTTTACAATTTTGGGCCCCAAATTGTCCATCTTTATTTTCTTCAATGCTAAAATAAAAATGTACACATAATATATTTTTAAAATAATGTTGTATATAATTAGTACGAGTATATGAGTAGTTGGATCATAGAATAAATATTAGGTATATATTATATAGGCAATAAATATTATATAGGTATCAAATTAAATGTTTTTACGTTTAATGTTAAAATCTAATTTTATTTCAGTTTTCACAAACATTTCCTTGCTTTTTGCTTAGAAAAGCGGTCAATAACATCATCAAAATTTAGGTTTGCTGTGATACAACGTTCAATAGATAATATTCCCAGAGCGTCTATATTTTCTTGACTCAATGTAGATCGTAATCTATTTTTAATTCTTTTTAATGAAGAAAATGATCGTTTACTGGAACAATTTGTAACAGGCATTGTAAGAAAAATTTGTAGACACGTTTCCACGTTTTGAAATGCATGTGATATTTGCATATCTTTAATGAATTTAAGTTATCGCCAATGTTGATTAAAGCCATCGTTTTCGCGAAATCCCCATTATACTTTATACCCACAAAAATTTCCAAGTAAAATTGTGTTTTCCAAAAATATGATAAAAATGGTATATAATTAATTTTATAAGGCTGAAATCAGTGGGCCCCTCTTTCGAGTGGGCCCAGTGCAAATGTCCCATTTGTCCTTGCATAAATATGGCCCTGGTTATCGTCCACACAGAGGTGTATTTGCTATTCGTACGGTTATGGTTGTTATGGCTCCAGGCGGATGCATTGAAAAACAATAATGATAATTATTATTATTATTGTTCAATGTTGACGAATTCGGTTGTCATTAAGACACAACATAATTATTAATTAACGTAATCTGTTATTGAATTATATTATTTGAACAAAAAGTTTTCTTTAGATGTACCTACGTTTTGCAAAGTGCACACACGTAAAATAAACGAAATCATCAACTGTTAAATTGATAAGAAAACAGAACGGTAGGGGTCAGTGGTGTAGCCAGGAGTTTTGTACGGGGAGGGCTAACAGCTGTAAAAAACAAATCATTTACGAAAAAAAAAAACGAAAATAAATATTAATCACTAAATCATCAGTATGATACCTAGATTAAGTCTCGGTGAAATAGTTATGAAGTCACAGATATATTTTTTTTTAATGAGCTCCTGCAATCAAAAAAATATAAACGCGTACTCGCTAACTCACTAATCTGAACAGTAAGCACTTACTCATCACGATCGTGTAATTAACTAATCGTATTATACTAAAACAGTTCAAGAAAGAGTTTGGATAAGGATTACTTTATACATTTTATTACTATGTGCGCTGCTCAGTGTAATCTACGCGTATTGACGGCAGTATAGGCCAAAATTAACACGGCCAATCGAGCGGGCTATATATATATATCCCACTCTGGTAGGGGTTAAATGTCAAAAATATTACAAACGAAACGTTAATACGATGGTATAACCGCATAAGACCCATAGGCGGTACCAGTCCTTCGTGGCTGAGAGGACAAGCAAATATTTTAATTTAACCATTTTATCCCATTGAGACGAGGCGATTACCTTGTAATCCTCTCAAATCCACCACTGGTAAATATTATACACACTATTTGGGCCAAATTAAGAGGCTAGTTACACTACTAATTGATTAAATCATAATATCAATAATATATTTAACGTAAAGGGGTAACAGGCGCCACCACCGATATTTTAAATTTATAGGGGAGCAAAAATTCACAGAGGGGCAGCTGCGTACTCTGCCGCCCCAAACCCCGTAGTACCCACCACCCATGATAAAACGCCATAATCTTCGAGCATCCCGACCGCCGTGCGTAAGAAATCATTGATATTACCTATGTTTAACTAGCGGTTTCGTGATTTGAATTTTATGTTCACCTATAATTTTTCTTTCGAGCACATTCTTGATATTTAGTACTACACATAAATCAGACAAAATGTCGTACACGCTCATGCTTAAAAAATAAACATCTGGAAATGGTGAAATTATCGTTACCCACATCACAATGACCTTTATAAAATCGCCAAGAATAATTCTGATATTTTGTTACGAGATATAGGTGTCTGCACGTAAAAATTATAAGCGAAGTTAATAAATAATAATTTATACTTTTTTTTCGACGCACGCACGACGACTGAGTTTTACTTTTGTTTGAATTGCGAATAAAAATTAATATTCTTCATATGTGCGTGACGGACGGCACGGGGACCGTTTCCCATTGTTTCGCAATTTCAAAGTCGTATTTTTTATTACCGATTTCACGTAGGTACCAAATTTCTGATTTATTATTGTTTCAATATAATTTCAATTTATTTTTTTTTTCTATTTCGAAGATTATTACATTTATTAATGATTCATTGATGTTAATGATATTAACATTTTCAAAGCTTGAAACGCTCACGTGTTCTCTGTCATGTAAATCATGGTAATTTTAAAAAAAGTGTTACATTTGTTTTGCCATTTGGGTTCAAAGACCTTAAAACATTAGTTTTAAATCCAAAAACCGATATACGACGCCTGTGTGGCTCACAGCTCACTGCTTGATACTGCTTACGATTATTTTTATCAATTATTGTTATCACATATTGTTATCATTCGTTTTTATCGTGGTGTCACATTCGTATTTCAGACTTGGGTTGGTAAAAAACCATTTACGCGCATTGCTCACATCGTTATAAGTACCTAATGACGTGTGTTATGAGCGTTTATAGTTATTAGTTGTTCAACAGAGCTTACAGTTACGAGAACGGTCAACCGTAATTGAGGTGAGTACCGCTATCGAATGACGAAAACATTCCTGTTCGTACACGCGTTAGGTACTACCCTTAATTCTTTGTCATTGAACAGGAACATGTCCGATTCCGAAGTAGAGTTTGAGAGCGCGGATGAAGGCAGTAAGGGTGATGATGGATGGGAAGTCGAAAATGATTTTGATTTACCAGATTTAGAACAATCGGTAGAATCTAAGCGTGCCGAAATACAATCGTCTGCGTTATCTAGCGTTTCTGATTTAGTGAACACAGAACAACAGAACGGCGCAAAACCCTCTCCTGATGCGGTTCCAACGTTGCAGTCTAGACTGGATAAATTGGCTGTGGACAGTGACGATACAAATTCTAGATTACACACTCTCGAACCGGGTGCAACTGGTGATAATGCAACGAAACAAACCAACAGTCAGAGTGGTGTAAGTAAAAATATTTGTAACTCATTATTGTACAAGTTATCATATCGAGACCGTAAAATTGTTACAAATGTAATTAGTGATCGCTAAAGCGTAGTTTACACGATGCTAGTTTACTAGTAACTAGTAAGCTAGTTCACTATCTGATAGTAAAAAAGCATTGTCTAGTTGAGTGTGCTAGTAAACTAGCAAACTATTTAGATAGTAAACTAGTTTACGAGTAAAGTAGAAATATTTCAACTTTACTAGCAAACTAGCGCGCTATTTTATCCGATGCGAGTAAAAATAGTATCATGTAATAGGGCAATAGTTATTTATGTTGAACTAGTAGCTTGTATTTCCCCGGCAGTGAGTTTGTGAAAACACTAAAAACGATACCGATTATTCATTATTCAGTTATTATTCAGATATTATAATAAGTTTTAATTATTTATTGTTTCTGTTAATTTCATTGTTGAATATACATATTATCATAAACAAATTCATGATGAGTCAAGTGAAGTGGAACAATGATGATATTTTCCAATTTCTCGATCTATACGAATAATTTCCAATATTATGGAACATTAAACATAATGATTATTTAAGAAACTTGAAAATCAGTAATTTTGAAAAACTTAAAAATAATTTAAGTAGTATCGGACTTGTTAACTACTAGTAACTACTAGTATTAGAATATCGTGTATATGAAATAACTATTTTACTATGTACTAGTGAGATAGTATGGTGTTTCACTAGTCGCTAGTAAACTAGCATCGTGTAAACTACGCTTAAAACAAATATCTTAACTATTTTTAAAATTACCAAGTGTACAGTATTGGTTATTTTTTGATCATCCAAGAAATATTGACATTTATACCAAAAAATCTTTTATTAATAATTATTATTGTATGTATTTGACAGATGTAAATATCTGTGAATGGATACTTCAAAAAAATATCTTTTATACAATTAGTTTTAAAGTAAATGAATCTTGGTCTTTAAATAATAATTTTTTTTTTTTAAATGTACACATCAAAGTTATAGTCAAATTTAGTATTTGAGTTTATTATTTTATATTTAGGGTTGGGGTGGTTGGTCTAGTGGCTGGAGTATGAATTCACTAATATCAACTGCAAGTGCATTAACAAATCAAGTTTCTCAAAGTTTAACTAGTGTTATTGGAGCACCAACACCTGAAGAGTTAGCATCTATGAATCGTAATAAAGTGGAATCGCTAAATGGTAATGTTTTTGTGTGCACATTTATTTGTTGACTACAGTAATTAATAATGTTATTTTTAGATAAATTAACAGAAGAATCATCAGAATCAATTTTAGATACTAATTATTTCCTAAGCAATGTTAGTCAAATAACTAAAATTGTGGAAAACACTGGCAGTAAATTAATCACTGGAGGTCTTGATACATTAGAAACTGTCGGTAAAAAAACTTTAGAAGTCTTGCAAGAAGGTGACCCTGGTCTACGGAAAAAAAGAGCATTATTTTTTCAAAACTCTGAAAAAATTAATTTATCTCAGGTATTTAATACTTGTAATGGTTGTTTTTTAAATTAAATTTTATTTCGAAATGCAAAGGTACATTGTATTACAAAAGAGAAATAATAATACCGTAACACAAGATTTAGATTAATAATTTGTAAAAAAAGCCAAGCTAAACTCCCACATTTTTATTTTTGCGTAATAAATAACTAATTCAGAGTTAATTTAATAAATTTTTTATTTAATTTTTGTAATGTAGTACATTTAATACTTATAATTATGATATCATAATAAATCTGAAGCTTACTTTATTGGAACATTTCAAATTTTTTATGCTGGGTAAATGCACTTAGTACAAATTAATTTATTTAAAAAAAAATAATACCTATACATTTTAGATGGGCATTTCTTTTTACTTCATCAACTGTGGTTTTAAACTCATTATTTACTAAATGAAAACTATCTTAAATTTAATTATCTATATCACTCATAGTTTTAAATTACAATCACTATATGTTTTTATGTATAATTTATAGAAACTAAAACAAAAATCCAAGGTTTAATGCCTCAATGATGTCAATTGTTACAAAAATTTAAAAATTGATGTGTGTAATTACTAATAAATAATTTTAAAGTCTTTCTGATTCACCAATATTGACTCCTGTCAATCAATTATCGAAGAAAGTTATTAGTTTAAGAGTCAAACCAAAATTAACTTATATAGATAAATGTATACATCTTAATAAATTGAACAAAAAAATTCCAATGATACAATTTAAGATGCCTCTCATTCTATCAATTGTGAGTTTAGAATCGCTGTTAATGAGCAAAAATTATTTTAACTAAATAGGCCTTATAGAACCACCTAAGCTAAGCACATACCTAAATATAATTTACTGATTTTAAAATAATTTGAAGGTTGCTTTTTATCCAAGTTATTGATAAAAATTATAAAACATTGTACATTTCAAGTATAGAAATTTAATTTTAATTCTAAAAAATAATACATGTTACAATAAATTATTCAAATTTTTTAAATTGTTTGTGGAATTTCCTTCGAAACTACCTTAGAAATATTTCATATCTCTCTATTGTGTTCTTAATAATAATTGTAATTTAATTTTTGACTAGGTTTTGCAAGAAGCCAAAGAAAAGTCAGAAGTTGAATCCAAACAAAATAATCAAATTGAAGTAAAAAAGGGATATGCTTACTTGTTGGATAGTTTCCAAGGTAATAAATTATTATCAGTTTATCTTCAATTGTACATGTATGCAACTATAAGAAATGATAAATTACATTTAGGTATTTTTGTACAGCATCATAATATACTGTCACACGATGTTTCATCATATAGCATCCATGTAACAATTTTTGCATTTTTATAGTTGAAGTATACAATTACATTAATTTTATTAAAAATATGACAAATAAAAATCCCATTTACCTTATAAAAAGGTAATTTGTGAATATTACTGAAAAAAAGCTATCAGAGTTGCTAAAAAAACATCTAACCATTGTATATAAATCCAAAGCTCTAGACTAAATTAAATATAGTTCTTAGTACATTTCAAAAGAATTTGAGAAGATGTTTTCTAAAAATACCAAAAAGTATTAATTCATTTAAATTAATGTTTGTCGTGTAAAAAATTGAAATCTAGGATATTATATTTAATACTTTGATGTAAATATAAATGTTTTAAACATTTGTAAATTGTAATTCTCATTCTTCATGGTATTCATATCAAGGAAGTTTTAATTTTTCGACAAACATTTTGTCGTAAATTAGGTAAATTTAATCTAAATAAAAATTATACACATCTATTGTAATTTGTACATTTTATATGTATACCTTCCTATTTATACTTGCCTTAAATTAATTTGAATATAAATTACTAAAACTACCATTTTAATCGGCAGTATCATTGTTCAAAATAACCAAGTACATTTTTAACATATAACTTGTATTTTAGTTCTTAAAAAAATAATAAATGTTATAAAAATAAATCATTAAAATTACCTTCTACACTATTACTTTTTACAGGATTAATTCATTTGGAAAGCCTAGAACTATTATCTAAACAGTGCCAAATGAAACTGCAAACTGTCTTGTTATCATACTCTGGAACTCAGTTGACTGATATTCAAGATACGTTGGAACAAATAAAAGAACTATGTTATCTTGAATGTGATGATGATGAAAAACTAATGAGTAGCGAAGAATTTAAAAATTCTTTAATCACTACCATAAATAAAATAAGTGTTGATGTCAAAACAGAGAAGATACTGAAGGTAAGAAGTTCAAACAAACACTTCACCAACTGAGTAAAAATTTCTTAACATAAAAAATAAGAAAAAATTAAGTCTAAAGTTGTTATTTCATACTATCGTTTTTTGTACAAGTTGAACATGTAATTAAACCGTATTACAGTACATGTTAATTGTTTTGTCTTCAAGCTGATTATTTCGTAAACATAAAATTTAAATACTACGGATATTTATAATTTTATATCGAACAAATAATAACAAGACTTAAACAGAAGGATTTTTTTTTTTTTAAAGTTTAGTGATCTTTACATAGAGTTCAGTATTTTGTTGGGATACCACTCATCTTCGATTTCACTATTCTGCTTATTAACATTATGTTGAATAAACTGCCGATGATTATATATATAAATTTATACTGCAGGGGAGGGTTGTTATTAATATGTTAATTTTATGGCATTTTTATTTACTTGGCATGTGTCTACCAGTCATGTAGGACAATATAACATGTTACGTTCACGGGAATAATCAATATTAATTAATATTCTGTGTTAGGTTAGCGATATGATCGACAACAAGTCAGATGGAGAGTTTGACAGCGAGGATAGCATTCATGATGGAGCTATTTCAGCATTGGCTGAACTGACTGCTGCTGCTATGGAATTATACTATAAACTAGGTGAAATGATAATGATTGATACACACAATCACCAGGTTACCGTAAAAGCTGAAAATCTTTCTCTGTAAGAACTTTATTCATATTTTTGTATTACACGGCAGTGTACTGATAACATCTGATTTTTAGTCTAAACGAAGCCGTGTGTTGCCGAATTAGATCTATCGCGAATACATACGCATGCTCGCTAACAAAATTTGATGCAGATGATACTTCAAACAATATCAGTGATATTTATCTTGAGGTAATTGATACGCATAGTGAAGACTTAATACTTACTTGTTTAACATGCTAATTGTATTTCATCATTTATTTTCAGTCCTCCAACAGTAGTTCATACATCCAAGATGCTGCACAATTGTTACTACCTATTTTACAATTATCTGTTATTTAATTAAATATAAATTTATTGTATTGCGATTGTATTTTTTTTTTTGTTTTGTAATTTTTATACATAAATATATTTTAGTCATTAAACATTATACTATAGAGCTTTTATCAAATGAGTGTTATAAGTTTTTATTTATGAATTCTTCTTCTAAACCCTATTTTCTTGACTCAATTGTTTGAGGAACTCATATAATTGTCATGTCCAACAATAATAAAACAGGTTGCGTGCTATTGAACAGTGACGCAACTAGAATTTTTTTAAGGGTGGTGTCCGCTAGAGGCATATATAGTGATTCACTCAGTTTTTTTTTTAAGTTACTGATTAGAGCATTTTTAATGTCTAATACGTAATATTTATTATATTATCTTATTCAAACCCACCCATCCACTATAACTTATTTCCAAATACTTTCGATGGACTGAAAAAGATATCATATTATAAATAATATGTTGATACAAACAATACACATTTCAAAGCTCTAAATTAGAAATTTTTTCAACGGTCATAGAATTAGTTTACCACTAATACGGTTTGAGAGGTAGATCCGCCCCTCGATTGCGCCACTGCTATTATGTTTGTTTTATATTATTATAATACTGAAGATTATTGATGATTACTATTAATTTAAAAAAAAAAAAAATTGTAAAAACAAACATTTTGTTGAAACAATTATAATTAATAAACGAAAAAATACTATTAATTTAAGGTTAATAAATATTATGGATGTTTAAAAGTGCTGATTAGGATTGGGTACAAAAAATTAAAGTAATTTAACACTATAATTGAAATTGTTTTAGGTGGGCCTATAAAATTAAACAACCACACATTAAGTAGAAATAAAATGTATTTGGTACATTTTGGCTAATAATCAATAACTAAAACTCCATGAGTTTAGCAATTACTTTATTTAATTTTGCATGTTCATCTTTAGGAATGCAGTTGTAAATCGTCGATTTGTTATACCTTATACTCCATAAAATATTTTTCTAAGTATAATCAGCAAATTAAGAGTAGACTGTTGTGCATATCTGATTTGTGATCAACACACATCAAGAAAGAAATACAGTTAATTAATAAATTTATTATATTCATCAAATCACAGAAAAAGTAACGTTTAGGAAAATATTAATATTGGTTTTTTCAATAAGGTTATATAAGTATATACTATATATCTTAATATTATGTATTATTATTTATTTAGTAAACAGAATATTTAATGGACATCTTCATTCAATATAAATACAATGATTAGACTTTGACAGAAAGCATAACTCTAAGCAGCTGTTACGCATTGGAGGTTAATAAAATATGCATGCTATAGGGAGCGAAATTAAAAATCATAACTCAGTTCAATTTATAACCTACTGGTTTATTGGTAATAAACTAATATAATATAATTTAACTAATTATCATGCATCAACAAATACAGGGGAAAAGGCTTGACAAATCATAATTGCTTGAATGAAATATTAAATGTATATGTTATCAGTGTTGAATTCTATTATATGAAAAAACTAGGTGGTTCATGGATTGCCTACCATGGATTTGCCTACCAATGTCAGTTAAAGTATAAAATAATTTATGGAAAAAACTTTTTATAATACAAGGTATTTCATAGAACATGTATAGTTATTATATACAATTTTAATTTGATTGCCACTAAAGTATAGAGTACATTTAAATTTAAAATATAAAATAATATCTTATTTGTCTTAAGCTGAATTAATTATAATTAGAATGTGTGCCTATAATTCTATATTGGCACTTAGAATTGCTCATTACTTCTTTTATTCCTCAAACACACCTCTTTTCATCACATTTCTTAGTAAAATTGCACTTAAAAAAAACCCCTGGCCATGTTCCAGTGATATAGATCTTTTGCCACCACAAATCTTAATATAATAATTTCATTTGAAACAACTTCAACTACTAACAAATTTTATAAACATACTGTAAACTGGGATTATTTTACCATAATTGCATCTAAGTTGATAAAAGCATCGTCATTTAACTTAAAAACAACTGCAATGATTGAATGAGGAACACCCCTTCATCTATCAATATCGGTGATTTTGATATGCACTGTAGAACTAATATTAGCAACCACATTGTACATATTTTGTAAAATTTAACACATAATGGTGTGAGCAACAGGAATGTATAAAATAACAACCTAGTTAAAGTATAAATTATATACATTACCTACATATTTAAGTTATTTCATAAATTACCTAGTTAATTCATAAACTAACCAATTCAACACTTTAACTGTAACATATACATTTCATACTAGGGTTATAAATATAATTATTCAACTCAATGGCTGATTGTGCGAATTTGGTTGTTCTATTTTTTTAAAAATATGACCAGTAAACACCATTTGACTGTGGATAAAACATTTGAAATAAAATGCATTAAAATAAAATTTTAGGGTGACAAGTCAAAATTTGAGACGTTAATTACAAAAAATGGAAGACAATAAAATTATACTAATCAAATATAGAATAGTAGCAAGAAAAATAACAGTATTAATGTAGCTTAGTTACATAATATAATTAAAAAAAATTATATTATATAAATCCAGATATGTATATTTTAGGGTGAATGCCATCTGATTAATTGTATGAACGTGTATGCATACGTATGTAGTAAATTCTGTCTTGGCTGGAAATTGTCCGTAGCCCAGGCTGAAATATGAAGATTTTTTTTAACAAGCCATAGTTCTTTAAACAAAACTATAGGAATTGTCTTGGCTTGCTGTGAGATGACTGCTAACACTCAATTTATGAGCTGAAACTAACCATCATTAACCATAAAAGCTGCTCCTAAAAATTTACTTTCAATCACTTCATAATCAGTATGGTTGTTAAAATAGAGTTGAGCTGAAACTATTCAATCACTTTCATAACACATGTAGTCAGTAAAATCATCAATAATTACAAAATGATTTTATAGATCGTAATCATTAATTAGCATACTTCTAATGTTACCATTTAAAAACATTTGTGATGATTTTCAATTGCTAGATACTGTCTAAAAACAAGAAAATAATTACATATAAAAAGATTAACAAGTTATATATTTTAACGGTTTATGTTTTAACTTAACAAAAAAGTTTTGATTAAGTCTCTAGTTATCAGAATATAACTGGTTATTCAATTAAATTGATTTTTAGTTGAATATTTACAACTATTAAACTAGTTGATGATTACTTGTTGATTAATACACATTACAATGTAAACAACATCAGGGATGTATATCAACATCTTTGAGGGCCTCATATTTTATCATAACATTTATAGAATTTCATAACATGTATTTATTTAAATAATGATTAAGATTTAATATGAACTATGTTATTTTATTTTAAAAACCAAATGTATGAATTTATGTACTATTTTAATGGTAACTGTAACACTGTTTTTGCCATATGAAAAATTAATAATAGTTTAAATAAAAACAATATAAAAATAACAAAGTAGAATTTTATAAATATTGAAATTGGGTAGATAATATAAGCCCAGTTGAAATAGCCGGCGCTATTTAATGGTATAATTAAATTTGACACATTTAATGCAGTAATAATAATTGAGTAAACAAGAAAAAAATTGTTAAGTCTTGTTAATATTTAAATCTTTTTTTTTTTATTGCTTTTATCTGAAGGACATTATAGCATGCCAATTAATATATTATATAACAGAAAAATGTAAGAAATTATGCAAGGTTAATAGCTAGAGTAAATACAAGAAATTAGATACAAATATTGCAACTTTAAGATGAGGAAACCAGCGTTGGAGATGAAATTAATGATGAGAAAAATTACAAATATTTAAATCTTATTTCTATTAAATTTCAAACTTTTTGCTCTTAAAAAAATACAAATAGGCTTTTAATAACAGTGTTTCAAAACCAATTAAAATATGTACAAAAGAAAACATAAAAGTTCAAATATATTCTTGATTCATTTTTTAATTATTATTAAATTGCAGTACTTCATTTTTTTTTTCATTTTTTAACTGCACTTCAACTTTCTAAAACAGATTTTTAACTGAATATAAATATTTATCTAATAATGATATTAAAAATGTTATGTTAAAACTATGAAATCCAGATAACAAATTTAATAATTGTAAAAATGTAGATTTAAAATTAAATTGAAAGATAAAAATATTCAATGTTCTAATAACATACAATGTAATAAAAAAAAAATTACTGCTTGAATTCATTAATTTAAATCACTATTTGAACCAAAACGGCATAAAAAACACAACTTCAAAAACAATTTTTTATCAGAACTAAAACACCAAACTTGGTAATCACTTCACACAACACGGATAATTGTAAATTTTTGACACAATCACTAGTCAACAAGTAACATTGACTTAACTTGAATGTTGAAATACCATTAAAAAAAACACCAATGATTCTTTTTTAATTAACTATATAATTAATTTAAATTAGTAAAAATAGTATTACTATGTCGTACATGTATGAAATCAATTTTTTTATAAGAACAACAGTAAAATCGCGAATTACACTTTATTATTATAACTACTTTAACGCACAAGATTAATTAATAATAAAAATATTTCTGTCTAAAATAATTTTAACACTTCAAAAAAAATTACTGAACAATCCAAATTAACTGGACTGCTTGATAATTTACACTATATTTTTAAAGATATAAGAATGTTGACTTGATAAAATGTAAGATCGGTATAAATATTAACACTTATCCATAAAATAATGCATGATTTTAATTGGTTATGAAAAATAGTTAAGTCACTTTAATACACATAAATAAACTTAAAATATTGTATACGAACTAGACAATTTAACACTATATTTTTATAAATTATGTTACGCACTCCACACGTTTCATAAGAAAATAAACTGTGTGTGTAAACCCGAAATGTTAAACAATTTAACAACATTTTATTTGGAAAATTTAAAATTTTAAGCACATAATAGAAACTTGCACTCAATTTTAATAAACCACAATAACTTGATTTGTTATCAACTCATGCTTTCAAAATAAAAACATGAATGCTGTAACTTTAAAGAATTAAATCAAATTATATCAAATAAAAAAAATAATTAACCTAAAATTTAATATTATTAAATATTATAAATATGTCTAATGCAAGTGTTTGCAATAGAACCTCAAATTTAAAATTAGAAGATCATATTATGAAACACCCCCACTAACTACTACTACAACTAAATGATCATCTTTTAATGTTTCATTGCTTAAGTTTTTAGCACTTTGTTTCAGTAAATTTGCTGAGTACTCACAAGGAGGAAATGCATATAACACACCTGTTGGCTCAGGATCTTTACCTACCAACGATATGACCCCAGCTGCCTCTTTTTGTTTTAAATAGGACACCAAATTACGTAACGGTCTAATTTGTACCAATGCATCATCATTAGAAATTGAGCTAGTTGAACAAGGCATTGCCAAAAATATAGCATGCATTTCAGCAGTAATTATACGTTTAGAAACATCTTCCAACTTTGGTTCATCTAAACGTAAGCGTTGTGTAATGCGTAATGTAGATTTACCATCTTCATCTTTCATCATTGACTCTATAACATTTGGATTACCAGATGTCAAATGACATTTAGCAGGGAACTGAGAACTTTTTAATACAAGACTTCCTTGCCATACATCAGAACACTTACGAGCCAAATCGTTTAATGTCCGTACAGAACCCAAAATCCCTGCAGATTGTATTGCTCCTTCTTCAGATTCTACATCACTGTCAATTGATTGATGAAGTGGTGACCGTTCAGGTGATCGAGGAGAACCAATATCAGAAACAGAATGCTTAAATGAACGTCCATTATCATAATTACCAAATTCTCTGCCTTCTTCTCCATATTCCGAACGACCTTTACGATAACTCCTGGAACTATATGAAGGATATTCACCATCAGGCCAATTGTATGGATATTCATCTCGTCTAGTTAGTTCTCGTAAATCTCCAGCAGTTGCTGCAACGTCATCATGAGATGATTTGGATTTGGACGAATAAGTTAATGTAGGACTACTACATACACTTCCATCAGCAAAGTCTGTCCTTAGTTTATGTTCAGGACCTCCTAAAGCAACTCCTCTCATTTCTTTAACAGCTGCAGTTGCCGCGTCAATGCTTTCAAACTGTATGTAAGCGCATGTGTCACCTTTGACATATTCAATTTTCTTAATAACACCAAATCTATCAAATTCTCGTTCTAGTTGAGCAAGTGACGTCCAAGGACCCAAGCCACCAACCCATATTCTTTGAGTGGGAGTAGATTTTCCATAGCCAATTTTACATTGGAATTTGCCTAAATACTGACCGGATAGTTCAACTTTGGCCCTATGAGCCATATCTAAATTTTGATAACGAACAAATGCATATGCATTTCCAGTTCCAGGTAATGGTCGTTTAACATCAATATCTTCAACAACTCCATATCTGCCAAATATACGGCGAAGTTCTTCATCGGAGATAGAAATTTCTAAATTTCCAGCAAATAAAGTGCGTGTAGCTAATGGGTCATCTTCCGGTGGAATGTGATGCAAGTAGTTTGGGAATTTGTCTTTTTTGTCATGCATCAAATGAGGAAGAGGGTGTGGTCTAAATGGTGGCAAGAAATGTCTCGGTGGCCCATACAGCGGATGAATTGGTCCTAAATGAGGATGGATAGGAGCCACATGGTGTAATAATGGTCCTCTAGGTATCATAAGTTCATGAGGATGTAATGGGGGCAAGCCTATTTCTCTAAAATCTCGTGGAGGCAGCATGGGAGGAAGAGTACCATAAGGTAACCTTTCATAAAACCTATCAGTTGGATGTGGTCTATGAAGTTCTGGAGGAATGGGAGACCTGTGATAATATCGATCATAATCTGGAGAGAAACTTCGGGATCGAGAACGTCTAGCTCTTGTTTCATAATGATCTCTAGAACTACGACTACTCTCGTAGACTGGTGCAACTAAAGCTATTTTATCAAACAAACTTATTCTAGGCTTACTGTGTTTGGCATCTCTAGCATCTTCTGAGCTTCTAAAACATACATATGCAACCCTTTCTTCAAGTTCATGGGATATTCTAACAGAAAATTCACCAAATTTTCGGTATTCTCGATAAAGTGTTTCTTTGACTTGTTCATCACTAGCTTTTGGATGTAAAGCGCTCACACATAACACTTTATATGTAGGATGGGAACGATCTAAATCCCTAGAACGGCCGAATTCATCACGTTCAGAATATCTGGATGCTCTGGGACTGGGTGGCGATCTAGCTCTACGTCGAATACGTTCAGGTGATCCTCTCTCGTCTGAACTACCTTCGTACCTGTTAATACTGCTATGACGTTTTTTACGTGACATAGGAGGAGAGTCGCCATAGCTTCTACGTTTCATGTTATCAATTTTCACAGTGATTATTTTCGATTTAAAATCTCTAGGCAATCCAATCATTCACACTGTTGCACAACAAAACCATTAAAATACCTAAAAAAAAAAAAAATGCACAGTTCAATTAAAACGTACGGACACGTACAACGATTGTGTGGATCGTAAAACGAATTATTTTCATCAACACTCGGAACGCTACAGCCATCGTAACAAACGAGACCGCGACTGGCGCAACTCACTTGCAAGACTTAAAACACAAAAAACGCGTAGGACACCGTCACGGACACGGGGACTACTACTGCGACTGTACCGAGGGTCATCAAACGTGGAAACGCATCGGTCCAGAGGATAACCATGCGGCGTCAAGCGAACGATCGCGCACCGGCCGATAACCGTGAAAAACTGAAAAACGCCAACGGTCGGAAACCGAATACGAATTAGTTGAAAATTAGTCGCGACGATAAAGAAAAAAAAAATAAACAAACGCGTTCATTTTCGGTAAACAGATAAAATAAAAGAAAAAAAAACTATCGGTAGCGTAGAAATATAAATACGTGGAAGGCACCGAGGTAGGCCTTGATTTACCATTTGCTAGTTGCTACACATCGTGATAGCACGTATACGTGCCACATTCACAAAACACGGTGCACCGACGGTAGTGCGGAGGGGATTGGAACCGAAACAAAATGGCTTGCTCCGTCGCCCGTGTCGCTATCGATGTCTGTAACGGTCCACGCTGCATCGCTATCGATAGTGTGCACAATTGGCACCGTGATGTTACACTACGTCCCGCCGCCGCCGCGCCGCTCGACTGTACTCGCGACCAATCGTTAATACAATCGTCCGATTGTATTAAAAATCGATAGGGGAACATTGTTCAATCTCGTTACTCGACGTCGATGATAAACAATCGTGATGGAAATCGACCGCCGAATGCTGCTCGAGAATGTGTAACAGTTAGGTTATGTACATTTTTGCCGATTATCTCATCCGTTTGGCGGCACTTTCAGTTCAAATTTCAACATGCAGTCCGTACGAAACTCCGAAAAAATGTGTCCTATGCGAAGGTATTACACGCGTTACGCGTACGTCCGGTGGCGGCCCCAAGGTGTAGTACGCGAGGTGCGAACTCTTTGTTACTTAAATAATAGACGTAGAACAAACCAAGGAGTAAACACCAAGTGTCCGAATCGTATCCTGTTTGATAATCATGGCTGCATAGAACAACCACCATGATTTTTGGTACTCGTCGACTGCGAAAATAATCGTTTTATTTCGAGTATGTATCATGTATAAATCGTCAAAGACCCACCGCCCACCCACCCCCCATTTTAACGCTTAGCCACCCATTCGCCTTGACGTCAGCGTTTTGTAAAGGTACACACCTCAAGTACCTACAGGATAGTCGCTACTGCATGACTCATTAGCTATGAGCCATCGCCACTTGACTCTTTGAATACTTCAAACAATTGTGATTGGAGGAACTGTTCAATTAACATGTAAACAATATTTATTTTTTTGTTCATAATTATACTCTAGCCTTAGTTATTTCAATATCGATCAGTATTAGCAATTAATACCTAGCTATTTTGATCAAGAGCAAATTACACCAATGTTTCCTACAACTATCTATATTCCTACCTGTTTCGATTTTTTTTATTCTATTTTACAGTCATAATACGTAATAATTCAACTACCTACAGGTTATATCACACAGTCTGTGTTTTATCGTGTTTGTACCAATACTTAAAATACTGCTTAAAAATAGGTAAGATTTCTAGTATAAGGTACTTACACTTCAGTATGACTATTATGTTACCATCCTTGTTGGACAATTTAATAGAAGAATTCTTCAAATTCAATAATAGAATGACCTCAAGGGAACTCACAAATAGTTAATAATTAAAAATCCATTTCAACTTCAACTGCTGTTAGATATTATATTATTATAATTATATAGAACATGAAATTAAACTTGATACTAAATTTATTATCTATGATTGTCAGATTAAGTAGGTATACAAAATAATCTAAAATGTAAATGCTTATAAACTTAGGTAAAAATCTTTATTAATGTCTAGGTATAATTTTGATAATTTTGTTCAGACTGACCATTTTCCCATACAAATTTACCAGCATTTATGGGCTTTTGGTTAAATTTAGGTAAAAAACATTAAAATAAATAAACAATTTATAAAAATTTCTAAAACTAATGTTTGAGTAACTTAATAAATTCATCTTCTTGGACATTAATTAATTCTTCTAATGCTCTCCATCCGCTCTTCTGTGTTGATAATATATATTGATTTGATAAATCTCTTAAGCTTGATTTTTTACCCAAAACCAAACTTTGACAAATTCTGGCGCATATACAAGTCTAGATAAACAATTAAATGTAACCCCAATATTCTATTTAAATACCAAAACAAATATTTTAATTTAAAGTATACAGTTTTTAATTATATAATAGGTGTCCGAATTGGCAACAGTATCAAATGTAAATTAAGTTATTTATTATTTATATTATTATTTATTATTATTTATAGTTATCTAAGGAGTGTCGTCAGTGGGCGGCTTCTCCAACTCAAATCTTCATGTCTTATTTATTCGTATTATCATTTATTCTTATTGTACTAAATTGTATAAATTGTGTAATTCAAATAAAGGAAAAAAAAAAGTTATTTATTAAATTATACTTTATAAAACATTTTTAAACAGTAATTAAACTACCATAAAAAAAAAATTGTTAAGTAATTTAGAAATTATTTAATATTAATGCATGACTTATAAATAATTCATACTTTACAATAGGTTGCAAAACTGTCAAAACCACAAATTCTAATATTTAAATGATAAAAATATATGAATTATTATGTATATGCACTTACATGTATAACTGAAAGTTCCAAATCATTTAATTTTTGGAACTGTTTTTCATAAGCGTCCACAAAGCTTTTAATTTGCACATCAGATAATTTTGCATTATTGTTTCTAAACTCATGTAGAATTAAGTAACATAGTGAAACGGAAAAATCAAATATTGTAAATGAATATATGACATCACCTATGTCTATAATGCCATGTATTTTTTCATCTCTTACAATTATGTTACTCATATTAAGATCTTCATGAATAACACCTACAAATAATTTATGTGTTTTTAACAAAATAGTATAATTGTAAATCTAAAAATAGTAATACTCTTTTTAAAATCATCTGATTTTGATAAGACACTGGATTGAAATTTATTTAAAATTGTTATAATAATTTGTTGTTTTTTCTGGTCAAAAACATTAACAAATTTTAAGACTTCTGGAGATTTTTCTAAAGCCCATAAAAAGTCATCTCTGTTAAATCCATCATGATTGAATTTCTAAGTATAAATTAATGATGAAGTATTTTTAAACGAATCTAAATATCATGCAAGTATTTATTTACTAAGAAAAAAATAATTACCTGTAAAACAGAAGTTAAATTACCTACATAAAAACCGAAATCAGTAGATATTTCTGAATTAAAAACGACATTATCCATTGTTTCTCCTCTTATGTATCTAAAGACTCTAACTGCATGCATTTTATCATCTTTTAAAATAAATATGTATTAAATTATGAAGTTTATATTGAACTATAAATAGATGAAATTTATGTATTTAAGTTTTACACATCCTACATAACTTACTTATAATAACAGACCCATAACTTTGTCCATATTTATTAAACACTGGACTTGGACAGACTATTCCAGATTTTTCTAATTATAAAACAAATAATATTATTGCAATTAACAAAACATTTATCAATTTATGATACAGGTAATACTTATATAGGTAGGTACATATTTATACTATTATATTTATAAAGGAAAAATGTGTCATTTAGGAATCAGTAATAATAACCAGCCTATACAGTTATATTTACGTGTATTAGAGGTACCAAACATTAAGTAATTCAAAAAATAATTACTCACCTAGATATTGAGTTAACTCGGTTTGTGCATCTAGAAGGGTCAAATTTTTTGAATCTATTGAGTTAATGAATTTTATTACTATTCCATCGACTGGAAATTCAATTTGTGCAATACAATCTTCAATTTCCTAAATAATTTTTTAACATATACCTATAACTGTTTGGTTATAACAAATTAAAAATACATTTTTATTAGGTAATTGATTTTGTATCATAATTACTTCATTACATCACTAATTATTACTTTATTAGATACGTTTTTACATGGAGTAGGTTGTGTATATGATATACATACCTATATAATAAAATAATGAATTTATAGACATCAACATTATACTGAAAATTTAAATAACTAACAAAACCCTCGTCGTTTTTTGAAAATGCGACGGTGTCGTGACCTCCTAAATTAATATTAATATCATGCTCCAAAGGGTTCTATGTTCTATCAATGAATAGCCTCCCTCATCAAGCTATTCTATTTATGTAATATTTTCCTTGTACAAATTGTTCCTATTTACTTATTGTGTTTTCTTATCAAATACAGATTGTAAATTTTTCTAATAAAATAAACAAAATAACTGACATGATTTATTAATGGAACAGTTTCTAATTTTGTAATCAAATGCTGAAATGCCTCGTATCAGACGATACACAAAAATTAAAAATTAGTATTGGATCAAGGTTGATAACAAATTTATATACCTACATGTATGTTAAGCTTGTATTTATATTAATCACAGTTGAGATAATAAATGCCGAAGTCACGAGATTAATCAGAGAAAAGCATTCACTTGTAATAATTAATAGCACCCAATTATTTTAAAATAAATTATTCAACATACATATATTATGTAATAACAGCTTTTCATATTGCATTCTACATTTCTAAAATATTTTATCGATATTTTATACTCAATTATAATTTTTAAATTATAACAATAATATACATACCGTTACGTGAAAGTTTTTGTCATCGTAACCAACCAACTGTCGGATTTTTCCATTGATAAAACCGTAGTCATTTTTCAAAACATCCTCGACCAATTGCTTATCCACCGCGGCACAAATATTTTCTGTTATATCAGCCATCTAGTTACAAGTATGATAGTCAAAAAAACAAAACCTGAAAACTAATTCGCCGCAAGTAGGTATTTGATTTGCACCAACAATAAATTATTGAATGTCTTGTACAGTGTACACGTCTGTGCGCGCACAACAAAAATATAAGATTTAATTCAATCAGTTCTAATAAACAGTGATAAAGTAATTGTACCTACTATACCATTTCGATTGTACTTAATTTGCTAAAGAATCGTAAACATCCAAACAGATTAAGTTGTATACACATTCTACCACGCCCCGTTTCTTATCCAGATTAAAATATCAGGTTTATAAAATAAATATTAGGTAGGTAAGTATTTAAATGCATGTCTATATCATTCTGTATGAGTACCTACTACCTTTAGGTGGCTACCGGCTAGATAAGTATACGTGTACATAACAGATTTTTGTTTGTTTTTTCCAACTCTGATCAATTATAAATTCCGAACAATTGGAAAATGACATCGTCGAACAAGAAATCGCGCTCAATCATGATATTTTTCGGATACAGATAGCTACTATTACTATAGGTACCTTTGTTTTATCTACAGGCGGTGTGTACTCAATATTGTACATAAAAGGATCAATCGTGCTTTACCGACGTATACTGCCTGAAACGCAATACCCATTATTTACGTATGATATTCATTATATATATTTTCATATTTGTGATATAGGTTTTAGGGATCTGTGACCTCGAAGTGTATTATTAACACACGCATTTTAGATGAAAGTATTGTCATGTTGACTTTTTAACATAATATAATAAGTTGGTAGGTATGTTTTTATATACCTAATCAAGCAGTTATAATATGTTTTCAAACCATTATTTGATAAATTATTACGTAGCTTTGTCGATTATGCGTACCTACAACAATGCGTTGACAATAGGATTAATAGTTATAGAAACTAGATTTTATGATAACTTTAACATTGAAAAAAAATCCAAATTTAAGCATTTTTACGCCCAAAAAAGGGGGTGAGCATGGTTAAAAAATCACCTTGTATTGAGGCCTAAAGCATAATATCACAGAATTCCAATTTATAAATTTTTCCAATTAAATTACTGATAAAGTACCTAGGTCCTAGATTATTAACCATAACAAAATATTTATCTATTTTGTAAAGTTACTTGCATACAATGATATAGGTACTAGTACAAAATACAATGATAGTTGATACGACACTTTTTTTATACAAAATTGAAGATAATAATTTTACAAAAATATATTCAGCTTGCTATTTTTATTATAACTTTAAAACAGTAAATTTTACTAACTAAATTGTGTGAATTGCATGTATATAATTTACTAATACTGGTGCTGTACGATAATTAGACAAACGCTGATTGTTTTTCATTTTTATTAATTCCTATATCACTATTTTTGTGTTTGGAGAGGATTGTTATGTTATATTCGTTTATTTATGGTGTTGGTGTAAGTACTAAAACCACGCATATATTGACACATTTCTGCATGTGTAGAAGGTAATTAATTTACTGATGCCAGACGCGATTATATAATTCATGAAGTCATAACTACAATTGTCGTTAATCGGGGATTGATTAAAGAATTTGCCACTCTGGAGTACAAAAAAAAATTTAAATGTATTGTAATTAAAAAAACTTTTATATTAAAATTATTAATGTACCATAAACATGTTAAAAAATTACTATTAAACATTTTAGTTTGAATACTTAGATAGAAAATAAATAAATCAATATATTATGATAGAATAAAAAATCTATAATTTACAAAACTCTGCCTCTCGGGGCAACAGGCACCTGTTGCTCCTCACTGAACATGGGCCGGGTTTTAATATACATGAGTATTTGTATGTACCTATAAATAAAATCGTGGTCATAACTTAATGTTATTCTATATGACTATATGGTACTAAATAATAAGGGGGGGGGATACATTAATTTGCCAACTCAAAAAAATTTTTATCGCTTTGCTCGACGACTATCTGCTACCTACAGGTTACATGCATAGTAGTCAGTAAACATACGAGTATTTTACACAATATTACAAAATCGTAAATATTTTATTATGTTTTCCATTTTACTATCTTTTATAAATATATTTTGATCAAATCTTCACAAGAATACTAGAATAAAATATTTTCAATAACAAAATGTATAACACTGTTGTATATTTATAATACTATTAAAATTTGGTAACATAATATATATAATATTTTTAAACAAACAAAAAAATCTTGTAATTAATTTTATATTTAAAATAAACTTGAACATTAAATTTGTATACGTCGGTTTTTTAAAATTGACCATTGATGAGCTATTTTATTCATATCTAATTGGTCAACAATATCTTTTTCTACTCCCAATACAACCAAAGAATTTAATCTCTTATCAGCAATTGTTGATCTAAGATGCGTTTTAATCAATTTTAGTTTACTAAAAGACCTTTCGTTTGATGCGACTGTTACAGGAGAAGTCAATGCCAAACGACAAATTTGATTAGCTCATGGTAAAATATGCTTTACTTCTTCTGCTTTTTCCATTAAAGAATTAAATGGTGTTTTATCTCCTTATAACATACAAAATAATATTTCTAGTTCCGTTTGTACTAAATTATAATCAAGAAGACTTGCACCTACACTGCTTGCTGGGAATAAAGAAATAGATTTCTTTACATTATCTAAGAAAATATTGCTTTTATTAAATGGTTGAGAAAATAAAGTAAATAATGGTTGAATAGAAGAAATACATGATTTTAAATTGTCATTTGTTAGTGTCAACAGAGTATCGAGAACCATTTTAAATTATTTTCTATAAAATAGATGCATTGTGAATTCAGCTTGAGCTGTGGCATTAGAATCATATCGTTTAGGAGCTAATCGTTTACGGTGATGGTTTTTAAAATCAGCTTCTGGGTCTGTTCCAAGTAAGTTGGCAAACTCTTTAGCACTATCAACGAAATTGTTCATTGTGTGATCATCAGAGTTGTCAATTGTCACATTGATTATTGATAGGTACCTACTTAAATTGTATTATAGTATTTGTGTTGGACAGTTGGCAATTGGAAAATTAACTTATATACCTTCATAATTACAGCATATTAATAAATTATTATGACGTCATATTTGTACTTTGTAGTATTTACAAAATTATTTATAAATTGTATAATGTAAATTATAATTTGCCGAATGCCAACTCAAATACTTAATGTATCAATATGCCAACTGATATATACATACTGTACACTTAGGGGGGTGGGACACCCCCTAGAACCCCCCTTCGGGACGGTCCTGGTCGAACCCGTTGCTGATCCGTTTGCAGGAAAGTCCATGGTGCAGGACTCGTCCACTGCTCTCTTATTTTAACCGGAACTTTGTGATGTGTTGTGCGTGTGCCGATTGTTGTGCTTATCCGGGATGACTGCTTCTTGTAGTTTTGTCGTATGGCCCCGTTGACCGTAATTATTCATTTGTCTACAATACTACTGGATAACGCCTCCTCTTGACATATCCTACTCACCGTTTTCACGGCCACGACCACGTATTTCATACCGGGGCGGTGGTGGTAGTCCATTGGCGTATTCTGGTTTATGTCAACCCCGTTGCTGATCGGGTTGCACGAAAGCCTCTGGTGCAAGGACTGCTCATACATACACTGCTCTCTGATTTGAACAGGTACATTATGGCAGTTGACTGTTGTGCTTCTGAATGTGTGGCTGGTAGGGGCTGCTGTAGCAGTAGATATCCCATTCACGTGTGCCTTTCATCATGTCCCGGTTCGATGAAGTAAATGTAGAGTTCGATGCTGGACTCGTTCCCATAGTAATTTTAGGTGCCATTCCACAATTATTTTCACTGCCACCGGGCACGGGCGATTGGGGTGAAAGAATAATAATTGTGGCAAAAGATATATTTTGGCTAATTTCTGGGAGAAAACCCAACAGTTAAGGACTGGTCGCCTTTAGCTTTTGGCCACATCTTGTCAACATAGTTGAACACAGACGCTGGATCTTTTTCAACGTCTTCTAATGTTCAAATCTATTTATAACAAACATTTTGCTGAGACGAATTCACATGATTCGGATTCACCAGTTGCTTCCGGGGTACAAATAACACTCAAAAGAAAGTCACTCATATTTTAAAAAATCAACTGTACTTGGTGTGCGCGAAAAACTTTGACTGTGTGATATCGCGCTGCTGATAATACCAACCGTATTAAATATATTGTTATTATATTTATTTTATTGAAAAAATTAATTTTATTTATCGCCACATAGTGTGGTTGCACTCTGCTATTTCGGAATTGCTGCATTCGCATTTACCGGACGCGTAAAAAACGCATCGTGTGGCCCGAGCAAAGGTATATGGTGTATTGGTGTGCAATAGGGTTAAAGCTAAGGTCCTCCATGCCTGCGGTTCAACGATATTGATGGAATCACGACGTAGATCAAATTTAAAACGGAATTAAATTAAAAATAATATATTTTTTTTTAATGGTCAATGCTAATAACAAATGATTATTGAACGTATACATAATAATTTATTAAAACCAATTTGTCTTGATTATCATACAACGAAGTGCTAATGAAGAAGGAACGACCGGTTTCCATTGAAAAAATCATCTTCAGGTATAAAAAGCGCACTTCCGCTTAAAATCTCATCGCGTACAATTAAAATCACAAGGATAGATACGTAATATACATACACAATTAAAATATAAAATTGTTCAATTAACATGCATATGTATATAAGTATATAACTATTATAAGTAACTAATAACCGTATAAGTGCAACTCATGAGTATTTAGGGTAAACTTCAGAGTTCATGGTACGACTGGAAAATTGGACAAAAAG
This sequence comes from Periphyllus acericola, assembly GCA_949715065.1. Classification (NCBI taxonomy): domain Eukaryota; kingdom Metazoa; phylum Arthropoda; class Insecta; order Hemiptera; family Aphididae; genus Periphyllus; species Periphyllus acericola. Next base: position 9,326,013 of record OX454269.1, on the reverse strand, counting down.
TAATTCGGCGTGTTTGAATACCAAACATTTTGTACAGGCTCCATTAGCGTCTTCGATGACGTGTATGATTATCAAAAAAAAAAAAAACAGTGATAACAGTGCACGGATATAGATACCGTCACGAGCACCGAATGGAAAATGTTGACGATGCCGGAATCGTACGCGTATCGACTGTTAAACCATTAGACTTGGTATTAATCATTTCCATAGTTCGAATGGGACGTTAAACGTTTCTGTTCCATTGCAGTTGTACATTTCTCATCAAAAATGCAGAGACCCGTGTTGTGTTTCGTTCAGTTCCTTTCATTATGCGGCGTTTTTCAACAGGGATCGAGCTACCTCTTGACTGTTGACGCTCACGCCGAAGAATGTTTTTTCGACAAAGTCGAGATTGGCTCGAAAATGGGTACGTCTCAGTCGGTGTTTGTTTTACGCACATCTGTTTTGCGCATTGCAACGGCATGTAAAATAACCGATTGCCATCGATTTCATTTTATTTTTTAGGTTTGATGTACGAAATATCTGAAGGTGGCTTCTTGGACATTGATGTCAAAATCATTGATCCTGACGGTGAATTAATATATGAAGGTCTGAGAGAATCCAGCGGAAAGTATACGTTTGCCGCGACCAAAAAAGGTGCCTACACGTACTGCTTCAGTAATCAAATGTCGACAATGACACCAAAAGTGGTATTATTCAGTATGGAAGTAACTGAACCAGAAAAAGTAGAGCTTGAAAAAGATAATCCAAGTAAATATATTATAATGCAAATATGTAGTATAACTATGTTAAGAAGTTAAGGCCAAATTAACATATGTTCGATCTTACTTACGTGTACCCTATCCTTACGTTAAAATGTGCAACCCCTTTTCAAAATGTTTAGATTATGTATTTTAATATTTTTTATTTTATAGCTGGAGAAGATGGAGAACATAAAAAATTAGAAACTATGCTCCGAAATCTGGGATCTGCATTGACTAGTGTTAAACATGAACAAGAATACATGAATGTACGTGATAAAAACCATAGAGCTATCAACGAATCTACAAATAAACGTGTTGTCATGTGGTCATTCTTTGAATCATTTGTGCTACTTTCTATGACTATTGGCCAAGTATATTATCTGAAGAGATATTTTGAAGTCCGAAGAGTTGTATGATGGTATAAATATATTTTAATATACTTTTTTTTTATTTCTTGTATGTAAATTTCTCATGATAATAATTTTTTTTTTTTTTTAATACCTTTAATTTAAATTGAATATACATATATTTTAAATAAATATAATCGGGTTTCAATTTTCCATTCTTCATCTATTTATTTTCCATGGATAAGGTGTGAATTAGCTAATGTGTCTCTAGCTAATATGTATCTTTATTTTATTATTATCGATGATTAATGACCGGGCATAAATTGTGGCAGAAACACCGGCAAACCCATTATCTATATTCTATAGTATTGAAATATTCCACTAAGTTAAGGAGTTTTTGAGATATTATTTATATGAACGTTGTTTATATGGTGTTTGATGTAAGAGTACTGATTTCCACTGGGGCATCCCCTCTTTAACTATGATTAATGAATATAATTTCTGTGATTGTCTTTCAAAGGTATATTTACTGTTTTGGAAATAAATAAGTGTTCTCATTGTTCTCAACATATTTTTGATAAATATATTTAATGATGCAGGGTTACAGGATTGATATTATCAAATTGTAAATGTGTAATCTACAATAAAAACAAAAAGAACATTACAACCTAAAAATTTATATCTCTAGGGGTTTGTTGTACATTTTATGATCCAATTGTCTAAGAATTGAGAAACTGAAAAGAGCTGATTTAAAAAATTAACTAATAATCATCTGTACTTACAAAACTATTTATAAACACTTTTGATTATGTATTAATAATCATATCAAAAAATGAGATAAAATTGCTATTATTTTGCAACCAGAATAAATAGTTTATTTATTCTAATTTGCTTGCAATTTTTTTGGTTTCGTAGTGAATTTCATATTATTCAATCATAAAAGTACTATGCGGATCTTATTTTCAATGTTTGTTTACAACTTTTGATTTTGAAGCATTGATTGTATCTGAAAAAATGTCAGGTGTATCAAATATAAAACCAGTTTCTTTGGTCACTTTCAGAAACTTAAGTTGAAAATATGTTTTTAACTTAATTAATATTTTTGTAATAATTAATACTTCAGTATATATATAATTTATATTGTATTAGTATTAAACAAATAAGTAATAGGTTTCAGGACTAAAAATAAAAATTGATAAAAATAATCTTAACTGTTTTTTCCTCAGTATATTTACAAATATATTTCACACATCTGTTTCTAAATTTACAGTATATTTTAATTACAAACCAACTGATATAATATTATTGTGAGATTCAAACAGTCTGAATATTAAAATTTAACTGTGAAGTACCTACTTTGTTAATATCTTCTTCTGGTACATTTGTAATGAAAACAAAATAATGTTCAAATAGGAATACACTAATAATAAAGTAATGTAGAATAAGTGCTCCGATAAATAATTTTAAATCACAACAGTTATAATTTTCATTAACAATAATACAATGTTTAAAAAAAAAAAAACAGTTTTATTATACTATCGGTAACTTTTATAATTGATTAGGTGTACAATACTGTTATTGATTATAATACATTGCTGCAAGAATAAGAAGCAAACCTTATAGGATTTAGTAGTTGAAAATATAAATTAATTTTCCTGAACGGTGTAAAATAAATTTTTATGATTATTTCTTACATTTAAAAGACTTATATTTAACCCTTGTGACTAGTTTGCGAGTAAAGTAAAATATTATTGGTCAAAATATACCTGAAATTAGCCATTCATTAATCATTAAAATTCTTGGAAAATTGAATGTTAATTAAATCAGAGATACCTTTTGATTATCAAATAAAATAATAATCATGTCTTATACCCTTCCAATAACATACAAATATAAATAATCAATAATCATCAGTATTGGATAATAATTATTTTTTTAGTAATTCCTGGCCAATAAAGTTAACTTCTTTGAAGTTTAAAAATACATTTTTTAACATATGACATAAAATACAAGTATAATAATAATATAATAATAATAACAATATAATAAGTATAAGCAATACAAGTACTTGTATTATCAAATATTAGATTCAGGCTTTATCATTAATTAGTTACATTATTTATAAACACATAAGTATATATTTTTTTAATTTAACTATGCATGACCATATTATGATGAAGTGCTGAATGATTCATAAAAGATACAAAACATCTCTTATGTATTTAATCATTATTTAAAAATCAAGTTTTAATGAGGACATTTTATAAAAAATGTTAGTTTTTTTTAGATGTAATTTTGAATTCTTTTTTTCTCTTATTGTAAAAGGTTACTTATAATAAATTGTGTATCTTGTAGATATTAATACAATATTGTATTTAAAATTTGAAGCTTGGATAATTTAGACGACAAGGTCTTCAAATATTTAAAAAGAGATTTAAATCAGATGAACCAATACATTTTAAAAAGTACTGGTAGCTAAGATTAAAATTGTTCCAACAATGAAATCACTGATTGTCTTATTATTGTTATGAATTTTAAGCTGTAAATAGAAAACTTAAGAACTATTCTAAATAACATATATATACTGGGTACTTAATTAGATTTAAAATAATTTTTTTTTTATTTGTTCTGACGGTAAAATGTTTCAGCACACCTGGTGCTATTACAAGTATTTTGTTACAACAACAAAAAAATAAAAGAAAGTTACAATTTTTAATTAATTAAAAACCGGTAAGTTCACAGCTTAAAATAATAAACTCATATAGAAACTTATTTATTCAGAAATGCAAATGACTTACCTATACAATTTATAATATCTCAAAATACATATATATATATTTAAATAAATTATATAGCTATTTCATGCAGATTTTTTTTTGCTAGGTCCAATTTCAAATAATTTTTTTAATTTTTCAATATTACTTTGTAAGTTATTTTAAGATCAATATTTTTTTGGTCTAGTAAATTAATAAATTAATTTTAATGATTATGTTTATATTTTATTTTAATTCCGAAAAATATATTTGTTTAATTTAAAATATGTTTTTTAATTCATCACTCTATTAATTAATTTACAAATTCAAATTAATAGGTAATACAAATTAACTTAGATTTCAATTTAAAAATGTTTAGAGTAAATGGAACTTAAGATTATCTCTTCAGCTGTTAACAATGTAAGAAATTGCATATTATATATTGTACATGGTATAAATATGTATAAAATAGTGCTGTGGTGAAATGAGTTTATACTTGAAAGTTGAAAGGAATGATGGTAAATATTAAAATTGTTATTAGGCCTGAATTATGATTTTAAGGAAAATTAAGTGTAATATAACTTTTGGTCATCAATTTCTGTTGTGTTTGAAACAAATATCAATAGGTACAAACTAAAATCCGAAAATAATGTTAAATTAAGAAAAAAGACATCAGTAAAACCATTAGTTAACAATTGTATTAGTCGTATGTAATTATAATTGTAAGAACAATTTGAAATTTAGGTAGTATAATTTTTTTCTAAATTATAGCAATATAGCATAACTAAAACTAATTTTGTTAAAACTTGGTAAATACACATGAGTTTTTAAGGACTTAAGATAGGGTTTTCATGTTTTTTTTTAAAAAAAAAACCAATATAAGTACCTACATACCTACTTATTATTTGTATTAAATTTACAATCAATTTTGTAAAGGCCTTTTCAGAGTACTTTCATTAATTGAAAATGTGAGTGAAAAAAAATTATACCTACATTATTGTAGTACCAATAATCAATACATTCCTTACATTGCTCATAACTGGACGGAAATTTGATAGTTTAAATTGAATTCAATTGAAAATGAATCAAAATAATATATTTTGTTATGAATTAATAATTAAAATTAAATGTTTAAATACTTACGACTGACAAATGGTAAATGTAAAAACAAAAATGTATTTAATTTTGTTTTTTAATTACTATATTTTCAATTAAGATATGATTAATAAATAATATGTAAGAATTAAAAATTATTTAATATTAATTTAATTGTTATTTAAATTAATACTGGAATATCCAGGTACATGATGTTTATAATTAACAGTTTTGTATTTATAATATTTTAAAACTATAAAAAAATAGTCTTACTAAATAATATTTTATAATAATGTTTAATAATTTATATAACACGAAAAATATCACAAGAATAATGATGAAATATATACCTCTAATGTAGAAATAATATTCACAGACAAATTTAAACATTGTGTAGGTATTTAATATTAAAATGTTAAAATAGATTTTGTTAAATTTTATTATTTTAAATATAGATATTTAACAATTTAATGATAGATTATGTACCTCTGTCCCTCATAACTTTTACGTTTTATAAGGCAGTCTTAAATATTAGCTATCTACTATTATTTAGTAGTAATTAGATCATATGTGTAAAATATAATATAATTAAATAGTAAAATATTTATAAAACAAAAATTGTTAGTGTCGAGAGTGAGGGATATTTATAAAGCTGAGATAATTTGGCAAACATATATAACAAGAATATACAATACATCTCATAAAATGTGTAAATAAAAATTATTTAAGTTTCATATTTTAATTAACTTTTTGTGTTTCTTATGATAATTTAATAAAATATTTATTTATATTAGATATACATGGTCCAAGTTTATAATCGGAATGATATTATTTCATAAAAAAAAAATTAATTGACCACTGGATCAGTTAAACTGAAGTCATGGACTGTAGTTTGGAGACTACTATTGTTGAAAAAGTACAATATAGTAAATACCAAAAAGTCATAATTATATATTTGTATGTCATGGGATGAAATAATACTACTGTTTTATTTATTTTCAATTAACGTCTGTAGTTGTAGAACCAGATTTCTTGCTAGTGATAAGACTGTTTTAGCATCATGATGTTCTGCCATTTCTAGAACATAAAAAACATTAAATTTGTAATTTATTTTGAATTCCAATGTCAAATATTTAACAAATAGTATATCATTTTATAAGAATAAATTAACACAAAACAAATTCTTTAAAAATATTTATTAAATAATGTAAGATAGGTTTGCATTTACCATTAAAGAATTTAATTATATCTGTGAAATCCATATGGTTAGCCAAAATAATATCTCTGTATGTTTCCACAAGAGCAAGGGCAAAGAATAATACAAAATGTGATGAAGACATTTCTTTTGCAGCCCATATTGTTTCCCATACCGTAAATACATCATCGTACAATAATTCTAAAAAAAAAAAAAACATTTTTTTTAGTATGAAAACTATCATGTAAAAATATTTTTAAAATTTGTAAGCATTAAAGAAAATCAAATATTCGTACTAAGTATAAAATAATTATAATATGATGTTAAATTTAACTTATAAAATAGATTAATACTCATGTGAACTTGTTACCTCGCTTGAAATCCAATAAAAACCATCGATAACAAAAATAAAAATGAGTGAAATCTCCATTTTCATGCATAAGTTCAAACATTTCTGAATCTAATATTTGTACAAGTGATCTAAAAATCAAATTTGAATAAGTTTATAATGGAGCAATAGGTAATAATAATAGTTAAATATTACCTCATATTTGCAAAATGTGTATCCATTGCTCCACCGCTGTGTGGAAAATTTGCTGACATCCGTTCCATTAATAAACAAAAACACGAATGAGCTAACGTTTCATCATCCAGAATGACCAAAAGAGGAGCAACAAGATCACACATTCCTTGCATATATCCCATTTCTAAATGATCCCAAACATATCTGTAAGAAATAACAATAAAATGTATATAACATTGTAAAAATTGTTTTCAAGGTACCTATAATACGAATAATATTTTTTATTATGGTATATACAAAAACAATGTTCACATTTTCATGAAAACATAATTTGGTTTTTTAGCATAAAACTTTAAAGAATAAAACATAGATATCTTTAGACTATATTTATCATAATGACATTTAACATTTTTTGGTCTAAGGATTTAGTTTAAACTTATTTTACTCACGTGCAAATTATATTTCTTAGTTTATCAAGGTTTTCGAGAGTAAAATATGAATAGTTCCTGTCACATCTTTGAACATCCTTATCAATTCTATGTACATTAAGTCCAAAATTTTCTACTAATTCCACCTATGAAAATTATTTAACATATTTCAACAATAAATGTATAATAATATAATTTATATTAAAAAAATAATTACCGGATAAATTCCACCTTGAGAACTTGCAGGAGATATGCAAGCAGATCTTTGTTCATAATTAGACACTCCCGCACCTTCATTGTCATCTACTGCTAATTTAGAAGCTTTGTTATCGTCATCTTCTAATAAGAACATATGAATAAAAATCAATGTAAAAGGTTCACATTTTTATCAAAATAGAACATTAACAATCAAACCAAATGGTGACATAATAAATTAAAAATCATTTCCAATTCCAGTAAAATTAATGTTAAAAAATGATAGAAGTTTTTTTAAATATTTAAGATTGAAATAATAGAAACAAAGTAGTCATAAATTACGACCTACCTATTCTCAAAATTATTTTGCGAGGATACAACATAGTTTAAAAGATAAAACTATAATTTAGCTATAAATAATGCCAATAAAGATAAGACTAGGTGAGTGAAATGTCAAAATTGTAAAATAGGAACTTGATTTTTTTTATGCTACCTAACCGATTTTTAAATCTTACCTGATTTATTGTTTTTATCATTTTCATCATTACAATTTTCTGTTGCTTTTTCTTGACTTACATTTGCAGTGACAATCACCGAAGTTGGGCAATACAACGATGAATCTAAGTAAAAAAAAACATTGGTAAGATTCTGAGTCGAGTAATTAGTAAGGAAACACTTGATTTAAAACAATAAGGTTGGAATGAGTCGATTTTAAGTCATGCTCCAAATTTTCAGATAGATATAATTGTAAAAATTGAAAACCGTTGGTTGTCACTCAATAATTTTGAAATATTTTTTAAAAAAAGGAAAATTTACTCCACAACAGTTTTTAATAAGATTAATTTAAATTACCTCAGTAATAAATAAACCTAGAGAGTAGACTTTGAATATTATAATGACTAGTTATGAAAAGTAAATTTTTACTAATAGGTTTTTTAAACAACTTTTAACCATTTGAATTTGGTGTTTTTTCTGTTATTTAGTTTTTAGATAGTTGATAGATAAAATGCAAAAACATTTCACGATACGAATGATCTTGGGATTTTTTTTATTAAAATTAATAAAGTATTTTTACAATATGTCTGACTATTTAGTTATAATGTTTCGACGTCTTGATAAAAATAGATTATGATAATCATAAGTTATGTCATTGTCAGTTACCATAATATCATCACATATCTATGCATCAATTAGTTAAAAATCTTATAGTAATTATAATTATAGTTACTAATATTAGATTCTGGGTGGAAGGTGGAACATAAGTTTGTACTGATTTTATACTGACGTAAGCTTCTGTTAAATCGACACGTTTCACCATTTTAAAGTAGCCAAGTAGGTAAGTACTAAAAAGTTTAAAGTTTTGTCAGAATTTCACATAAATTTGAATATAACTATCATTTAAATAGAAAATAATACCATCTAATCAATCGTCGTTTCAAAGATGCATATGAAAAAGCGGAAATACAAAACCAAACACTCTAATCAACAAAAACTATTTCACTTTTGGGTACCTACTACCTAGTGGCATAATAAGGATAACAAGGTGGAAGGGAGGAACAAGGGACCATAAATAAATCGAAATATATTTACTTTCTTGTTCATTTTTGATTTCATTCTTTATGGTAATTTCTTTTTCAGTAACTTCATCTTTACCCAATCCTTCATCTGACGATAACGATTTCTGAAATTAGAAGTACATATGACTATATATAAATATTATATTATAAATAAAATGTTTATACATTTTTCAAATAAATATTTGTAAAATATTTCAGATAACTGATCTTCCATTAGACCCTTCGCCGATTTCCACCTGTGAATGTTATTCTTATCCGAAGTTTACAAACTCAAATAGGGTACCATTAATGGTTAGTGGTGAGAAAAAAAAATCACTTAATATATTAAGGCACATATGTCTCCACTTCCTCTTAAAGGAAATTGTAATTAATAATTATTGGATGAATCAATTTTTTTATAACTTACTTTATCGCAATCGATTACTTTTGGCAAATTATCAATATGATTTTCTGCATTTGGGTGATCGTTTGCTAAAAAAAGAAAATAATTTCTAAAAATTTAGTTCAAAAAGCAATTTAAACATTACATACCATTGTCACACGAATCAGTATTATTTTCTAGTTGAGTGTCATCAACCACAGGAGGGTTATCTTCATCAGATGAAAAATTTACGTTGTCTTCAAATACCTGTGTTTCATAATCATTGAATATTAGTATTCATTACTTATATTTGTATACATTTTTGATTCTTACGTCATTACTGAGTTCCTGACTGAGAACTTTTGAGTTGTTAGGGGTGGGTGGTGGTGCATCTCCACCAGAAGTACTTTCGCTTGAAAGTTTTGCTAAATTAGCCGCCATAGTTTCACGATCTTTTTGTCTGATGATTGCTTCAACGGCCATCCATTCGGACATTGTTGTTTCATACTCTTGCTTACAACGTAAATCAACAGCATTGCGTTCTTCAACTGTACTTCCAAATTTATAATGGCCTAATAAAAATGGCCACACCTAAAAAAAAGTCGTATGTATTGATTAATAAATGATAAAATGTAAATATATATCTAGATAAATGTTATACTTCTTTTCGAATTTCATGTTGAACTCCACCAAAATAGGTTAGTCTAAAAATTTCAAACTTCACTTCATCATTGACACTTTCTGAGTCATTTTTAAATGAATACCATTTTTCTTTAGTCAATCCTGTTTCCGCTTCACTGGAATCTACTATTACAGTATTGACAAGACCAGATAGATGAGTTCGCACAGTTGTTAAATGGCGACAATATGCCAGCCACCCATAAAATGCTCTTGATATGATTTGCTTCTTCATAGTTTCGCAGAGAATTTGTAACGAATCTCTAATAGAAAACATTATATTTATATGAATAGAAATGAGAATTTAAAAAAATAAATTTATGCATGTTGGGTACTTTTTAATTTGTAACTAGGTTTGATTTTTTTATCAGTTTTTAAATTTATTTTCTAAAAACATAAATAAAAGGTAACTTTATTAATTACATGTGGTTACATTAAAACTTTAAAGTGTAAAAGAACTAAATTAGTGAAAACGTGAAATTATTTTAAAAATGTTTTTTAATATTACCCTGTATCTTTACTCATATTTTGATTGTTAATTAATAATGGAGATCCTACAGGATCCAAACTACTTGATGTAGAAGATGATGAATTAGTTGACGACGAATCCAAATGACCTCTTACTCTGTTAAGCATATTATTTGCAGCTAAAGGCATTGACCAAATTTTTGAATCTAATATTTCCTCACCCCTCGATACTGAAAAATAAAATATTAACTATACACGGCATTTACATTATTACAATTAAATTCATTATATTAAATTAAAACTTACAGAATTCTTCATGTCTAGCTTTACTAATTATTTGAAATACATAATCTCGAGATTCTTCTGTATTGCTAGATAAATCATTTGAAATATCTTGTATTTGCGATCGTCCTTTTCTACGTAGTTTAGGAAATACTTTTCCTAAACAAGAATATTAAAAAAATTAAACGGTTAAATACAAGTTTCTATATTCACTAAAATAAAAAGGTACATTTATTTGGATTTAATAATTGAAATGGAACGACCTATGAAAAAAATAGTAGTTATCGCCAAAAGCCTGTGTTAATAATAAACTTATTTAATTTAAATGGAAATTCAAAAGTTATAACCATTTCTGTTTAAGACCCATTAGAGTTTTACACATCGTACTTAAAAATAACACATTAAATAAAAATAAATTACCTTTTCCTCTTTGAGGCCATAACGGAGGGTCTAGTTGACCATGAGGTAATAAACCATTTTCTAAACAAGTAAGAAATGCAAGTAAATGGCCACCTTGAGGAAAATGTATTGGTGGTTGTTGCACACCATCTTGTGCAACTAAAACTATAGTTCCGCCATTGTCATTTCCTACAAATACGTATTACGTTTATTAGTTGTTATTATAAGATATTGAATTGAAATGTAATTTCGGATTTCCTATTCTATTGAATAAAATACATACAAATATAGAGCCAACTTTATTATTCTCCATTTTTAATTTAACTCGTTAAAAATATTTTGATTAATATTAATAGAAAAACATATTGCAACAAATTAAAATTGTATTTCACACTTTTAATAGTGTTTGACTGTATACTACAAATATTATTAGTAATACAATCACGGTAAATTTCGTATTAAAAATGATTTCTCGCATTATAATTATTAATTACAAAATGATATAGATAGGTATATTAATAGTATTTAATTATTATATAAGTGCAAACATTAATTTATTGTTATCATTATTGTAAGCAGAATAATAAATGGTTAGTTAAGAAGCTGTTATAATTAGTTGGTTAATATTACTGTATTTGAAATTGGACAATTTGTCCGTATAACAAATAAAATAAATATTATTACGTAAAAGCAAATTAAAGAAAGTACATAATTGTAAATTATAATATTTAACATTATAAAATATATAACAACCAAAGCTTAAGAAAAATTATTGTTCTAATATTAGTAAATCAGTAAAATACCTTGTTGATGACAATGGACATACACTATTTCATCTACATTTACATTCATCGCATAGTCCCAATACTGGCTGTAACATGGAAACATCCAATGTTGTTAATAACAAACTACAGTTATGAATAAGGTTTAGTTCGATTAAATTGCATGCCGTTTCTTTTTTTAAGAATATAATATATTGGCTAATCAATATGTTAATATGTATATGCGAATAATCGAAGCAAAGATGGATACTATGCAATTATAGTAATATTATATTCATTATTAAAAGATAGTAGACGATATGTTAATGGTTACAATACGATTGGTATTAATGCAGTAATCTTATTAATTACCTATTTATCAATTTCTTTTTTTATAATTATTAATGAGATACAATTAAAATTTACAACGGAAAAAAATATTGTTTTATTTTTAATAATTTATTTTGATTATTGAAATTTTGAATTATATCTAACAAATTAAGAAAACTAAACATTTTTGAAAGTCCTATCACGCGACATTTTGAATAAATTATTTTTAGTATTTTAGAATTACATAAGTTTCAAATGGAATTATTATTAAGATATATATAAAATATAAAAATAAAAGTTCTTGACCGAAGTATTATTGTATAATAAGTGCAACTAAACGGAATATGAATACTAAACGGAAATGGTCCTTAATATTTGCACATTAAATCACACAATAATATTCTAGACAAAAACTTTTATTTTTATATTTTATTTATATTGAATTTATATTGATATTGTTGGAAATATTTAATAATAGGTACTTTTTTATTATTTTAGCAGTATGAACAGCAAACCATTTTATACCTACTTATTTTTATAATTTATAATATGTTCAATTATATTAATTCATATTATTTAAAAATATATTTTATAGTATTTTTTTCATTCAACTTACTAGTTTTGTAAAAATGTTTGTTTTAATAAACGTGATAATGTATAGTATCTTAAAATAAAACATTAAAAAATTTTAATTTAATACATTTATTTTTATAAAATAAAAAAATAAAAATTTACTTAAGAGTAATTTTGATGTAAAAATAATATTTGGTGTTTTAGGTTTTTTTTCTCTATCATGACTTTTAGGATATTTTTTACTGTAAAATTTTTTTGATGGATATAACTTAAAAAAAATTGATTTGATCATCATACATAATGGATGTGTTAAGGCGTTAAGCGAATCGGATTATAATCTTAGTATAAAGTAAAATATATTATTAAAAAATATTAAAGAACCAAAGTTCAATCATAAATGATACTTTTTTTTAAAAAAAATAAGTGGGAAATTCTATGAAAAAATTTACAAAGGTGTATCAATGAAATGGTAACATAAGTTACATGTCTATATGCTAAATGTTTTCATTGATTAAATATTAATTGAAAATACTTTCAATAATATATAGAAGTATCTGTGTATCTGAGTATTTCTTAATAAATTATTTGATTATAACATATTCATCTACATAAAGTATAAATAAAATTACTGACACTAACCTTTTAATATTTGCATCAATTTCAGGATGATCATTCTGGTTAGTACCAGGAGAATGACAATTCATCAGTTGATTTGGAGTCCATTTTATAATTAATGAACTAGCAGTTTGATGCAGGGATAAATAACCTGCCATAGGTTCAGTTACATCCTTCTACAAGTAAATGTTTACAAATTAAAATGTATTAACTATTATATTATTATTGTATTTTGTATCTAACTATCTACTCATATAAACATGAAAATAGGGAAATATTCAAATACCGGTAAAACTAAAACATTATTTTTTCCATAGAGTAAAGTAACTCTATTATTTTGGTGCAATGATTCCACGTAGTCCTTGGCAGATATAGGTGGTTGTCTTTGGTTATCATCGTTACTTGTAGCATGTAAGTTTCTACGATACTGAAATATTATTAATTAATTATTTATTGGTATGTATGTGTTAAGAAATGAAGATATAGTATCTAAACAATTTGAAACATAGTGTTGTTATAAGACTTATGAATGTTTGATATCTGTGAATCATGTGATATACTGCTAAAGAATTGGGAAAATAAATAAAGTAATTTTTTCAAGAAAATAATTTAAAATATCATACATTTATAGGTGTACGACAAGGTGGAGATGTATGATAACCACTTGATATACGGTGTCTTTGAACTAATTCATCGGCAGGTGGATCTGTCCAAAATTGATCATGTGACTTAGTACGTGAATAATCTAAAGCACATGGTCCAACTAAAAATAAAATATTTATTAAAAATCAGATATTTAAATATTTACATCATTTTTATATAGTTACCAAGAAGAGAACTTAAAATACTCCCATAATCAGGATCTGCTACCAAAGAATCTTTTTCGTAATACTTGCTAAAATAAGTTTTAGGATTTCAACAATTAGAGTAAACATTTGTAAAATAAAAATCATTTAGATTTTCACCTGCAATTTTGAACTAGATGATCAATTATCACAGCCAAAAGTTTTTCAAACAATGCTAGGCGAATCCATAAGTACTTTGGAAGAGTAATAGATGAAGGGCCTAAACCACTACCAGCTGAATTTTTCTTTGTTAAAGGTGGTGGATGGACATTCGGAAGAGTTATACTACCAGTTAATGTACTGTTTACAGATGCTGCTCTAGTTGCACAGCTATCACCACTATATTAAAATATAATGCAAAGAATTTATTGATTAGAAAGGTACTCTTATAAAAAGTAAGTAATGGTTACAATATTAAGATATGTAGTGTACTAAATATTTTAAGCAGTAGTAAATGTATTTATTTTTTTTACACTATATTAAGAGTATGATACTCATACTTTATATACATATATATGTATATATATATATATATATATATATATATATATATATGTATATATATATATATAAAAAATTAAAATTAAAAAAAAATTAAAGACAAAAAGCTGGAGGACTAATCCCCCCCCTCCTCCTTGTGAGTGTATAGCATTGGATCTGTGTATAACAAGATACGACATCGTTTTAGTCTTTTAGAGTTTTTCAGTATTACATTACACACAGAAAAAAACACACACGATACATAAGTTACTAATTAGTACAATAGGTAAGTAGTACTAGGTACAATATTCTTGAATTTTAAGATAATAATAAATCATTACATTTGAAAAAATATTAAGCTAACAAGGGTGTCTGCGAACGTTTGTCAAAATATTTAACTTTTAACATTTAAGGCATGAGAGAAAAAAATTAATATATACTGCATTCAATTTGAAAATTCTAAAAGTCTACACTACAATTTATATCAAAATGAATTTTTAAGCTTTTGTGAAACGATTTTGTTCTACAAGATTTTCAAAATTTTTAATATATGCTTAATATAACTATCTCTATCTAATACGAGTATATTGAAAGTAATCTTATTTTAGAAATCTTAAAGTCTTAAACAAGCTATAAAATTAATAATCATAAAAATAAAAATTTAAAAATATTACTTATATACAATAATACACACATCATTTAGCAGAAATAAATTATGCCCAAAAATTATGGTAAGGTATATTTACAAGTTAAAATAGCATATTAATGAAATTGTATTAAATTTACAAGCTTAAAAAGCTACAACTGCATATTTGTAAATTGGTAATCTGTAGGTGGTAGATCGTAAGTAATAAGTACTAGGGACTAGTAATTTTACTGGTATTTTCAAAACCACAGATATTAATATTTATTTTATAATAATATCTTTTAGGGAACTACGAAATATTATTAATTTCATGTCTGCAGTTTCGTTAAAAATACCTTATGGTCTTTAGCTTAATTTATTGGTAGACTTTAGAAATATAAAATATAAAACTAAATACATAAATGGTATGTACCTAATTAATACAATTGATGATAAATAAACGCAGTTTGGTTTTTATAAAAAAAAATATAAAAATTATAAGACGTTGTTAAATTCTGAGCGGAGCACGAGAGAGCTGGTTTTACATTTACACGTATTTCATTTCGTCATTTCGATAACATATTTTTTAGTTTCTGTATTGAATTAATTAGTAACTATTCAAATATGGAATAACTATAAAAAGAACGCCAAGAATAATTATTTGTTTTTTAATTTATAACAGTTCAAAAAAATATGATAATAATTTAGAGAGTTACAGATGGAAGTAGGTACGTTTATAGTTTTATATAATTTGGTTGACACATGACCTAACGTATATTTATAGCAAATATAAATGGTTAAGTATTAATTACAGACCCGAACCCTAAACGTATTTCAGTTTCTATGGCTTAATTATAATACCTATATTATTAAACAATGCTGTATTGACAAATTTGTTTTGGAGGGTACAAATTATATTTTTAGTAAAATGCTTAAAATTAAATTTTAATCTGTTTTATCAACTTATCATTAGAGAATTATAAATTATAATATAAGCTCTAACTTTCTTCTTTTATTTGAAAATTCGTCAATAACTTAATCAGTCGGAATATATAAATTTCGATGAATCGATAGGCCATTAAGTCTTTTCTGATACAAAATGCACATACAGATGTATACAGTTCAATTTATAATTATATTTTTTGAGAAGTTGATAAATATTCATCTCAGATATTCCGTTCCTTGAGTATATAATTTTAATTTGTTGTAATGTTGAAAAATATCGCTCAGCTGTTTCAGTCAAAACCGGTAATGCGGCCAGAATTGTTAAGATCTTAAAAATATTCGGGTACATATCATTACATATTGAAAGAGCTCCCATTGCATTTTTAGGTTTCGTAGACTGTGTATTTATTTTTCGGTGGTGAAAACTCTCCCATAAATGTGCCACTGCTATTACAGTAAAAACGAAATAACTGAATTTGAAAATGTACTTCTTTTTTGGTTTAAAAGTATTTTACAATGCAGGTCTAATGAATTACACCATTTTTTTCTCAGCTGTTCGCAGTTATACCTAAATAAGAACACCTATCAAACGTACTTAATATAGAATGTAACAAATTATGAACCCATGGACTCCTACACAAACATGTTCAGTGTGGTACTCTAAAATAAAACTATGAAGGGTGGTCTATCCAAACTATTTTTTAAATCTACAATACATTTCAAATGACATATAACATATACTGAAACTCTCTATGTAATTATATAAATATTATTTTTTTATTATTTATTCACCAATTAAAATTGTAAAGTTTGTATTTCTTGTCTAATGAATAATGATAAGCAACATACATAAAAATTAAATGTTATGTTGTTATTACATTTAAAAATTCCGTCTTTATTTTAATTTTAAGTAAATACATTTTTTTTGTTATTACATTTTTAAGCTTACTTATCATTGCCAAATAGTAACCAAGTCAATGAGCGCCTCCGGTTTAACGTGCACGTAGTACAAATTTGTGCTGGGACTAAAGAACTTCTTCTTCTATGAGGAGAAACTACTACTGATCTGAAAAATATTGCCCGACTTTGTCAAAAATATAGCAAAGACAGACATTTTTCATAGACCCGATTATATTTTGTAGTTAAACTGCGGAATTTGAAGAAAAACAGAAAATGAATTATTTATTTTATGACTATTTAAACCTTAAGCAGCTTATCCAATTTCAATCTTAAAAGTGGATTCACGTAGAGATAAATTTAGGAAAAATAAATTATAAAAAGGACAACTGTATAAAAACAAAATAATTTTCATGGCGATTGACTTATTTAGTTAAATACTTTCAGTCGAGATTCATAGTTCTGTGATCTACGAGTAACTGTATAAGTATATTTCCTATGTTCTCTCTAGTTAGTTCTGACTTATTACATTTTTCAGTATACCTAAATCTAACATATAAGATACACTTATTAAATAAAATATAAATAAATAATTTCGAAGATGTACACTATATAGATATCAAAGGAATATTAATACAATTTCCAAAAATTACATAAGTTATGATATTTATTATTTTTTAATCTTGTTAAAGAAATATTTCAGTTCATTGAACAAAAATACGAATTTTACTTTTATTGCTAAATAATAATCAAGTTAATGAACCCCCTTGGTTTGATTATTTAGGATACACGGAAGACAAATAAAAATCAAATATAAACTATATAGCTTATAAATTTATAAAATTAAGGAATTAACTAATAACTCTTCAAAACAAAAAAAACTTTAAAAAAATGTAGGAAGATATTAAACTAAAAATATAAATTAATATTTAAAAAATTTTTGAATATATTATATCACTATGCAACATAAATAATATATTAACTTTATTTTAAGAAGTGAAGCATTTGAAAACAACTCAGTAGACATATCTTAACAATTAGTTGATAGCTAATAACAAGAACCAAGAAGAGTGGTTAACTTTGAAATCCCAAACTTTGATATATAACTCGACAATTTATTTGTACCAAAACATAACTCATAAAATAATTAGAGTATATTGTTGTTATGGTAAGTTTAATATGGCCAATAAATCATATTAACACATAACACGTCATATACCTCAACACGTCATATACCAACACATTTATTTTTTAATTTAAAAACCGACATTTTAACATTAATTAAAATTATTAATTTTATAACGGAATTATTTTTTTTATTTTCTATTATAATTTATAGTACGATACGTTTATATTAGATATTATTTAATTTAAGTACAAATTAGTATTTATATGTATTCAAGATAACGATTTAAAACAATATTACTTTCATATTTTCATCTCTTTGTTTAATAAAATTGAACATTTTCAAATATAGTTTGTTTGTGCACTTTATAAGAGTATAGGACTATTGGAGCATTAAGTTTTTAAAACTCTTATAAAATCGATAAAAAACCGAGCTCCTCTCAGAACCATTATTTGAATGCAATTATTTATCGTTTCTTTATAATTCAAAATAATAATACAATGTTGGTTTACTTAGCACTTTAGCAGACATGTACTTTCCATAAAACCGTTCCAATCTATACATCATATCCGTTTAATTTTAGATTGAAGTATTTGTCTTGCAACAACATCCGTTTTCAAGTCGAATAAATGATAAAATATTATAATATCAAAATTATTAATGTTACTAAAGTTTATAACAATTCATAGAGTCGTAGGTATAAATGGTAAATGTGTACTAAATATGGTTAAAAATGTTATGATTGTTATGCTTTACAAAAAATGATTACACATTGCAATAAAAATAAAACTACGATTCTTATAATAAGACAATTAATTGACTTAAATAATTTCTTTAGATATACGTTAATCAACTTCAATAATAGATAAAATCAAAAATATATGAAAACAGAAAATTTAATTTATACATAAATTATACTGATATTAATAACTGCGTAGTTTTAATAATTTATAAAATAAAAATTTTACACATAGTTTATAATTATGAGTAGGTATGGAAATCTACTTGATAGTTAAATAATAGTTGTACATATTAGTCTAAACTCTAATCATAACTATAACTAAAATAAATAGCCATTACCACTTAATCGGTTTTCGATTCATTTGCATTTTTTTTTCTGGAATGTTTTATACGATGCTTTCTAAAATATACATATTTTTCGAATACACACTATTCTACTAACGAAATTTTTATGGAAATGTTTACACTTTTACATTTTATTATTTTAATAATTTACTGTAATCAGATCATTTTTAACCTATTAGTAAAAAAAATTTAAATTATAATATAAATACCTACACCTTATGTCAAGGGTCGGCAATTAATTTCTATGGCGGTCCAGATAATTTGAAAAAAAATGTTCGGGGGCCATTAAAAATGTAATATAATAATAATAATTTCACAATTTTATTGTTAAAAGTTTAATGAGAAAAATGACATTTTTTGTCTTGAGCCAGTTTTTTTAAATTTGCTACTCTTAGTGAAGAACTAATGTGCTGAGTGTTTTCAAGGCGGAGAGCAGTTAATCTTAAACGATATTTAAAAACGTCATTTTGGAGAATGATAAAATTAAAAAATATTTTTGGCGGTCCAGTTATTTCCGCTCCACGGGCCGGACTTGGCCCGCGGGCCGCCTATTGCCGACCCCTGCCTTATGTGCTAAAATAATCTGATATTATATTAGGTAATCTAATTTTTAAATAAAACTATTGACAAATGTATCATAAAATTTTTTTTATAGTTATAATATGTTGTAATGGAAATTTTTAGTAAATGTTTAGAGTTTCTAGGTCATATACTATATTTATTTTTCGAAAGGGTATTTAAAACCGAGATAGATAATTATTTATACCCTCGTAAATAAGAGTTATGGTTGTTATTAATATATTAGAGATTTAGCAAAAGGGGTTTTAGTATTTTTGCAATTATTGGTACTAAATTAGTTAATTCAGTATTAATAATACACAATACATTAATTGGTACTATTATAAATGAAGTCAAAATATCTCGTACAAAAATAATTTACTATACTAAAGGATTAAAAATGAGCTATATGCTTGTTTAATTAGAATAAGCAATCAACATAGGTAAATACATTTATTAAAATGTTATTCTAATATTCTACTTCAATGCGCATAAAGTAATGATAAATATTATTTTTATAAGTTTCATTAGAAGCAAGAAATACTTGATTTCACTAAACTATATTTCTATACATCTTACAGCATCTGAATATACTTCATATTTAAAAATGATGAATAAGTAGCTCAAATTAAAAATGTACCTATTTGGGTCGGCATTTTCCATTTCTTGAACTTTTAGACTGATAATGGAAGCTGGTTCGAAATTTTTTGCCATTTTATGTAACAATGCTGTTGTTGAACTAGTTTTAAACAAACCTAATGCTCTTCGCCGTAGTCCTTGTGACAGACATGCTTCAACAGCCGCTGTAAAAACACATTTTAATTTAAAAACATGGGGCATAGTATGAGACGCAGTGGTTAGCCCCAGTCGCAGATCAAAGCTACGGTTAAGCACTGTCCGGCGTCGTGATCCCCTGGGTTTTTAGCGACGAAGCCATATCCCATATACGTGTTCCGAAAACCTACCATTCCAAAAATCATCCGTTACTACCCTACATATAATGATCATAGTTGCTGAAGATCAAAATAATAATAAAAAAAAATTTAAAAACAAAATATATACATTAAAAATGCACATATGAAAAATGCCCAATAGCTTTCTTGGCCTTTCTCTGGATGCACCATTGAAAAAAATATGACGATGGGACGTGAAACAGAAATAATGATGTGATATAGTCTGATTATAGTCATTAGGTAAAAATAATAAATAACGAATATGCCATATGGTGTAATATACCTATATAATGAATAAAATTGACGCAAATTTTAAAAAGAAAACTAATTCTCAATTCAAATAGTTATGATATGCTTACAGTTGATATTTTATTTTACTGAAACATGTCTTGGAAAAAGCAAACTAACCTTAATTAATAAACTTTATTTTCATGCATGAGATATCATGTAAATTGCTTTTTGGGTAGTCATAAAATAAAAAGTTGATAGACACTATAAAAAACCATCAAAGTATCAAACTATATCAAATTATTATGGTTTACTGAATTCGAACTTTAAATATTTTTTGTGCATTTCTTAGAAATGTTAATTTACCTATTGCATTTATACAAATTCTTGATTTCCAAATAATAATTTATGTAATATGAAAATGTAATGTGCTTCATCGGGTTCTTGATAAAATAAACACATTAAAACTACCCGCAATGTTTGAGGTTAATGATCTTTATAGATAGGTTGAATTAATATACATTCATTAATCATTATTTATGCGCTTATTTTAAAAACAGGAAGCATTACTTAGTGTTTGCGTTTTAAATTGTGTACTTAAAAAGTAAGAAAATAAATACATTATGTAACATATGGTGATTTAGATAAAGCTGGAGTAGAAAAATTTAAAATCATTGAAAATAAAAAAAATTAAGATAGTTATTACTTATTAGTTATTTTTGGTAAATATGTCATAAAATTATTTAAAATTTCAAGTTAATCATATTTATGGAAACGAAGAGCACCAAATTGTTATTTGATAAATCATCTAGTTATTATAAATGGTGCAAATATGCAAAATGTCCATAAGATAGTTTGTACTTAATTATATTAATTTTTTATATAATATTTAACTTATTACCTGAAAAATATTATATTTTTAAGAGAAAAGTATAAAGTAAAATTATTTATACACTACCGCAAAGAGATGTAATTGAGCCACTTTCTTCATGTACAAATTTCCTGGTTACAGCTTCCTCCATAATTTGTTTCACCTGTTATATAAAAATAATAAATGCATATGTTTACCAAGAGTTTGTTTATGTACGAAATTAGAAAGACAAAATTACAATATTTATTACGTTTTTAAGGAATATATAAAAATTGTATATAAACTAGATTAAAATTATTTAGAAAATTAATTATGTAGAAATATATTTACTCTGGTACACGAAATTGTGATTAATATAAATTTCATTTAAAATATGTCATATTCTGATATATAATGCTCATCAGAGAGTAATAAATTGTGTACCCCAATTTTAAAATAATGAATCAGGTTAATTTATAAATAAACATTATAAAATCAACCTGTATAAATAAAATAACAGGACGAGAGCAAAATGAAATAGTTTGATACCAAACTATAATAATCGATATTCTAGTTCGACGTTGGGACCTCTAACTACAAATAACACAACTTTAACACTGATAGAGAAGTATGTCAATAGTTGTTTAAATACAGATTGCAGGATTTAAACTTATATACATTTCTGAAATCTCATTAACCTCAACAAGTTGAATGGAATTATGGTAATAATTTAAATTGGGTACCTATATTGAAAGAGTATTTTGCGAGGATTTATTAGTTTAAACTTATAGGATATGGGTAACAAATACCTAAGTAATGCAAATTCCACTTACTACCTTATTGTTTCAAATTAATAAATCATAATGATACGTAATACTCGCTATAATCTGTAGTGT
The DNA here is from genome assembly GCA_949715065.1 of Periphyllus acericola. Taxonomy (NCBI): domain Eukaryota; kingdom Metazoa; phylum Arthropoda; class Insecta; order Hemiptera; family Aphididae; genus Periphyllus; species Periphyllus acericola. The sequence goes on along the minus strand of OX454269.1, from coordinate 9,303,201 downwards.
CGAGAATTCTGAATAATAATTGAAAATATAAGGGGTCATTTGAAAAACTTAAAAATGATTAGGTACAATAAAAAATGGTGATAAATATAATTTATTGCAGATATCCTGGGTATTTATAATTCTTAAAATATTATAAAAATAATTTTTCAAAAACTCATTAATTTACGTAAATCTATTACATCATTGTAGGCGTTTTTGACCTAGGCAATTATGAATTCCCTTTAAAATGTATGTTTTTCACGCCACTGTATTATAATATAAAAAATAACTATGGGAATTGTGTTCAGTCCGTTCAGTGTAGGTTAATAACGTTACAAAATAATATATTAGTATTTGATTAATTTTGCTGACAACATAACACTTTAATGACTCCGGACTACAAACTCATTTTTTTTAAGTTTACACTTTTTAATTTTTATAAAAATGTATGGTATGAGTATATTGTTTAAACAGGTTTTAAATGGTTAATAAAACAAATAAAGCTTGACTTTACGTTTCACATCACGATTTATAATTTACACTCGAATGCAAATACATATAAAATATATTATATGATAATATAAATAAAGAAACTTATTATACACTAAAGAACAAATAATTTGATTAATAATTTTTGGTATGAACCATAATTTTATGTTTATTATAAATTAGCAGAACTACGATTTTATATAAGAATATGCTAAATATTTTTACTTAGCATAATTCCAATATAATTTTAAAAATATAAATGTCTGTTTATATAGCTGGCTCAAATTAAAAAAAAAATACGCGGTACAGGAACGTCGAAATAGTGATTTTGCCATTAGTTTCGATGAAGGATTCTGCAGAGCAAAGGAGGATGGGTGGATCAGTCTATATGATGTGTAAATAAAGTTTATACTACTGTAATTTTATTAATAATATTAGTACCTATCAAATAATTTCGTAATCAGGTTGGTAAAAGCAACTTTTTCGAAAAATATTCATAAATACCTAAGTATAACTTTAAAATTTTGATTTCATTAATTTAATATTAAATTATTAACAGTGAAAATGATTAATACAATATGTATTATGTACATAATATTAATTTAAGTATCTAGTTTATATTTAAAGTCCCAATAGTAAATATTTTTAAATAACAAAATAACTATAAAACAGTTAAATCGAAATTCGTATAAATATTCGGATTGTTCAACGGATTTTATTAAAATACCCGATATTTTGTTAAAATTAAATTTACCATAATTTATATTAATTTGTTGCAACTTTCTGGTAAACACTTTTTTGTTGATTAGAAATAACAACTTGTGAAGAATCCATTGTATTCAATTTTAAGCTTTAAGTTTTTTATAAAGTTTTAACTACAAAAATGCAGAGGATTTTCGTTATTTTGCAGGTCAAGTTTTGCCAAATTTAAAATTCAAACGTTTGTAAAAAAATTGTGGCAACAGATATTTGATATTTTTTTACACGAGTAAGAAAGTTGTATACTCGTATAATGAAGTTGTTCGTTCTTTTTTGTCAGTTATCTCAACTATTTGAAAAACCGTTGAGAAATTAAATAAATGGCCTCTCGAAAATACCAACAAGACAAAATCTTCAGTGAAAAGCCATCCCAAAATGTTGTAGATGGAAAATGAAAATTAGAAAAAAAAACATTTCTATGTAAGACCAATAAATTCACTCAGAATCTAAAACGAAGAGGATGACTTTTTCCATATTAAATAGATATTTTTAAATCGGTATCATAATAAAATAATATGATTGCACTACGACAACTATTTAAAGATACGTTAACTATTTCATAAATAAATACAGAAAAGTAATAAGTAGTACTCGTAAGTATAATCGAATAAGTTACAGTCTCTTTGAGTTCGGCGCCGGGCTAAGATAGTTTGCGTTCGGGAGAAATTGTTTTTTTCGCCTTTACTTATTTAACAACTTTTAAGTGGACATTTGATTATTTCTTCAATATAGTACAAACCTTTACCAATACCTCTATACTGGATAACAATTAAAACTGTTTATAAAACATATTCGTTACAAACATATGCTTAAAACCTTTGTTTTTGTTAAATTTTTTTAAAATTTTTCTTGATTTTTGCTTTGCAAATTTCTCAATGATAATTAATTCAAAGCATCTTTGACTGCACATTTTTAATATATAGACTTTAGAGTAATCAATAATTCAATATATCTTGTAAAAGAATAGTTCGTAAATACTTCTTTGCTCTTTTTTAGTTTTAATGCCAAAAAATGGCAAAAATATACCGAAAGAACACCGAATAATAAAAAAGGAATATACATATAGCCATATATTATGTGCAATAAATTTAAAATAAAAAAATATACTTTATATATTTATTACATTTTTTTAAAAGACGTTTGCGCTCATTAAAACTTGCACTTGGGGTTGCTGCCGCCTGCCCTTATATAACTCTTTTAACGGCCCTGGTTGAATAGTGGCTCATGGATGAAAATATATTAGCAACTACTTTATAAGTAGGTGCGTGATATAGTGACACTATATTATTATTACATAAGTGTTGCGTTTAGTTTAATATATGTTGACAAAATTTTTTCCAGCTAATAAGGAACCTATATAATCACTGTTAGTTATGTCAAATCAAAAAATAACAAGTAATGATATCATCGATATCTGAAATTCTTGATTATATTATATTATTCGGCCTTATACCACGAATAATACAACGGATAAAATCCGAAATATCCAGATCTTCAAAAAAAAAAAAATTAAATATGAAAACTACTTTTTATCATAAATAAAATGTGAATAATTATTTAGTTGCGTATACATAATAAATTTCGTGTAAATTATAAGAAATAAATAAATATTCCGATTTATTATGATTTATATAACATTGGTAAACAGCAACATAACCTTTTAAGAAGGTACACGAATAATAGGTAGGTATACAGTTAATTAAAGAACTCAAGCCACCGGTTTATTAATTAAACAAAACCTATTAAGTTTGAATTGGTCAATAACTATATTCAACTTATTCAGTTTACCCTACAAGCCTACACTGACTAGCCCTTTAAAATTTGTCGGACCGGTCGCGGGTTGCTGAAGCCCCGGTGCTTTCGTTTATGGGGCTAAGGGCGCAAATAAAAGTTGACGCACTCGGCAAATACCCAAAGTCGGTCGGCACCGAAACTTTATGGTAATAACAGCCTGTCTCTCTTTCTCTCTCTCTCTTGCGTCGTCGCGTGCGCAAAAGTGAATACCTACCGTGAAAACGCGTGCATGCTGAAAGTTCAAAAATGCTCGAAAATAATTTTTACGGTGCACGCGAGGCATATTGGCGCATCAGCACATGTTCACGACACAAGTGTGTATTCATTACCTATGGAAAATTCCACACGCGCTTACCTCTTTTTTCACATTTTTGATGAGTTGCTCCTTAAACTTTTTACCTGGAAACAAAACAAAAACTGTCGTTACACTTCCATATGTTAGCGAAACTCTGCCGCGGCAGTAGGTACACGCTCGCGCGCGCGCGCGCGCCTGTATAAATTTACACAATATTATTACTTGTGTACACGTCTATGGAAAATACCAATAGCCGTCACGGCTGCGCGTACACGAAGGGTGATCGAACGTGTACACCAATAGTGATGACGAGAATAACAATAATAATAATGTGTAAAGCACAACAGTATCGTGTCGACCTGGTCGGACGACCACCATATGTCGGGTAAAACGTACTGGCCGCGTTCGAGTCCATCGCGACGGACTGTTGACCGGAAAAGGAGACCCGCTGCACCGTGTCTATGGCATTCAACAAGTGAGGACGACTGTGGAACCGTGTACTGCAGTGTTCCGTGGGGCGCGAGACGTTACACTGGTATCGTTCGGCGACGAGAGAGAAAAAAAAAATGATATTCGCAGTTGACTGTGCACACGGTGTCGCGTGTGTCGCGCGCGGCTCGGGTCTGGCTACTAGGTATCTACGCCCCCGCGGTGCACAGCGCTCGGTTATTACATCCGTCGCGGTCAGAACCTGGATGGTTTTCGTGTTTTTTTTTTTTTTCAATCTTTCTTTCTGAGGGGGCGACCCGTATTCGTCCTCCTATCTTCCCGTTTCCCGTTTGCTTTTCGTTGGACGCATCGCGACCGGCGCCCTACCGACCCCACCGACGACGGATCATCGACCGCACCGCGCAAAACGTATCGGACGACTGGCGGCACCGAGGACCGAACGCTGACGGCGACGAAACGGCCACACGATCGCGGCGCACGGACGACTCGCTCTCACTGGCGCGGTGGTCTATGGGAGTTTGGTCGGTCGGCGGAGCGGGTGAGCACCGTTGACGTGTGGGCGTGACGGCGGGGCCCGCGATGATAAAACTCCCGTCTATATTGACAAGGGCCAGCTGATTACCGCATACGCTTTTGCGGACCGGAGACGCGGACGATGACGGATTTTTGGCGAATTCGATCGAATTGGCGCGCGCCCGCGCCGTCCGACCGGCCGCCGCCGCATCAGCCATACGGTATTAATTCTCCGCGCGCGGCTGCACTGCCGGGCTAGGATGTTCTCGAATTGTTTTTTCTCTCTATTTTTTCCAATTGCTCATTTTGAGGTTGGTTTTGAATGTTAGGGAATTTTGTTATTTTATTTAAATTTTTTTTAAGCAGTTCTCAAAACGACTCGAATCCCTCACTCAAACTTTCTTCGACGTTGTTAAATTCAAATACATGCGTACAATTTACCGTGTCGGTTTCATCTACTAACGGATGCGTTACATTTTTTTCATATTATGTATTTACACTTGATATCATTTTCTTGTGATTTGAGTGTTGTTGTTTTTTGTTGTTGCCGAACGTTAAATAACTTTGCGATGTCGAGAACACATTTACATTGAGAATCAAGTAAATTCCGGTCCATTTGTTTGTTTCTAGTCAGTCCAGTAATATTCAATTGAGTTGTTTATACCTTATTTATTCTATAGTTTTCAATCCTTCATTCGAGAGCAATAATGACATCGTCAGAAGATGTGCTCCTTCAAGTGGGGCCAGTGCGGCATAAGAAAGGTGATGGGACATTATATGTGATGAGCCAACATGTTGCATTCATCCTGAATTCTAGTGACACTGTTGCTATTAGCCATCATTATAGAGATATAAAAATGCAAAAAATATCATCAGAGTTCAAGAACAAAGTGCAATTACAGTTGGTGTTTCACGATGAAACAATTTCACTGTTTCAGTTTACAAATTCTGAAAGGTACGGTTTATTAAAAATCTATCGATTTATTATTTTATCACATATTTTGTTTAATAGGAGTGAAGCAATGCGAGATAGAAATCGAGTTAAAGACTTAATACAACAACTACTGCCAAAATATCAAAAACAAGCAAACAAAGAATTTGGAGAAAAGAGCCGTATTCTTGGTGAAAACCGTATGCTTTTTCAATTATACCAAGACCTAGTCATTACCCATGTCATAACATCCGAAGAATTTTGGTCACAACATGTCCCTTACCATTTAGCTACACAGTCCAAAGTAATTTCTCAAAAAACAGGTGTACCTAATAATTTCCTTACTAATGTTACTGTCAAAAGTGATGGTACAAAGAAATTTAATTTATCTAATGATACCATACAATGTATCTTTAAAACATATCCAGCAGTCAGACAAAAGCATGTTGAATATGTACCACATCAATTAACAGAATCTGAATTTTGGCAAAAGTTCCTAGAGTCTCATTACTTCCATAAAGATCGTATTACTACAGGAAGTACTAAGGATTTATTCAATGACTGTGCCAAGTTGGATGATAATTTATTTAAAAACGAAATAAAAGATTTATCTAAAATTAGTTCAGACTGTTATGTTGGATTGATCGAAGACGATGGATCTGATGATAATATAAATTCTACCGCTGAAGAAAAATCTTCTATGGCAAACATTGTACATGAAAATATAATTAAACGATTTAATCAGCATTCAATGATGGTTCTCAAAACATGTGAAAAATCTAGTTCAAATTCTATATCCAATGGAAATGATGTAAAAGTGCCATCCAATTCATCTCATACTAATGGCACACCTGATAATGCATTGAAAAGGTTAAAAATTCAAGAAAAAATTGGCTTTGAAGATTTAAATCCAGAAACTGAAATTATAGATATAAATCATAAAAGATTAAAATTGTCTAGAGTAGAAAGTTATGTTAATTGTTTAACAAGAGAACAAAAGCATGATAATACTGGTTCTAAACTCTCCAAAGCTAGGGAAGTACAGAAAAGTATTATCTATGATGTGTATGAGTGGAGTAAGGCAACTTCAAATCAAGTAATTGAACCTAGTGCAGCAGTTAACACTCTTGGTTTACTTACACCTGGTGGAAGTCTAATGAAGGGAATTAGCGATGAGTCTGCTTCATTAGCACAGTTAGTGCCAGTTACAGTTGAAAAAGATTTGCGTCAATTATACATTTCTTTAGGTGAACTTCTAAGACATTTTTGGTCTTCTTTTCCTGTAACTACACCAGCTCTAGAAGAAAAATTAATTAGAACTCATGATTCTTTACGTAAATTTCAAAATGCTAAAATAAAACCTTTTGAAGATCAAATCATTATTAACCATGGTCATTTGAATCAGCTCACAAATCATTTAAATTTAATGCTGCACACTGCCTACAATAAATTTTCTGTTTGGCATTCTAGACGAAAAATACCCAATATTCTTTGACGAGTAGTTCAACATGTGCTCTTGTATTACATGTTAAGCGTGCAATAGTGTCATTGTTGAAAAGTTGTTTAATTGTGTTTCAAACATATTTGGTAAAATATTTTATATATCACAATAATAATTAAATATGTTTGAAAAATGTATGATCAATAGTCAAAAAATTATTTTTCTAGTTGTAAAAATCTAAATCTGTACTTTATTCCCTAGTATTTAGGGGTGAAGGGTTAAAAAAGGAGGGTAATTGTAATAAAAAATAAACTTAGATGATTATTCAATTAAATAAATACAAACATTTAATTCATTGAATTTATAAGTTAATTATTCTAATTATGAATCATGTGTCCAATAAATGTAATTTATGTTATAAGAGATGTACTGATAACAAATATTAATGTTCAATTTCCTATTGTTTAAAGTAAAACCTTAAATTATTATAAATGTATTGTTAACCAAAATATGATGTGAAATTGTTTTTAATTTATACGAAATACATGTATTATTATTTTTGTTAAAATTATTTAAATGAGTAAAAACCAATTGTCTTAACATGTTTTAGTCAAAAACTATTTAAAAATTGGAGACTGATATATTCAGTGATATTCCTATCAAATTTTTGAAATATAATTTAAACTTTTTCTATGGTAGTAATACTCTGTGTGCTGGACAATTGAGATTTACCAATTCATTGGCCTTAAAGTGTCTACCTCTAGTTCTTTCTATGCTAAAATTAATTGTATACACATTGCACAATGTACTTTTAAAATAACAGTGTATGTTATTTGTAGCTTGTGTGTAGTTGAATTGTAAAATAATATTGTGTGGTTTAAACTTTAAAACATAATTATTCAATATACAAGAACACTATACTTTTTTGGTACGTCTGATTAATTTTAATGATTAAGTACCGATAAAAATTAAAAATATACATTTTGTACTTTTTATTTAAACTATTATATTTATAGAAAAATAAAAGTTTTCGAGTAAAATTTAATCATACTCACTCCCAAATTATGATAAAAATGTACACTGTTTGTTAGTGGTTGATGGGCCCCATTTGTCCTTGCATAAATATGGGCCCGTCTATGAGGTATATTACATAAGTACCATTTAATCTATTCTGTGTGTAATATACTTATACACTATGTCTATATATTTATAATGCCTATATTTTTGGAAATATCATAAACATGGAGTACCTTTAATATTATACTTGTGTAGTGTTTTTGGGAGGAAGCTACAGGTGACACATTCATACGTAGTATACTATCAGTCATTAGTGTTTCAGTTATCTATTATTATCTACTATGGGTATCATCGAGATCCCTCCCACTATCAGTTATCACAATAAATAATAATAAAAAAGTTGAATGATTATTAACAAATTAAAAATGTTCTGTGGACGACAAGACATTTTTCAAGACAAAATGTTCTATGTGTTCAACTAGTGAACTAAAAATCAGCATAATACGTGTAACTGTATCACTCAATTATCATATATAAGTGGAATAAAATTGACAATTTATTTTTGAATAATAAACAAATCCGATTTGAAATAAACGAATTACTTGCATGCAGTAAAATTAATTGAAATGGCAGAAAAAGCTGCTCATCATACAACAACTATTGTTGGTCGTCCATCTATTTTTGAAGTGATTGCACAAGAAAATCTCTCGGCTACGGGCTATCCAGCATTAAAAAAAATTATTAGTGTAAGTAGTAAGTTAGCCCTATCATAATGAATTGAAAATTATCTGATCAGTGGTTATAATTTATAATAATTTAAGTTACCGTCACATATAATAATTTATCTGGCTGAAGTAAATATTTTAATGTCTTGTTTTTATAGTATATTGCTCTTAAAAATCCTGATCGATTAAAATGGCTGATTCAGTATTTTGATGAAGTATTTCTAGCTCTAAATACTATATGCCAATATCAATATTTGAAGAAATATGGTGAGAAAATCATATCCTATTATTAATGATGTATCCAGTCTAATATACCTTCTTATCCTATTAAAAAAATCTTTTATTTCAGGAGGAACATTTTCTGAAAATTTTTATGACCTTACCAGATTTTCTCGCACAAGTAATTCTAAGCCGACTAACAATCAGTTGTACATCAGTTTAGTTTTAGTAGTTGGTGTGCCTTATTTACGAAATAAATGTGATATCTATATTGAACAATTACAAGAGAAATATAAATTGCAGCTGAAAGAAGTAATAAATTTATAACTTTATAAATCAATAACTTTAATTTGCTTTAAATATATAAAACAATGATTTCTTGTGTTATAAAGCAAATATTGGAATTTTAATTATACTTTGAACCATAAAAATTATTAAAATTTAACATTTATGCTTTTAAATAAATTATATGTCAATTATGTTAGATTTATTGCTTAATATTACAAATTTAAAATAAAATATAGTTAAAATTAGGTAATGTAGAATATGCTATTACAATAGGTACTGGGTTACTAAAAATCTGCTCATTACAGAATTGATTGAATACAACATTAAGATTCAATTAATTCTCTAATATGTAATGTGATTTATGATCATAAATACTTTCTTTCTATTTGATTTATTATTGTTTTTCAGAAATTATTTATAACATTAAATAAAATAGTTTATACATGTTGGGAAGCACTATGTTTAATATATTATATTAAGTATATAAATGGATCTAGTCAATCACATTCTCCATTATTAGATATGGCTGGAATATTTTTAAGTTATAAACCTATTGAACCTAAGAATAATGAACCAATTGCTCAATTAAGGTAAGTTAATCATTACTTATTGAAAATTGAAACAATTTTGATCTGATAGTAATTGTTTTATACTCATACAATTTTAATTACACAGTTAGAAATTTAATGTAATGTATTTGATTTTAGTGTTAAAGAATATATTAAGAATTATTTATTCTATGGATTTTCTCATTCACTGGAGTTGGGTGCATTTTTTATGCAGTTTTTAAATTTGTGGCATTCAGAAAACTTACAATCAAAATTTATTGCTTATCCTATACCTGATCCTCCCAAGGTATGTTTTACAAAATTCTAATTTGTAGCCAAATTCTACTCGTGATTCAACTTTTTTAATTATGTATATTAAAATACATTTTACAGGAAATTGATAAGTACAATTCACTTAGAAATACTAATAAATGTCCAATATGTATAAGTGAAAGAAAAATGCCAACTGCGCTTACTGTATCCGGGTATGATTTTAAAAAATGTTTTTTACTTTATTTTTTATAGCTCTTAGTTAGGTTTGACTACAATTGATTAGGTTGTTGTGTACTGGGGGGGGGTTCTCAACGAGGCCCCCCATCAACCTTGCTTGCCATAGGAATCGCGTTTTTTTCAATTTCGTATGTAACTAATACACTAAATAAATATAATTTATCATATTAAAGACTATTGATCTATTCAATAGCAGTTAATTCTGTTCTACCTTGGAAAATATAACTTTAAAAAAAAATATAGTTTCAAGATTTTTTAATTTATTAGTTCAAATATAATAATGTATCTCATATAAAAAATTCCTAGCTTATTATTGGGATTTCTAAATTTCTGAATTCAAAAAAATTTTAATAAAATCCATATATTTCTGATTGTTTTGCAGTCGTTTACACTATATTATATTTGTTGTGGTAAAATTAATATATTTTGTAAATTAATAACTGTTAGGCTTCTGAAATTTTATAAAAATAAATATGCTCGAGTGTATTATATTCAAGCGTATATGTTAAAGTAATCTATAAACATAAGAATGTATTATTTAATCCTGCATTTACATTTAGCATTAAAATATTTTCAATTATTTAATGATATGATTTACAATTGTGTAGTGGTTTAACTCCAATTTAGGATATAACACTAATTGTATCCTCTTTTAATAGTATTTATTTATTATGATTATATTGTTTTCTGTAGGTTTGTTTTCTGTTATAAGTGTTTGCATAAATCACTTATGATAGAATCTCGATGTCCAGTTACTAAATTACCAGCAACAATGCAAGATATGATAAGAATTTATTCAGATAATTAAATTATAATTAATGTGCAATTGATTTTATTTGATAATTTTTAATAACTCCCATTGTTTTTTTTATTTGTTTGTAAAAAAAAAAACTTATTACAATTGTTTGTTGGATACCAATTCAAAATAAACCTTGGTAAAACTATTGATTATAAAATTATAGAATTTATTCTATAATCAATGATAAGACTTATGTTACTTTCCAATGAACAAATGTAAACCTATTAATTGTTAAAGTAGATATTTTTTATATTCTCAAATAAAATGTTGTTTTGGTGTTTGGTTATAAATGTAATAATTATAATATTATTTATTAACTACAGAGTTTGATATAAATTACAACAAGAAATTTTATTCTGGTTTGGAAATCAGAATTTACAATTCAGTATTATGCCAAAAGACAAACTAGTATATTGCTGAATATTTGTTATAGGAATGATAACTTATTTTGTTCATTATAAACTCAAGTACCATATTGATGTACTCAAAATTTGTTATTAACATGATATACAGTAGAATCTCGTTAATTCGAATGGGATTGGGGAAAGGGGTTGTTCGGATTACCTATGACTTCATTAAAAATAGTTTGATGCTAGTTCAATTTACTCTGATGTCAAAGCTAACTAAGCGAACTACACAAAATCAGTTCCACAAAACACAGAATTGCTATGTTGTACGTTTGTAAGACAGAGACATTGCATGCAGATGTGGCGTCCTCTTAACTGTACTTCTGATTATAATGTTCTATGTTCTATTTATCGAACATGTTTGCCTACTATTTGATGTGGACTAACTTTTAACTTAATTCACACTATATTGATCAAATTATACAAAAAATTATTCTTACTTAGTCTTAATCAAAAATATAATATTTCAAACTCAGGTAAATAACTGAAATATCATAAAATATTCTTTTAGTATGAAACAATGAAAATTCATGACTGAATTGGAAATGTAATCTAACTATTTTTAAAACTTAGATAAATATAAAAAAAAATTATTAAAGTATGAATATTATTAGTATATTACACAATTATGGACATACATAATCAACTGAATTGGTTGCTTCTTAAAAATTATTTCTCCATGTTCAATCTGAAAATTAAATATCCATTGGTAAAATATTTTAAATTTAGTACAATATAAAAACTAACATCTACATTTTAAAACACTATGATTTTTCAAAAACTACTATAATAAAAATATTATCTTATTAGGCTCCTATTATAACTTTTTTTAATTTAAAAAAAAATATTGAAAGATATTTTTCTTAATATAATTTTCTTTTTTGATTTCTCCACCTTTTACTCCCATAACCCTCACCTTAATTTTTAGCAGCTCGAGTAAATGTAATGGAACATGTGAATCACCAGTGTAAATGTAAAATCTTAAATTTTAAATGTTATATATTTTAAATTATTTTTAGTACAAGAACTTAAAATAATTTTTTTTATAAAAATTAAGCTATAAAATATATTTTATACAGTAAAAACTGTCAAAGATGAAATTGTATGAGACCAAAGAAATATTCTGCTTTAGATAAATGTGTAGCTTATCCTATATAATTAGTAAAAGGACCAAATCAAATTTCTATCACCGTATTATTCAAGTTTTGTTCAAGATGTACTACCTTGTTCTAAAAAGTAACTAAATGAACTGTACTTGCCATTAACATTAAATCCAGGTGTTTCTTCCCCTTCACTGTCTTCTGACATTTCATCAGCCATTGGTGCTAAATAAATATCTGAAATCTCTCGTCCAGCACTTAATGAACTAAACAAATCTACGTTTTCTCCTTGGCCACTACTGATTTCTAAACTATTTAATTTATTATTTAGTTCTGAAATTTCCATTTGCAATTTTTCTTTGCGAACTTTTTCCCATTCAACACGATATTCCCTAAGTCAAAATTAAAATGAGGTTAACTTATTAATTTAAGTATCATAAAATTAAATTAAAATTTACTTTTGAAATTCATCAGCCGCTGAATCGACCATTTTCAAAAATTCATCAAAATTATGTCCTGTTAGTGAAGACACTGGTACACAGTTTAATTCACTATAAAATTCATCTAAAGTTAATGCCATAGTACGTGTCAAATTTGACATATATGATGACTCTTTTTCTATAGCATCACAAAATGTTTCAAAATCTTGCATCCATTCGATTGCATATGACGGATCTACAATGTCACTCTAAAAGTAAAAACAATTTATACTGAAATAACATATTTTTTCAAATTAATAATTCGTTACTAAACTAACCTTATTTAAAACTACAATGAATGGTAATTTTGTTTTGTATAAAACTGAACATGCATATAACATGTTAGACATGAATGTTATTGGACTAGTACTTCTTTCTAGATCCATAACATACACAACAACTGTAGGGAAAGTCGATGCAAGGCATTCAGTTAATATTTGACCTGAAGCTGACCATGTAAATACTTCAATTTGTCCAGGTGTATCTATAACAGCTATATCGTGAGTATTTTCAACATTGACTTTTCCCAAGAGATCCAACAATTGATTAAATTTAGTGGTATATAAATTTAAAGAAGTTACGATTGCGCCATTTGGACCTAAACCATAACGCTTCATCACTTGTTTGTACTTCACAGAATCTCTAATATCTATGGAAACAAGTCAATACTTTATCAAATATTTGCGTAAATAAGATAATTAATAATTATATAATCTTACCTATATTTGGCTTATAAGGCATATTTTTACAAGCTGGGTCAAGATTAACTAAATATGGGGATCTTTTGTGTTGTCGTAGGTATGAATCGAGCTTTGATACAAATGTAGTTTTTCCTGAGCCGGCCATACCCAACACAATGAGGCATACAGGTGACTTCAACGACTCATCTTCTATTTTGTCTTTAGTAACTTCACTACAGGACGGAACTCCTTCATCGCAATCCATACTCGAAGTTCTATTTAATTTTTAAACGTAAAACGGATAGGTACCGACTAACCATACAACGACAAACATTCGCGTCTCACGATAAATCACAACCGACAATATCGAGACTTTAATCAGATTTAAGACTTTTGAATTCTGATCATGGACAAATAGGGAACCTATTATAGTTCTCCCCTGAGATAAGGACGAGAGTGATAATATGAGATTATGATACTGTATAGTGTATATACATTATACAGTAGTATTTATTTATTCCATACTTCCATAGATATTTACTATAAAAAAATACTATATACTATATACTAGTATATATCTATGATTTATTCTGTGGTAGACGATAGTACAGTCTACCACTGTATTATAAATACAGAAATTGTTTACAATCACGATTCTTTGCACGATTTTCAGTGAACAATCTTTTTTTTTTTCGATACCTAAGATCATATTCTACCGAGGTCGAATTGGTTAACTTGGAATTATATCGCAGTAACCGTTTACAATTTTTCAAAAATATTGAATTTTTAATTTTAATTGGAGAAAAAATAAATTTGAATTTGGTTATTCGAGAATTTGTTGTTATAATGTTGGTGTTTCTCATCAAATTTTGGAAATTCTTATCTAGGTGGGAGACCTGGGGTATCACCGTTACACACTTGCCTGTGAAATACTGCACGTGGTACAAGTCCGAATACCAACATTGAACATAATGTTCAGGGACGGATTGGGATAAAAAATCGGCCCAGGAAAAAAAGATATACACAGCGGCCCATTTGTTTTGACCAGCATATAAAGTCACTAAAATGTTTAGAAGTTTACAATAATACTCTCCTGGCATTATTTTGCGTTTTCGGCTTCTAATTTCAGAAAAATTTTCTTCAACAATTATAATATCCAAATTAAACTGATTTAATTCTATATTCATTTGTTGAAAAAAATCATCCTCACACTTTTTTACTTCATCCCTATCTCTTTGAATTTGAACTAATTTTTCTAAAGCGGTGTCATCTAATTCTTGAGATTTTCAAAGATCCATATCTTTGGTCTATAAATATTTAGAAAGCGGACCAGTAATATTAAAAATTATAATATGAATAAATGCTGTTAGTATAGTAGAATATTTTAGTAAGGACGTTCTCATATGATCAGCTTTAGCTTTAGTGTCTGGTTTGAAATGATCACTGTTAATTATATCACTCAATGCCAATATTACTTCTATGTACATTAGATGGATCACCAATATTTACAAATATTCTGTTAAGAGCGATTTCTTTACCCCACCATCGAGTGATGCCAATTGATTGCAAACCACGGTTACTTGTATCTTTTGGTAAAACATTCCATGCGTTTATATGATTCTTTAAAAAAAAGTCTGCTAAGCTATTCAATACGGTAAATAATGTGGCTGCGGTTAAAGGTGATTTTGATGCATCAGAAATGACTATGTCAAGAACATGGCTGTAACACCACACCACACGTACTTGATCAGGTGATGTCTCATTTAACCATGCATTAAAACCGTTGTATCCACCCTGCATGTTCGCTACACCATCTGTGGCATTTGCCACACAATTTTTAACATTTATATCATTTGATTCTAAAACATTTTTTTAGTATTTCGGCACACGCCTCCTTGACCCGTTGTATCTGTAGGGTTTACCAAAGAAATTAACAGTTCGTGCGCACTGTCATTGTAGACATATCGAATAGCAATTATACAAAGTCATAAATATAGACGGCAGCCCACCTCGAATTTTCATATTTCCCGGTGGACCAATCCGTCCCCGATAATGTTCAATCTTATCTTTAAACAGTTATCATCAGATTATCAAAATCGAATCCATCGTGATATCGAAAACCATGGTCGGTAAAGAATACGGTTATGAGCCAAACCGCGGTGTGGGAGGTAGTGTTCTAAGTTGATAAGAGATAATCGACCAATTTCTATCGGCTATCACGCATTCACGCCGCCTGTTATCCGTGCGTGTGGAAAATCTGTGAATAAGTCCGTCCTCCGAAGTCCTTCTAAATTAAAAATTTCCAACGAATCGTAGTACACTACACTTTCAAAATGAGATTAACGGACGCGCTGTGGACTAAATTGCCGAGAGGTCACATTTTCCGAGGGTATGTACAATTTTCCAATGTTAATTAATTCAATAAAAAACTACGAGGTGAGCACGGCAGTTTTTGTAATCGACAGAACCAGTTCCAACAAATAATATATCACATGTAGTAATTATTGTTCCACCTATTTAAAAATTAGTTCACAAATAATATATGATTTAAATGTTGAACCCTATAGAACTCACTGCCAATACGGCCGACTTATTAACAATAATCAAATTTCGCCTAGATGACAATACCATAGTACATCCTTGGTTTACCTCGTATTCTCAAACTAAAATGGCATTCATAAATATAATATGTTAAATGAAAAAACGTTTCGAATCGTTACAAAATGAAAGTGTGCATGTTATACTATAACCAGTGCCGCAACAACCGAGGTGGCCTCACATTGAGTTACCGGGATATAAAGGGAGCCGAATCGCCTCTAAACTTATGTTATTATTAAGGTATCACACCACCCCCTCTTCTGATCAAAATGCTTTTTTAGGGTCCCGTATTTACTTTTTCACCAGGGCCTTGTGATACAATCCTAGTTGCACCACTGACTATAATTAATATGTTAATAATAACATATTATGTTATTTAGTACTTAATTTGATTTATGTAATGTTCCATCTTTATGAATTGACCTTTGATTTCTACAAATAATAATTTCAACAATACATAATTTTACAGTATCCATTCTTTAAACAACTAAAATTATTAACAATTGTGTATTAAAATTATGTGCACTGGACCAAATACTTTCAGTTTTTTATAGGTATATTTCATTTAATTATTTAATATTAGGTAGTACATATTTTACATTTGTACTGATAGTTTACAAACAATGACATTTTAAGTATATTAAAATTAGTAATATCAGTTAAAAAGGAATAATTACTAAATATTATTTAAAGTCCTTTAATATCTAGAAAAAATTGTGTTTAAACTACCATACTAAACAAAGGTTTCAAATATTTGATGGTACAAAATTATTTAGGCAATTTACGCAAATGTTATGTATGATTATTGATTAAAATGTCTTGACTATTAATTATAATGGAATTAAAATGTTTCTAGTTGTTTAATGTTTGCTAAAAATAATTTTTTTAGCAACTGTATGATGGAAATATATGATTGATTTCAAATTAATATTAATTCTATGCAATTAATACTTTAAATTTTAGAAAACATCGTCTGATCAAACCAGTGTCTGGACTAGACATGCAAAATAAACTTAGAGATCTTCAAAGAGAAGAGCAAAATATGTTTTACCTTAGGTACCCTTATTTAACAAAGGTACATAGCATCACTTGGTTGAAATTAAATAAATATGATAATAACCAATTTCAAATTGTAGGAAGAATCGTTTGGTCATTCAAAAGAACAAGGTCGATTTGAAAAATGGATGAGGAAATGGAAATTATTACAAGCTGAAAGATTTGCAAAACACAAACCAATGGAAAACCACTTAATGCATCTAAGATCAACAGATGGCTGGGAAAGTTATTAGGAATATCAACAACATTTAATTATTAGATTGTTTATAACATAGTTTGTACACTTAAAACATCAGTGAATGTACGAAGGAAAATAAAATGTAAAATAAGTTAACGTGATTAAAAAATTTAAATACATATAGGTATATATGTGACACATTTAAGTTTACTAGTTAACAATATAATATTAAAAAAAAAGAATAATTTTGATTCAAAGTAAGTTTAATCATAGCCTGGTGCACATAACCGCATCCTCTTCCTCGGTCAACCATTTGTTATCGATGGCTTGGTCTTTGTTCAATGTCTTGCCTTTTCCTAAAAGATCAGCAAATTGAGCAGCTATTGGATCACTTCCAACCGTTGCTACTGCCACTACATCATTTCCTTTGCAATAGTATATAACTGCTTTAAAGTTTTCAAGATCTCCATTAATTAATACATCAGTATAACCACGGTTATAGCCTATATAAGAAATGCAATATTTAATTAGATTTTCGAGACAAAAAAAAAAAGAAAAATCTTTAAAACATACCGGCAAAACGTATGCTAGTGCCAAATAGCGCTGTCCAGAAAAAGGGTACAGATTTTATGGGAGTTTTCCTGCCAAGCATTTGTAATGCAGCAATTTTTCCATGGTAAGTAGCCAGCTGCCAATGACCCAAAGATGCTTTAGTGTTGGCAGAATAGACTGGAGCGTTTGCTACATCCCCACCAGAAAATATTCCTTTTACGTTGGTTTCTAAATTCTTTAAATGGAAAAAATAATGGATTAACATTGCCTAAACAGTGTTGTTAAACATTCAACTAACCTCATCAACTTCAATTGTACCATTAGAAGAATTAGTATTTATACCAGAACCAGCCAAAAACTCAACATTAGTCTTTGATCCAGTTGCCATGATGCACACATCTGCCTTTAATTTTTGCCCATCAGCCAGTTCAATTTCGGAAAGACGGTTGTTGTAGCCAATGTAATTTTTGACACTTGCTTTCATTTTAAACACAACCCCTTTAGATTCAAACAATTCTTGCACTCGTTCACCCATTTCTTTTCCTAAACTCTCTTTGAAAGGTACATCACTACGACCAATTACATGCACTGATTTTACTTTAGCTTTTGCTGCAGCAGCTACTTCCATACCTAAAATTGGTAAAAATGTATTATGTAAGTTATTTAAAAAAATTATTGTATTAATATTAATTTTGAACCATACCAATAAAAGATGATCCAATTATGACTAAATGGCAATCAGAAGACAAACTTTGAGAGATTTTATTAGCTTCATCTACTGTACGTAGAGTAAAGACATTATCATACTTGGAAACTTCAGGCGTTGAACGTGGTCTAAACATAAAACATTGTTAAACTTAGAAAGTACTTAAAAATTATAATAATAATGTTGGATATTTACGTCATCCCACTAGCAATAAACATGGCATCAAACAGAATTGGCTCATTGTTGGACAGATTTATAACTTTTTTATCTGTATCAATAGATTCTATAGTGGTTTTTGTCAAAACTTCAACATCTCCAGACTAAAAAATTACATCACTTGTTAGTCAATAACGATAGAAAAATTAAAATATTAAGCAAAAATAGAAATTAAGTTATTACTAATTTTAGTAATTTGACATTTATAAATATTAAACTTTAATTTTAGAAATTTTAGAATATTAGTTATTGATTCAATTTATAATTTAAATTAAATACTAACTAAAATAACCTTATTAAAATGCCTTTATAAATCAATAAAGTTATAAGCTAATGCGATAAACTTGAAAATTATTCAAAAAAATATTAATAGTTTTTCTTAAAAAAGATAAAATTTAAGTTTTAACTGTAATTTTAGACAATACAATGTTGTTTAAAAATATAATTTTAGGATAAAACTGGTCATAAACTATTTATTATAAGTATCTTATTTATGACCATCTTACATCGTAAAACTCTTGGGAACGTAACAATATACTATTAACATCAGCATTTAAAGCTTTGCTGAGTTTTGTACGGTCGTATGGTAAATAATTCTCTTTTGTTATCATTATTAAACGACCATCAAATCCTTCTTGTCTCAATGTCTCTGCACAACAAGTACCAGCGGGACCTACAACAAACATTTAATTTTACTTTTTGGGTAAAAATAATTCAAAATTATAACTCAATTACCACTTCCAACAACAACAAATGTACGTTGATTTTCTGGATTGCGTTTGGTTAATGGTTTCACAAGTTTTGAATTTTCAAGTGCACATTTTTTGGCTGACACTTTAACATTTCCATTGGAAACAGTTACTTTAAAACTCGGAATACTGTCTAAACCAGGGTAGTCCTCAATGTCACCTATAGAAAAAATTTAAAAATTTCAATGACATTGTTATAAAAAGTAAAAATATTAATTTTACCAGTTTTCAAATTAAAACAAGCTCCATGCCAAGGACATCTTACTGTACCATCTCCGAGGGCACCTTTAACCAAAGGTGCACCATAATGTGAACACTTAGAACCCACAGCAAAAAACTCGTTTTTTTGTTTAACAATTAAAACTTTATTGCCATTATTTCCAACCTCAAATTCTTGCATTCTACAATTATGGTTATTTAAAGTAAAATTAATAATCATTTTCACAAAAATTATATTAAATATTTACCCATTATCAGGGATGTCATTTTCTTTACACACAATTTGTTCAATGACATCATCACTGGGACCTGTAAACATATAAAATAATTATTAACACATAAATACACTAATATAAATATGTATAAATATAGATGATTTTAAAGCATTAATAGAATATGAGCATTTTAATGAAAATAAAATACCAAAAAGCAAATTATAAAAGTACAATAAATGTAAACAAACACACACCCGACATTGTTCTGCAAATCACACGTAATTGGGAATGTATACTACTTCTAAATACTAGTCTCCGACTAAATAACATTCAATCCCTGTATGATTTACCGGATTAATAGCCTGAAACCATGCACATATAAAAAAAAATAAATAAACTTAAAATTTATGTAAACGTGAACAAGTTGAATATTTTGAGAAAGCATTCAAAATGATAAGTTACAGATGATTAAATATCTAACATTTATTCATTTATCCATTTAATATATATATATATATAATGTTGGCATATAATGAAGGTTTGTGTGGTACTTTTATATACATATATATGTAGTTATGTGTTGAATGTTATTTATTATTACTAATAAATATGATTAACCATGATAATATATTAGTATATTATATTAGTTAGTGATAGCCCTAATGAATTGCATGAGTGGTGTAACATATATGATGCGACATTGATTTTGACCTCATACAGTCATCCATAGTACATAGGTACTATGAAAATGGCTGATGATTTTAAAATAGCTTTAATGATAGTTAAATCAATCATGCACACAATTTAAGGTAAATAAAATTCAATGCTTAGAAAATAAACATAGGAGATAAAATTATGCAAATAATATTCTATATAATGTTGTATTATTATTTGTTTAGCTATAGACCCAACCATCAACTACATATTATATTGAATATTTTAATCAATTGTAGGTATAATATTTAAAAAAAAACTGATAATGCTTTTCACACTTTGTTTTTTTTATAGTATATTAACTATAAATTCTAAAATAACCACGAGTCAATAAAATTATTTTATTGATTATCAAACTGATTAATTATTCTTTAAGATAGTGATGCATAAAAACATTGTTAGTCAGAAAATTATTCTAAAAGTATATTACATGGACTAAATGTAAAAAGTATTGAACCTTGATAAATTAAAAAAAAAGTAATTATACCTATTTATTCGTTTTTTAATTTGAGAAAGTTAAATGTAATTATAAAAAATAAGAAAAAAAAACAAATAACTTCCAAGACCGATAAAATGAATAATTTGATAAGTACTTATGTATCTGATGGTATTACATCAGTATGTATTTAAAAAAAGTTACGTTTTAATTATTTACCTAATGACCTTTACATGAATCAATATCATTTAATTATGTAATCTTAAACGTAAGTAGGTATTTATGGAAAAATAATGTTTGTATAATATAGTCTATAAAAATGATGACAAGAGTTATTAAAACAGACTTCAGGTATAAAGTTAATAATTAGATTCCTATACTATAGGTAAAAATCAATAAACTTTTAGTTTCATAAATATTTCTATACAATTAAAATTTTATAAAAATAATGATTGCAGTTAAATTATGTTACGAAATTAGATTTAAAATCTGCCAAGTATTTTTATTATTTTGGAAATTACATTTTTGTTGCCATTATTAAATTTCAATTTATTTAATTGTTATAAATTAGTTCTGGTTAGTGAGTAATAAAATGTTGAAATACTAAAAATATGTTAAACCAGGTATGCATAAAATGTAATATCTGTTGAGTTGTTAAAATATAATATTTTCTTCATGATTATCATTTTATTTTTTTTAATTTCCTTAAATATTAAATCAATTTAATTTTTTTATACATTTAAGAAATTAAAATTTTTTTTTGTCCTTTACTTTAAAAAATACTAGTAAAGTAATTGTAACTTTTTATAGTTATATTAAAGTAAAAATAAGCTCTTATAACACATAGAATTGGTGTCAACAATAAATTACACACCAAAATAGGTAGAATGTATACAACTGACATGTATGCTACTGACAAATAAGAAATTACGTACATAAATTATTTAAATTTAAGACAAAATGAACACTAAATTTAAATGAAAATATGAAAAAAATTAAAATTGTAACCTTATTCATTATATTCACAGCATTAAATTATATAAGAACCAATGCCTATAGAAATATAACTATTTAGTTGACAGTAATAATATTAATAATTTTTTATTAATTTTATTTTATTCCATCTATGTAGATATTGAAGACACATTTGGTTTTATTATTATTTAATGATCATTGGTCATTAGAAACAATTCATATAAATATTAAGTTAGTTTATTAATTTATGAAAATTAATGAGGGTATACCTAAATACAGGTACTTTGCTTTACAAATATTTTACTATGAATTTAATAGTATAAACTATAAACAAGACAAATATTTAAAATGAATAGGTACACATATTAATCATTTTTTATTCATCTACTAAAGAAAAGTAAATTTTTGCTTCACTTTTTGTCTTTTAGACGACACTCAAATCTAAATAAATGACGTATCACATGTGGGTAGTAAGGAGATCATGTGATATATTTACATATGCATATATTAATATACTCGTATGTATGACACTATCCCCCTTCTCTAAGAAAAGACAAAAGTAGACAAGACTTCTAGTGGAATTGGTCATACACAAAAACTAATGACTATAAGCATTATTGTAATAATTTAAGTAGCCACTGTGCTACTCTGACTTCAATGCCAATTAAAAAGCAAAGTTAGTTTGTACTCAAATATTTAACAATAGGATTTATAATAGTTATATATTAAACATGAATAATTATACTAATAGGGTAATTACTACAAGAAGTTTGATACTATTATTGAATAACTCCAACAAATATAATACTTATTAATGAATCAAAAGTGTATTAAGTGCCAATTTACCACATGAAAATCATACCTGTGATATGATATCCAAGTTAAAGGTCAAAAACCATTCGAAATTGATAAATTACAATTATCATTTAAAATGTAATTGTATAATTATTAGTTAATATTAAAAAAGTTCCTTGATAAATCAAAACATAAATTTGTAAATATTTATGCAATAACACAAAAACATTTTGAATGTATTATGGAAATACAATTACAATTGCATTTGTGGACAATTATAGTTTGACCTATGTTTAAAACAACAAAAGGAACTCTGTTAATTTATACTAAAACCACAATCACCTCCCAACTTCAATGTGTTTAACTATTTGTATTATTACGTGTGTAATAAATCAAATTGTGACGATATGTTTTGTTCTACCGGTAGCATTTGTTGAAAACCACTGATTGATTTACAAATATAATTTCCCAAGGTTTTAAATTATGTTTTCTGTCATAGGTATTTGTTAAATTTTCTAGTCCTCCAATCGAGCTACGAATAAATTACGTGACGTGCTTAATTACTTCTTATTAAACCCTTAAACGTTTAAATTGAACGTGATTACACTAACTTATTGCACAAATGCACCTAAAATAAGTGGGAGCAACAGACGTTAAAGTGCTACGAGAATGGAAACTTTTCCCCGTCACGGATGATCCGAACGGGTGTCCGAGGAGGCAGCGATGAGGGGACGAACCCGTTCGGAAAAAACGAGCATAGCCGGTACGTGTCCACCCCGGAGGCGAAAAAGCTCAAGCGCTATCGGATGAACGGGAAAAACGACGGCGGCGGCGGAGTAGGGCGAGTAGATAGCAGCGGCGGCAGCGGCAGAGTCGTTTTTCTCGGCCGAATAAATGATGGTGGTTAAAGCACCCCCGAAAGAATGGTAAACACTTACCTTCAGCAGTGCTCTTGGACGCGATCGAGCCCATTTGACAGCTCACAGAAGACTGGTGGTCACCCCTCCAAACGGTTGCCGATGTGGAAGAAAACGTGTGTGGCGGCCGCGGTTAGAAAGTCGGGAGAACGGGAGGTTTCGCGTGAATATTTTCACCTTCTTTTTTTATAATATCGTAACTATGCGGTACGCGTGCAACGAGATCGTATCTGGCTGTAGGCCGTTCACTCGGACATAACTAGATCGGCAGCGTGACGTGTACGCGTGATTGCACCACCGGGTCGTATGCGGTCGAAAATTTCGTCGTCGTCGCCGTCGCCGCCGGGAATAACAAGTCCTGCGCGCGCGATTCGACCGCTACCTACGGGGGAAACGGCTAATAACGAGCAATAAATGATAATAATAATAATTATTATTATTATTATTAGTGGACACGATAACGATAGCGCGACGGCAATAATAATAATATTATGCGGCGTTACGCGGTGGTGGTGCGCACTTGAGCAGGTGCCGGGCGGGGCGGGGCGGAAAAAAAAAAATTAGGTGCCCCCACGGTCGTCGTGTGCGTTTACATAATTATTCTGATTTCAATACGTCTTGTTGCGTGCGCGCGCGGCACGGCCGAAAGGCCTTGGGCCTGACACTTGCGGTCGTCAATACTATATTTTATTAATAATGTTTTTCGTTTCTATCGGACGTATTCACCAATATGATTTATAACGTTTCGTCTCTTCTTCGTCATTCCGTTCTCCGCGAACTGGCAGCACCTTGCAACGCCGTCGGGACGGGGGTGAACCGTCGGACAGAGGGGTCACGCCGTTATCAATCCAACCCTGCCCCCCCCTCAGAGCGGACCCGTCTTATCACGTAATCCCTCCGGGTGGCCGGTCTTATCTCTCGCGCGCGCGTTTCCCGTGCACGTGCGCCGACCGAGGTTCGAGAACGAACGTCCGCGCCGTCGGCATCAGCTCTACTCTGCTCTCTCACGTTTGAAACTCGCAAGTTTCCCCGCCGACATCATCTTTAAATCACCGTAATCGTTTTATCATCATCCCAGTCGGCGAACATGGCGGGAGTATGACGTGCGCCCCCGTCGCTACAAGTTATGAACTCGTCGACGACGGACAACGAAGACCTGGACCTGACCGTGTTCGACCCGCACACGCAGGCCGCCTTGATCAAAGGTAAAACAGAATAACATCCCGTTCGTTTCTCGCCAACGTTTCCGCTCGTGGCATGACGTGCGTGCATTATGCAACCGATTGTACTGCGATTACCGGACGAGCTCGTCGTCTAACTGTTTTAACTTAGTCTGTTTGCTCAAAACTCACCAACTCTGGACGTACTTCAGATTAGACACGTAATCGAAGTTTCGCGTTTGAATTCTTCCGCGACGTTTCTCACGGCTATTAATGGCTAATAATCAATAATAGGTACCTATGTCAATTTCAACGGACCTCAGACTTTTGTTTTATCCTTGAATCTCAATAATTCATTTGTGCGATACATTATTCCATGTTGTTCATGCATCAGTTTTCATAAATGATGTGAACACTTGATAGGTACAGTGCACGGTTCTTATTGTTTTTAAAAGTAAATAATTATTAATCATGCTTTACGATTATAATATGATTAATCAGCGCTGTTATTCCTCTGTATACTAAATTTCTTTAAGAGGTAAAGAATAAAATTATGGTTTATAAATCTATGACCAAGAATGATAGTGTAAACAAATGCTCCTCTTGTTTAATTTTATACTATTAAACACCTATTGTTGACAACTGCAATTGTTAAAATATTATTGTTTTGTGTAACACAACTAATTGTTTTAATCAGTTAAATGAACTAATGCTTGAAGAACATAATAATTAATGGGAATTTATTTTAATAACATGCACAAAAAAAAGCCCTTAAGAACTAATGAACATGGTACAAAACTAGAATGATGTAACAATATTTTTTCGTAATTAAAATAATAAAAATTCCCTTGTGCACCCATATAAATTAATGTAATATTTAGTATTAAGAAAATGCTATTTGAATTTGTGGTCTTTTCTTATATAATGGTTTGTTTATAGCTTTAAACTTATTATTTATTGACAACTAAGTGTTCGTAATATTTTTATCATGGTATTTGAATGAAAGGAAGGTGCTTTTTTATTTTATTGGTTATTACTTAATAGTTATTTCCTAACCTTGATCTATATTGGTTGATTGTAAATTCAATTTTATTGATAAAATATAAGTACTCACCATAATGGAATATTGTAAATAAATGGTAATTTTGTTTCTTTGTTAATAATTGATTAAATTCATGAAAGGAAAATTATTATAATGAATACATTATGCGTACCTACAACAATATAACTCCATAGGTAACATGGACAATTTAAAACTAAAAACTTTCATTTTTACCTTCTAATAATTTAATATATTTTATTCATGGGAAAATGTGTCTATCAAAACTGAATGTTAATGTTAGGTATTATAGGTAACAACAATTATATTATGTTTACAATGGTTTTTCATTTTCATGTATGTGCATGAATACTTGTTAACATTTATAAAGAATGCTTATGTGATCATGAACTTATTTACCAATGATAAATGTTTTATTTTATTTCAGGTGGTTTTTTAACACCAAAGAACATTTTAAATTATACAGAGACTCAATTTAGAAAAATAGTCAATTTGACAGCAGCAGCCACTCGTCATGTTTTTATCGAAGCAGCCAAAATAAGTACTGCAAATGTCAAGTAATTTAATTCTGTATTATCACTTTTCAAATGCTGTATAACTATTATTGAAAAGATTATTGAAATTTTATTAGTCTTGACCAAGATGTTAACAATCGAGTTATTACTACTGGCTGTAAAGAAATTGATGAAGCTTTGGGTGGAGGTTTATTCAAATGTGGTATCACAGAGATCTCCGGTGAAAGTGGCTGTGGAAAAACTCAATTTTGCTTACAGATTGCGCTCACGGTTCAATTACCATTACCACTTAAAGGAGCAAAATCTGGTAGGAAGCAGTAATAATTTATCAGTTTGTAGTTAAGCATTTAAAATAAATGGTTTTTTTTTAAGTATAGGAGCTGCATATATTTGTACTGAAGACAGATTTCCTTCGAGTAGAATGCAACAAATGATATCCAATGTTCGTTTTAAGTATCAATGTGATAACAAAATAAATATGAATGAACTGTGCCAAACAGATTATGGAGACAATATTCTGATTAGTCATGTTGCGACTGTAGTAAGTTTTTATATTTCTATTTGTAAAATTTTTTTTTCTTTTTTAGTTCAAAGTGTATTTTGTGTTTTTAGGAAGACTTAAAAAAATGTATCCACGAGATGATTCCAAAAGCACTGCAGCAAAGACCTTTAAACCTTATAATTATTGACAGTATTACAGCTGTATTTCGTGGCGAGTACACCCTGAGTGATGCACCTCGCAGGTCAAGAGATCTCAGAGATGTGGCGTTTTGCTTACATAAGCTATCCGTTGAACATGGGCTATGGATTATATGTGTTAATCAGGTAATAAAAATGTTTAAAATGTTCTCATCACTTTACTTGCTACTACTATTAACTTAATATTATTATTTTATGCATAGGTAACATCATCAATGTCTGATATTGGAGGAAAGAAATTAGTACCATCTTTGGGCCTGTCATGGGCCAATTTGGTGACTACTAGACTTATGATGTCCAAAACACCGTATTCCAGATATTTAGAAGTAATATTTAGCCCCCACACAGCTCCAAAAAGTGTTCCTTTTGTAGTTACCGAACGAGGGATTGAATCAATTAACTAAAATACTTTTAATTAATTCAACAAAGTAATTTGTTTATTTCATTGTTTTTAATGATCAGTCATGATATTTTTTTTTCATGATTTTATTAATTTTACAATATATATTTATAAAAAAATAATGTTTTTCCTCATAAAAAAAAAAAAACTTTAAAGTTTTAATAATATAAACAATGTTTAAACTTATTTTCCATTTTGGTTTCAATCTTAAAATATTAAGTATATATTTTCTAAAAATATTATTAACTTATTTTTAGAAAAATGTGAATTAAAAAGATCCACTTTGAAGTACTGTTTCACTATTCAACAATGAGAGACGCGGATGCATAGCTAACCGATGAATCATCTAGATTGTAACATTGACTGGATTGAGCGTACTTTAAAAACTTGAGCGACAATTTTTGAGTACGCAAATGCTTAGCAGCCTATTAAAAAAACATCATGCATTATCAATGTTTACCTTAAATCTCAATTAATCTATATTATAGGTCTACTGATTTACTGTTCTAATTGTCTTACTTGCAATAAAACACTGATAGGATGTCTGCCACAAATTGTGTTAGAAAAAGTTTTTAAGTATTCAACAAATGCTGCTGGCTCTAAAGTTTCTATAGTATCCATGCCCTTAAAAAATAAAATACATACAAATTATTATCAATGATAATATTTTCAGATTTTCTGAATTAAATAATATTTTTCAGATTGGCTGAATCAATTGATAGTGCAATTTCTACCATAAACAATAAGTACATATTTTATAACTAAAGTCATAACTCATAAGCTATAAAACATATAAGTTTCAAGTTATCTCTCAATTGTACTAGATTTTTTAAATCATGGTTTATTTTAATCAAAAATAATTGTTTTTTTTTATATTAAATATACCAAATTTAAATATTATTATTCAATTATTGAATAATTTATTTTTCTTATCATTTTAATTTTATATTATTAACACATTTATAGTCTTATAAATAGTAATTGTAACCAACAGCAATTGTAAAAAATCTGCACATTATTAGTGTATGTACTTAGTACTAGGTATTTAATTAAACAATGTCAGTGGATATTATTAATGAACTATAATAACCTATGAAAAAAAAATTTAACTTTGAGTACCCAACAAGTGGCTATCTTATTAATCTAACGTTAAAGCCAGAAAACTGTAGAATACTTTATTAATAAATTAATTTTTAACCTGAATATTTGGCAGCATTTAGTTTTTAAACATTTTATAAATCAATCGTAGATTATTAGTATTATTAAGTCATAGACTAGTGACTAACAAGCTAATTGCATACTTAAGATTTGAATCTCGTATCCGTCCTTAAATACTAACTAAAAACTTAGAACATTTTCACCGCCCAGAAACATAATTTTAGTTCAAAACAATGTACAAAAACTAACCATCATATACAAAATAATATATAGTACCTTATGATCCAAAGTCTTAATTGACTGATGAATTTGACCCCAAGACCTTTCATAGAAAGTGTAACGAAATCTTTGTCCCCAATGACAAAAGTCCGAAGATATAATAAATAGATTCTTTGGATCGGCTAAATATGGAGCGAGGATCTGTCCATAAAGAGTTTCTTTTTCAGTACTCAGCGATCCAACCATAATAGGCACAATAGTAAATTTATCTTTGTAGCTAGAACACACAAATAAAATATGAATATGCATTACTGTTCTAAATAGTATAATATGTAATTATTACTCCTGCATCACTTTGGCGATGTATGGCAGTTGCATTTCTATACTATGTTCGTCTTCGTCCACCTTCATGCTCATTCGTTCAAACTTGCCAGTCCCCTCGAGCTCGTCATACACTAAATTTGAATAGAATCATATATTGTGACTCAATTGAGATTGTTTTAATGTGTCGCTTACCCATATTGTCTATTTGTAAATCATATAACGGTGTTCTATATTTCTCAGCGGTTGACAAGGCACAACCGGACAGACGAACATTATGCGATGGTCCCAGTATAAAAATACGTTGCCTAAAAATGAGCAGAGTTACTTTTGAAAAGTTTGTAAGTCAATGAAACTTACACGACAAATGGACTTATTTGGCGGTATGCAAATGCAGCGCAAGCACCGCAATACTGGTAGCCGGCATGACTGTAAAAACAAAAATTCACAGGATCATACGTGATCAATGACTACCATACCAAACGGAAAAACACTTACGGGGCTATAATGGCTCTGGCTGGTCCGTGTGTGAGTTCGGCGGCTCCCAACCAATTTTCCAACTGATTGTTGAGCTCCTTAGCTGCAAAGAATAAGAACGCAAATCCTTCGTTAACGTTATTTCACGCGCACATCATACTTCGAATCCCTCGCCAACAAAATAATATGAACAAACACGTACCCGACTCGGAGTACCAGCTTCCAGCGTGACTAGCTCTGCGTACAGCCATACTCGCGTACGAACGTCGACGACCGTGAAGTCAAAGAATAAAATGCAAAAATGTTTTAAAGTAATTAGCTAGTGACTACAGACTAGACGTTATGTACAGTGTTTCAATTGAAATTAAATCTAACGCGCTACCGATAGCTCGTACAAAAACAGACGGCCTACAATACAATAACTTTACGCTGGGCATTCACTGTTTAGCTATTCCGTACGGGCAGATAAGGCCTGTTTTGGAGTGATAAGAAAGAAAAAAAAACTGAAATGCCGAACTACCAACTTAGTAGTATTAATATTTAACAAGAAAAACAAACTATGCACGCGCCTATCGAGACATTCGTGAAACAAAAATAGATCTAAAAATAATAATAACCATCGTTCGCAACTGAAGAAAGAGGATTGATGATGATCTTTGGTGTCGAACCGTAATCGAATAAGGTGTTCGTCATTCGAATAGTAATAGTATTTGATCGAAATACTTTATCTTTTTTCAAAACTCATTATTCGTACGTTAATTGTCCCATCAACTGACGATATTGTCTGCTCAATAGTCGTTTTTTTTTTTTTTAGTAATTTTTCAGACGTGAAGAAACAACTGAAAAAAAACTTGAACCAACAAATAGTTATTATATAGGGTTTATATGTTTAACATATTTCGATAGAGCTTAGAAATGTGTGTTTTATGGTTTGAAAATATTATGCTAGACTAGGATTACCTATTTATTCGCTTATTGTGGGTAAACTTTCAGTAGAATTCACTAATTTTTTTTAAAGTTATGAATGTTATATGAGACATTATAGCTCAGGACAATGATTATTTATTTTCATTACCTCCGTTCATTAATAATCATTATTGTTATTTTTCAAAAAAGAAAAAGATAGAATAAATACGGCATTTTGCGTTTTAATACTATAGTGTTATGATAATACGAACTTATGTTATTATTTTATCACGTGATCGACGAGTTACAATTATTGTTATATATGAGATATTTATAATTAATTAAATCGTTTTTAGTATGAAATAAGACTTATCATTTTTACCCTGTTTCATGGATTGTTTTTAATTAGGTAGGTACTTAATAGGTATAGTAATTAAATCGGTAGGTACCCACCCAGGGTTTGTTTAACTTTTTCTCAATTGATTTCAGTCGTTGTTCTAAAATAATTTATGTTAAATGTATTACATTGACGCTCAAGTTTTACCACAATAATAAACTATTAAAAATGAAAAAGAAACAAATGAATCGTTAATATTTAAGAGAATAATCTATTTTGTCATGCTTTAAATCCTTATTAGTTATAACCAGGGCTAGGATTTGTATGCAACAGCATGTTTTTTTTGCGACTTCTGATTATCGATTTTGTCAGTTATGTCCACGAATCACCTCATGATGAGATAAATGGTGGAGTTTTTATTTTGCATGTTTTTGCATATTTTGGATAAAATGCATATTAATGCATATATTGGATAAAATGAATATTATTACGAGTGTGAAGTTAGGGGACCAAAGCTAGGGGACTGTTTTCCGAACGATCTGTGATAACAGAGCGTGTATATCAGTTGCATCTACATGAATACTGGGCGCTAAACCTCAGAAACCATAGTCCTACACAAGATGGCGCCATAAAGTCATATAAATGTTTTAGCACAAATTGTCTACGAACTTCTCCTATATCGGAAAGCTGATGAAATTCCCTATCCGACCATCGAATAAACCCAATATACGTATCCAGGCTTTTCGTTTTAAACGGATCCGCGTATTATGCATATGTCACGTTATTTTTTTCGAAATACGAGGAGAACGAGAGTCCAAAAAAACACGCGGGTTTTCGATACATTCAACAATGTTCCGGAAAGTGTCGACGAACTTCACCTACATATTCTGAAAGCTGACAAAATTCCCTATCCGACGATCAAATAAACCCAAGACCCCTATTTAGATTTTTCGTTTTATTCGACCCGCAGTTTAGGCATATTTTAGATTATTCGAAAATACGAGGAGAACGAGAGTCCAAAAAAACACGCGGGTTTTTAATTTATTCAACAACGTTCCGGAAATTGTCGACGAACTTCACCTATATATTCGGAAAGCAGATGAAATTCCCTATCCGACCATCGAATAAACCCAATATACGTATCCAGGCTTTTCGTTTTAAACGAATCCGCGTATTATGCATATGTCACGTTATTTTTTTCGAAATACGAGGAGAACGAGAGTCCAAAAAAACACGCGGGTTTTCGATACATTCAACAATGTTCCGGAAAGTGTCGACGAACTTCACCTACATATTCTGAAAGCTGACGAAATTCCCTATCCGACGATCAAATAAACCCGAGACCCCTATTTAGATTTTTCGTTTTATTCGACCCGCAGTTTAGGCATATTTTAGATTATTCGAAAATACGAGGAGAACTAGAGTCCAAAAAAACACGCGGGTTTTTAATTTATTCAACAACGTTCCGGAAAGTGTCGACGAACTTCACCTATATATTCGGAAAGCTGATGAAATTCCCTATCCGACCATCGAATAAACCCAATATACGTATCCAGGCTTTTCGTTTTAAACGGATCCGCGTATTATGCATATGTCACGTTATTTTTTTCGAAATACGAGGAGAACGAGAGTCCAAAAAAACACGCGGGTTTTCGATACATTCAACAATGTTCCGGAAAGTGTCGACGAACTTCACCTACATATTCTGAAAGCTGACAAAATTCCCTATCCGACGATCAAATAAACCCAAGACCCCTATTTAGATTTTTCGTTTTAATGAGATCCGCGATTTACACATATTTATCGATGTTTTTAAAAAAAATGTAGTCAATGGCGCGGATTCGGTTTTTGGGTTATTCAACAATGTTCCGGAAAGTGTCGACGAACTTCACCTACATATTCTGAAAGCTGACGAAATTCCCTATCCGACGATCAAATAAACCCGAGACCCCTATTTAGATTTTTCGTTTTATTCGACCCGCAGTTTAGGCATATTTTAGATTATTCGAAAATACGAGGAGAACTAGAGTCCAAAAAAACACGCGGGTTTTTAATTTATTCAACAACGTTCCGGAAAGTGTCGACGAACTTCACCTATATATTCGGAAAGCTGATGAAATTCCCTATCCGACCATCGAATAAACCCAATATACGTATCCAGGCTTTTCGTTTTAAACGGATCCGCGTATTATGCATATGTCACGTTATTTTTTTCGAAATACGAGGAGAACGAGAGTCCAAAAAAACACGCGGGTTTTCGATACATTCAACAATGTTCCGGAAAGTGTCGACGAACTTCACCTACATATTCTGAAAGCTGACAAAATTCCCTATCCGACGATCAAATAAACCCAAGACCCCTATTTAGGTTTTTCGTTTTAATGAGATCCGCGATTTACACATATTTATCGATGTTTTTAAAAAAAATGTAGTCAATGGCGCGGATTCGGTTTTTGGGTTATTCAACAATGTTCCGGAAAGTGTCGACGAACTTCACCTACATACTCTGAAAGCTGACGAAATTCCCTATCCGACGATCAAATAAACCCAAGACCCCTATTTAGATTTTTCGTTTTATTCGACCCGCAGTTTAGGCATATTTTAGATTATTCGAAAATACGAGGAGAACGAGAGTCCAAAAAAACACGCGGGTTTTTAATTTATTCAACAACGTTCCGGAAATTGTCGACGAACTTCACCTATATATTCGGAAAGCAGATGAAATTCCCTATCCGACCATCGAATAAACCCAATATACGTATCCAGGCTTTTCGTTTTAAACGAATCCGCGTATTATGCATATGTCACGTTATTTTTTTCGAAATACGAGGAGAACGAGAGTCCAAAAAAACACGCGGGTTTTCGATACATTCAACAATGTTCCGGAAAGTGTCGACGAACTTCACCTACATATTCTGAAAGCTGACGAAATTCCCTATCCGACGATCAAATAAACCCGAGACCCCTATTTAGATTTTTCGTTTTATTCGACCCGCAGTTTAGGCATATTTTAGATTATTCGAAAATACGAGGAGAACTAGAGTCCAAAAAAACACGCGGGTTTTTAATTTATTCAACAACGTTCCGGAAAGTGTCGACGAACTTCACCTATATATTCGGAAAGCTGATGAAATTCCCTATCCGACCATCGAATAAACCCAATATACGTATCCAGGCTTTTCGTTTTAAACGGATCCGCGTATTATGCATATGTCACGTTATTTTTTTCGAAATACGAGGAGAACGAGAGTCCAAAAAAACACGCGGGTTTTCGATACATTCAACAATGTTCCGGAAAGTGTCGACGAACTTCACCTACATATTCTGAAAGCTGACAAAATTCCCTATCCGACGATCAAATAAACCCAAGACCCCTATTTAGGTTTTTCGTTTTAATGAGATCCGCGATTTACACATATTTATCGATGTTTTTAAAAAAAATGTAGTCAATGGCGCGGATTCGGTTTTTGGGTTATTCAACAATGTTCCGGAAAGTGTCGACGAACTTCACCTACATATTCTGAAAGCTGACGAAATTCCCTATCCGACGATCAAATAAACCCAAGACCCCTATTTAGATTTTTCGTTTTATTCGACCCGCAGTTTAGGCATATTTTAGATTATTCGAAAATACGAGGAGAACGAGAGTCCAAAAAAACACGCGGGTTTTTAATTTATTCAACAACGTTCCGGAAAGTGTCGACGAACTTCACCTATATATTCTGAAAGCTGATGAAATTCCCTATCCGACCATCGAATAAACCCAATATACGTATCCAGGCTTTTCGTTTTAAACGGATCCGCGTATTATGCATATGTCACATAATTTTTTTCGAAATACGAGGAGAACGAGAGTCCAAAAAAACACGCGGGTTTTCGATACATTCAACAATGTTCCGGAAAGTGTCGACGAACTTCACCTACATATTCTGAAAGCTGACAAAATTCCCTATCCGACGATCAAATAAACCCAAGACCCCTATTTAGATTTTTCGTTTTAATGAGATCCGCGATTTACACATATTTATCGATGTTTTTAAAAAAAATGTAGTCAATGGCGCGGATTCGGTTTTTGGGTTATTCAACAATGTTCCGGAAAGTGTCGACGAACTTCACCTACATATTCTGAAAGCTGACGAAATTCCCTATCCGACGATCAAATAAACCCGAGACCCCTATTTAGATTTTTCGTTTTATTCGACCCGCAGTTTAGGCATATTTTAGATTATTCGAAAATACGAGGAGAACTAGAGTCCAAAAAAACACGCGGGTTTTTAATTTATTCAACAACGTTCCGGAAAGTGTCGACGAACTTCACCTATATATTCGGAAAGCTGATGAAATTCCCTATCCGACCATCGAATAAACCCAATATACGTATCCAGGCTTTTCGTTTTAAACGGATCCGCGTATTATGCATATGTCACGTTATTTTTTTCGAAATACGAGGAGAACGAGAGTCCAAAAAAACACGCGGGTTTTCGATACATTCAACAATGTTCCGGAAAGTGTCGACGAACTTCACCTACATATTCTGAAAGCTGACAAAATTCCCTATCCGACGATCAAATAAACCCAAGACCCCTATTTAGATTTTTCGTTTTAATGAGATCCGCGATTTACACATATTTATCGATGTTTTTAAAAAAAATGTAGTCAATGGCGCGGATTCGGTTTTTGGGTTATTCAACAATGTTCCGGAAAGTGTCGACGAACTTCACCTACATATTCTGAAAGCTGACAAAATTCCCTATCCGACGATCAAATAAACCCAAGACCCCTATTTAGATTTTTCGTTTTATTCGACCCGCAGTTTAGGCATATTTTAGATTATTCGAAAATACGAGGAGAACGAGAGTCCAAAAAAACACGCGGGTTTTTAATTTATTCAACAACGTTCCGGAAAGTGTCGACGAACTTCACCTATATATTCGGAAAGCTGATGAAATTCCCTATCCGACCATCGAATAAACCCAATATACGTATCCAGGCTTTTCGTTTTAAACGGATCCGCGTATTATGCATATGTCACGTTATTTTTTTCGAAATACGAGGAGAACGAGAGTCCAAAAAAACACGCGGGTTTTCGATACATTCAACAATGTTCCGGAAAGTGTCGACGAACTTCACCTACATATTCTGAAAGCTGACAAAATTCCCTATCCGACGATCAAATAAACCCAAGACCCCTATTTAGATTTTTCGTTTTAATGAGATCCGCGATTTACACATATTTATCGATGTTTTTAAAAAAAATGTAGTCAATGGCGCGGATTCGGTTTTTGGGTTATTCAACAATGTTCCGGAAAGTGTCGACGAACTTCACCTACATATTCTGAAAGCTGACAAAATTCCCTATCCGACGATCAAATAAACCCAAGACCCCTATTTAGATTTTTCGTTTTATTCGACCCGCAGTTTATGCATATTTTAGATTATTCGAAAATACGAGGAGAACGAGAGTCCAAAAAAACACGCGGGTTTTTAATTTATTCAACAACGTTCCGGAAAGTGTCGACGAACTTCACCTATATATTCGGAAAGCTGATGAAATTCCCTATCCGACCATCGAATAAACCCAATATACGTATCCAGGCTTTTCGTTTTAAACGGATCCGCGTATTATGCATATGTCACGTTATTTTTTTCGAAATACGAGGAGAACGAGAGTCCAAAAAAACACGCGGGTTTTCGATACATTCAACAATGTTCCGGAAAGTGTCGACGAACTTCACCTACATATTCTGAAAGCTGACAAAATTCCCTATCCGACGATCAAATAAACCCAAGACCCCTATTTAGATTTTTCGTTTTAATGAGATCCGCGATTTACACATATTTATCGATGTTTTTAAAAAAAATGTAGTCAATGGCGCGGATTCGGTTTTTGGGTTATTCAACAATGTTCCGGAAAGTGTCGACGAACTTCACCTACATATTCTGAAAGCTGACAAAATTCCCTATCCGACGATCAAATAATCCCAAGACCCCTATTTAGATTTTTTGTTTTAATGAGATCCGCGATTT
The DNA here is from genome assembly GCA_949715065.1 of Periphyllus acericola. NCBI lineage: Eukaryota > Metazoa > Arthropoda > Insecta > Hemiptera > Aphididae > Periphyllus > Periphyllus acericola. Next base: position 9,266,173 of record OX454269.1, on the reverse strand, counting down.
ACACATATTTATTGATGTTCTTAAAAAAAATGTAGTCAATGGCGTGGATTCGGTTTTTGGGTTATTCAACAATGTTCCGGAAAGTGTCGACGAACTTCACCTACATATTCTGAAAGCTGACGAAATTCCCTATCCGACGATCAAATAAACCCAAGACCCCTATTTAGATTTTTCGTTTTATTCGACCCACGGTTTTTTTTTTTTTTTAAATTTTTCAATGTTCTGAAAACGTTTTATGCTAAAATATCGAAAAAACATCGATGTTTTTCTAGAAATTCCGATGTATCGACAACATCGATGTTTTAAGTTTCGATTTATCGATACATCGAAACATCGATGTATAGAAAAATGTTGTCGATCTCTAGACGTCCATGAACTTGGCCCACGCACATAATATTTTTTAGACTAAATTATCTTCAAAAAATAGCAAATCAATTCCCATAATTAGCATATCATTTTTACGATTTTTATAAGCAGACTTTATATTCAGGCAGCCCACCCACTTTATCCGATCGACCCCAAACCAGTGCCAATAAATGGCAAAACTTGTGTTATGAACATAGTATTGAATTTTATGTTCTTGTGATTTTAATAAAACGTTAATTTAAAATATTCTTGATTTCGAAAGTAATGGAAATATTCATTGTGACTAAATACATGTATCACAACAATAGGTGAATTCCGAGAATGCTTTATTATAATATAGTATAGGCATACGCATACCACTATTTACTAATTCTTATGGATTTTTTTGCTTTTACCAGGAGTATCAACACATTGAAAATTTCTAATTTTAGGCATTCATTTAGATCAATATTTTATATTTTAAGATTTATTTTAAGCTATAAAATGCATAGCTAGCGAATATTATAAAACACAATAAATATATTAAATGCATGATTTTAAAAATGAATATCCTTGATTTGTGATTGGCATATTCTGTTTCCCTCTGCGTGTGCCTTGGTGCAGCTATTATAATTTATAGCCTATATACAAGATTATATATTACATATAAATATAATAATACATGGGTAATGTTTAATCATATCTGCTGGCTGCTGCTCTGATTATCGGAAATTTTTACGACTTTTTATTGTGTGAGCCGCGTTTGGTTGTGACATGCATCGTTCGCAGAACTGATGAAACTATATATTTATGAACTAAAGTAATCCGTAGTTGGGTAGCCATAAACGAGCAGTGATTTCAGGGGCGTCCCTACAATTTTCGGGTCCCATAAAAAAAATGTATGCATTACACAGAAAGGCAATTATTACACTCCTGTGACCTCTCAAATTCCAATACCAAGGGCGCCACCACGCCAGCAGGGGTTGCTGGAAGGGGGCATGGCCCCCTGCCTATCTTATTTAATAATAATTGTCATAGTATAAGGTACCTGTAAAAAAAAAAATATATTATGTGTTGTATTACCAGTCTTTTTACATTGGTCCCACACTCCCGTTTACATTTCTGCGGGCGCCCTTTTTTCAGTATGTAAAGTATTTTTACGGGCGGTACTCCTTTCGCCCAAAACTGACCTTCCTCTTTTTGCCCACGTCCTCTTTTCGACCAAAAATGAAAAAATAGTTTCCTCTTTTCGCCTACAAATAAAAATAATAATTGTATTCTTTTCGCCCACGGTTTCAAGTTTTACATTTTGTAAACCACTGTCTGAAAATGTCTCGACTGACTATATATATACAATATTAATAACAATCAAAAACCCTTCGGTGCACTAGACCGGCCAGGCCGATAACAATATCTAGATTGCATAGGTAATACGTAAGACATATCTAAATAATTTATGGACAGATTTATAATTGATACATGTTATACATAGATACTTATTTTTCTTTTACACAATAATTAAATAAATGATATATTAATCAATAGTGATCACTAGTTCGTCAATATAAAATAATATTTTAGGTATTTGTCATTTATTTTTATGACGTCGTTAAAAAAAATGTAAATGTAAATTAAATCCATTTTAATTTACATTTACATTTTTTGTATAATTGAATGCCATTGATTTAATGAACTCATACCGACTTAACTCTCCTCTATTATACTTTTCAATTGTTTCTTGGTTTTTTAATTGGCGTTCTCTTACTTTTCTATCTTTGGGAAAGTGTTGTAAGTGGATACTATTTAATTTAATATAAACATCAGTTTGGATTTCTTGTACCACAGCCAACCACATATGAATTGGTGGAGAATTACTATAAAAACTTTTGTTAAAAAATGAGTGAAAGGACTCGCATGCATTTGTTGTCCTGATTAACTCTGATGATCTAGCTGCCCAAAGCTTTGGTGGGAACATACTTTCGTCGGATATATAGTTATCAGTTAAATAATCACAGAACTTTTGTAGTTTTTCATTTTCAGGGCAGTCACTCATTAAATCTTCTACATAACAATCACCTACTTCTTCAGGATTTAAAAATAGTAAACCAAACGTGTAGTGTTTCCACTTACCGATATCTGAAGAATCGTCTTTATAGTGTGTAGCCAAACCAAATCTTTGCACATTTCTCCACCATGATTGGGTTAAATGAAACCTACATCCAATTATTTCCGTATTTGGCCATACAATTTTTATTGCTTTATGTTTTGCATATTCAAAATCAACCATACATTTTAACGGTGATAAACATAATCCAAGGCTATTACATTTTTCGGTAATTTTTTTAAACACAAATTCATATGTATGTTCCGATTTATCAACTAATAGGCAAAAAACTAATGGTACATAATGGCCATTTTTATATCCATGAATAGTGAACATTTGTTCAAAAAATCGTGCAGAATATTTAAACGTGCCATCGATGTATACGTTTTCAACATTGCTCAAGAAAAGTAAATTTTTTTCACAGGAAAATATTATAACATTTTTATTTTCATCGTTATACAATACAAATTGTTCACCACTTGTAGTGTTTATTTCAGTTGCGTTAATATACTGATGAACTTCATTTATATCAGTAGGGTTAGGAGGGAGGACTTTAGTACGAGATTTATACATATTGTTCCTTAACCTTTTTATATCAACTACGTTTAAATATGATGATGCGTCATTTTCAGCAATTTCTTTTAATATTATTTTTTTTGGTCTTAAATGAAGATCTTCTAAAGATTTTCGTTTACATGCTGTGTTTATTATTTGGCGATTAATATTCGATTTATCATATTCATTATGATTATGTTCTCCGACTGCTGAAGTAAAAGCATCATTTTTATCTGTTTATAGTTTTGCATCACACGTTCTTGTTACACATCTCCAACGGGTAGAGTTGTCTTTTTTATTATTCGATCCGAAATTGTACTTAAAATTATTGTAAAGAACCGTACGACCATCTCTTTTACTTTCTAAAAATTTCATTTTTATAAAATGTAGTCACTATAATCACGAAAAAAAACACAATCACACTGTTCGGCACAAAAGTGAACGACATACTAAAATGGCAAAATGCTGTTATAGTTTTTTTTTATAGTTGTTACGAGTCTTACGTATCGATATCAAATTCGTTAAATTATATTATATATATATTATGTTATATCAATTATATTTGCAATCTAGATATTGTTATCGGCCTGGCCGGTCTAGTGCACCGAAGGGTTTTTGATTGTTATTAATATTGTATATATATAGTCAGTCGAGACATTTTCAGACAGTGGTTTACAAAATGTAAAACTTGAAACCGTGGGCGAAAAGAATACAATTATTATTTTTATTTGTAGGCGAAAAGAGGAAACTATTTTTTCATTTTTGGTCGAAAAGAGGACGTGGGCAAAAAGAGGAAGGTCAGTTTTGGGCGAAAGGAGTTCCGCCCATTTTTACCTATTACAGTATTACCTTTATCAATACCTCACCTAACCATTTTGTACCAATTCATCATACACATGTATATTTTATCTGTGATTAAATTAATGTATTTTTTTATAATTGATTAATAAAATTATTTACTATTGGTAACGACAGAAATAACAATAATGATTAAAAATTAACATTTCTTGATTTGAGATGAGATTGATCTGTGACAAAACACAAACTATATATAATAAATAATAACTAAAAAGTTGGTCAAACTGATTAGTTGCATGTGAGCTAATTGTCATACACCACTGTGGAAGTCACCTATGCGATTAAACTGTTGCGCAACTAATTGTTTGCCCTCAGAGCGGGACGCCTGTATATTTTTATAGGAAAACACATACATTTTTATACATTGTTTTATTAATTTTCGCAAGTAAAATGACTACTGTGAAAAATATAGAAAAACACTAAAACTATAGTCATACGCAGTAATACGTAGTACATTTAATTATTGAAAATAAGCGAAATAATGTTTTACGTTTCATGTTTATTTTATTTAAACTAGGAAATTATGTAGTGAATAGAACAGTAATTTTAAGCATTTTGGTGGGCTGGTTTTCAATATTCATTATTCGGATTTTCAAATCTGCTTTAAACCATCGGGTTTGGGTTTTAATAGGAATGAAACTGAATTTGACATTATTTACCCTTGGTTATCAAAATTGCTTTCAACACTGAGACTTCCTAGTCCAAACTGATTTTTGGGACTAGTCTAAATTGTATTCTTATAAGAAAACACTTACGACTGGGACGTTAATGCATGACAAACATAAATTGTAGATATACTCATCGTCTCATCCCCAATTGTACGAAAATTTGCGTGCATTAGATCTTTAGTAGTTATCTGGTATGGGGAAGTGTGTAAATAATTCCATTCGACGATTTTAAGCAGCTTTTGCTTGGTCTGTTACTTTTGAGTTGTTATATAAACTATATACAAATTTGTTTGATAGAATGTAGAGATGACATGGATCAAATTTTTTTTTTCATTCTTTGGTGACAGCGGGAGGGACACATTGCTCGAAAGCGGGACTGTCCCGCCCAAAACGAAACGCATGGTCACTTTAAGTATATAGTTAAATAGTCAATTTATCAAAGAATATATTATATTAACAAAGGAACATACAATTAATGTAGGTAATATATAAATATATTATATTTACATAGTGTTTATACTGGACAAAAATCGCCACCGCCGCAATGTAATCAGGTTTCATTATCTCCACCACGGCAGCGTGTGCGAACCATAATTTTTGAATTTTGGGCAATTATATTCATGGAAGATATTGATAACATAATATTATGGCAAATGTTATATTATATGGCTAATGTCGACATTATCCAAATTTTAACATTACCCATAACTAGGGTAGAGGACTTGCAGCATTTGCATACTTGTTTTACACAGTCACAAAAATAGCAGAGTACGAAACAAATACGTTTCATAATTTCACAAAGCTAGTTTTGAAATTTTATTTTGCATATAAATGCATATTTTGAGGTTTTTTTTATTTTAGGGCATATTTTACTTTTATACGCTATTTTATACTTTTTAAGAATTATTTAACTTAATTCAATTTTTTCCACATCGACATTTTTATTTCAAACAATACAGTCAAAATATTTGGAGAAAAATTTATTTATTTTACATTTTTGTCGTATAATATTATGGTTTTTGACTGTCCGTAGGCACACATTTTTCCTAGAAGCGCTTGCAGAGAATCGCCGATATACCAATAATATTATTTTGCAGTAATTAATTTTATTAATAGATAGATAACAATCTAACGTCGTACACTAACATACGACATCACCGCCTTAATGAGCCGTGTGCGCACCATGCGGGCTTTTATCGATAAGGATTTATTATAAATATAAATTTAGTCATCGCCCATCGGTAAGTTTGCATAGAACGCAAAGCACCCGACCATTTTAGCCGATAGGCTAACCGACCATTAAACCATTAAACCTCGGCTATTCATATCGTGTTCTAAGAACAACAAATTCCAATAAAGTTAAATTTCTAATCCAAAATCTAAGAGTCGGCAAAGCTCCAGTCGGCAAAACTAACCAACGAAATTCTTAAAAAAATACCTGCTAAAACGCTGTGTCTCATTACTTACATCTTTAATTCCATGTTTAGACTTTCATATTTTCCTTTGATATGGAAATCATCAACAATCATACTCATTCCTAAACCCAATATACCGAAAAACCTAGTAACTTCTTGCAGACCAATTAGTTTGTTACTAATTACAATTAGTTTGTTACTAACTTTGGCCAAGTTGTTTGAAAAACTCATTCTTAAGAGAATTGACCGATAATTCAGTCATTCAATATTATCCCCGACTCTCAGTTTGGTTTTAGGGCTAATCACTTAACCATATTATATCAATTTATAATCTGAGAAATAAAATATTATAACTATAATCGTATTATTTAACACTTTTTAGTTATAATAAAACTTATAGTAAGTAGTTTAAAATAAAATGTTAATAAAAGTTAGATTAAATGATACATAAAATAATAAATATATAATGTAGTATCTTACTGTATTATTATGTATATAATATATAATATAAAACAAATTAATAATAATGATTAATGAGTATTATACTTTTATATACATCAACAAATGAGGATAACCTTAGTTTTATTAACAATTTTAATTTTTTTAATTTTTTTTTCCAAGTCGTGTTTTCCCACCGATTGTGTGCTCGTCTTATATAACTCGCGTAGTGAAACGAGGCATGAATGCATGATGATAAACTACCGCAACTAATTCATACTTGTAATCATAAATTAAAATGTATAACATGACGTGAAGAATATAAAATATATTTTGCTTATTTATTTATTTTATATTGTTACACACTTTTCATCATCAAAAATAAGTTGAACTGGAATTTCACTTAAATTAATTGCAATTTTTTTTGAATCCAGTGATAATACATCTGTAAATATAATAAATAATGACAATGCGTTATGCCGGATCCACACAGAGACGACAAAAGTAAAACGAAACAAAAACTCTGTGTTTTTCGACAAAATCAAAAAATTTTCAAAACAATTGTTTTTTCCAAAAAATTGTTCGTGTTTTTAAAAACAAAGTCATGTCCCGACTTCCCGAGCGGTGTCGGTTTTTGGTAAGGTTTTTGTTTTGTTGTTGTTTTGGAGAACATTGTCGATCGTGTGTGGACAATGTTTTAAAAATAACCAACAGTCAAAAATAATATTTCGTTAGTAGATAATATTAATATTAATAGTGTGGTAGTGCGATTTAGGCATTTAGTATCAATTGCCAATTGGTTTGTTGTGTAGTTCAGTTCAATTATATATTTTATAATTTCCATATTTTCATACTTGGGTATAATATAGCACCTAGCATAAGTAAATCTTCTTAGTCTTCAATAATTTTCTAATTTCCCACATTTTAATTTATGTCAATTTACTAAAGATAAATTTTCACTATTTTATAAATTTTTATTTAGAAATAAACAACTTAAATACCGAATACTGAACGTCTGAATTGCTTGAACTTCAGTGACTGCTTAAATGAATATCTGAACATTGAAAAATGTAATTTCGAAACAAACTTAATTGGTATGGACAAGAGAAAACAAAAACAAAACACAAACAAAATGTTTGAATTTTGTTAATTTTTTGTTTAATTTTTACTGAACTCAGTATGGACACATGTTTTGTTTGTGTTTTATTTTTTCAAAAACTAAAAATAATTGGGATTGTGTTTGGTTTTTGTTTTGTTTCTGTGTCGTCTCTATGTGGACCCGGCATTAATTTAGAAAATATTTAGTTTTAAAATAACGAGTGCAGTGCAATATTATGTTTTCTAAATTTGTATAATATTTTATAAGATAATGATGGTGACAAGGTCAGCAATACTACTCTTAACAATTTTTTACACATTTTATTCAAATTTTAAATATTATATAAATAAATAAATTTATTATTATTATGATAATTGTTTAGAAATAAGTTTTTGAGTGTGGAGATCATCTCTTTTTTGGTAACAAAAATTTGAGTTTGAAGGCAATTTGATTTAGGTGAAAAATTATATATTAGTAAAAAAAAAAACCAAAAATATTGAAATTATATTTTTTACTTGTCAAAATTTAAAGTTTTATTATAAATAAAAAAAATTGAAAGGGGTCTAAGGGAGCCCGAATGCAATTTGATTTAGATGAGAAAAAAATGTTATACACTAGTTAAAAAACTAGAAAAAATTTGAGATCAAATTCTTCAGTTATGAAAATATAAAGTTTTTATTATAAGAAAAAAAAGGAACAAGGGTTCCTGGGAGTCCATAGGCAATATGATTTAGGTGAGAACAAAAAAATTGTATCATAACAGTTAAAGGAACATTCATTTCATAGTAGGTGTTTTATTTTATCATACATTCTAAATTAACAATTATTATTGATTAGATAAAAGTTATTCCTATAAATACGATTTAAATATAAATAATATGATTTATTATAATTCATATTATAAATCCCAAAATTATATTTATTATTTATAAAAACTACTTATTTCCTATATTTCGTTCTGATTCTTCGACCAGTTTTTTTTATTTAATAATATATTATTTTTGTATTGCATGAACTAATATAGGTGACATTACTATACAAATATTTATTACATAGTACGACTAAAAACATATTAAAATATTTGAAAAAACTTACCTTGTTGGCCACAATTAAGTCAAATAAATAGTTACATTTATCGTTACACTTCACCGCACACGACTATATACTAATACAAACTCAGATCACTGAATGATTTTTATTGAAAAATAGGTTGAACAATATTAAATATAATATAGCTTAAAATAAATCTTAAAATATAAAATATTGATCTAAATGAATGCCTAAATTTAGAAATTTTCAATGTGTTGATACTCCTGGTAAAAGCAAAAAAATCCATAAGGATTAGTAAATAGTGGTATGCGTATACTATATTATAATAAAGCATTCTCGGAATTCACCGATTGTTGTGATACATGTATTTAGTCACAATGAATAATAAATATTTATGGGAATTGATTTGCTATTTTTTGAAGATAATTTAGTCTAAAAAATATTATGTGCTTGGGCCAAGTTCATGGACGTCTAGAAATCGACAACATTTTTCATACATCGATGTTTCGATGTATCGATAAATCGAAACTTAAAACATCGATGTTGTCGATACATCGGAATTTCTAGAAAAACATCGATGTTTTTTTGGACTCTCGTTCTCCTCGTATTTTCGAATAATCTAAAATATGCCTAAACTGCGGGTCGAATAAAACGAAAAATCTAAATAGGGGTCTTGGGTTTATTTGATCGTCGGATAGGGAATTTCGTCAGCTTTCAGAATATGTAGGTGAAGTTCGTCGACACTTTCCGGAACATTGTTGAATAACCCAAAAACCGAATCCGCGCCATTGACTACATTTTTTTTAAAAACATCGATAAATATGTGTAAATCGCGGATCTCATTAAAACGAAAAATCTAAATAGGGGTCTTGGGTTTATTTGATCGTCGGATAGGGAATTTTGTCAGCTTTCAGAATATGTAGGTGAAGTTCGTCGACACTTTCCGGAACATTGTTGAATGTATCGAAAACCCGCGTGTTTTTTTGGACTCTCGTTCTCCTCGTATTTCGAAAAAAATAACGTGACATATGCATAATACGCGGATCCGTTTAAAACGAAAAGCCTGGATACGTATATTGGGTTTATTCGATGGTCGGATAGGGAATTTTATCAGCTTTCCGAATATATAGGTGAAGTTCGTCGACACTTTCCGGAACGTTGTTGAATAAATTAAAAACCCGCGTGTTTTTTTGGACTCTCGTTCTCCTCGTATTTTCGAATAATCTAAAATATGCCTAAACTGCGGGTCGAATAAAACGAAAAATCTAAATAGGGGTCTTGGGTTTATTTGATCGTCGGATAGGGAATTTCGTCAGCTTTCAGAGTATGTAGGTGAAGTTCGTCGACACTTTCCGGAACATTGTTGAATAACCCAAAAACCGAATCCGCGCCATTGACTACATTTTTTTTAAAAACATCGATAAATATGTGTAAATCGCGGATCTCATTAAAACGAAAAATCTAAATAGGGGTCTTGGGTTTATTTGATCGTCGGATAGGGAATTTTGTCAGCTTTCAGAATATGTAGGTGAAGTTCGTCGACACTTTCCGGAACATTGTTGAATGTATCGAAAACCCGCGTGTTTTTTTGGACTCTCGTTCTCCTTGTATTTCGAAAAAAATTATGTGACATATGCATAATACGCGGATCCGTTTAAAACGAAAAGCCTGGATACGTATATTGGGTTTATTCGATGGTCGGATAGGGAATTTCATCAGCTTTCCGAATATATAGGTGAAGTTCGTCGACACTTTCCGGAACGTTGTTGAATAAATTAAAAACCCGCGTGTTTTTTTGGACTCTCGTTCTCCTCGTATTTTCGAATAATCAAAAATTTGCCTAAACTGCGGGTCGAATAAAACGAAAAATCTAAATAGGGGTCTTGGGTTTATTTGATCGTCGGATAGGGAATTTCGTCAGCTTTCAGAATATGTAGGTGAAGTTCGTCGACACTTTCCGGAACATTGTTGAATAACCCAAAAACCGAATCCGCGCCATTGACTACATTTTTTTTAAAAACATCGATAAATATGTGTAAATCGCGGATCTCATTAAAACGAAAAATCTAAGTAGGGGTCTTGAGATTATTTGATCGTCGGATAGGGAATTTTGTCAGCTTTCAGAATATGTAGGTGAAGTTCGTCGACACTTTCCGGAACATTGTTGAATGTATCGAGAACCCGCGTGTTTTTTTGGACTCTCGTTCTCCTCGTATTTCGAAAAAAATAACGTGACATATGCATAATACGCGGATCCGTTTAAAACGAAAAGCCTGGATACGTATATTGGGTTTATTCGATGGTCGGATAGGGAATTTCATCAGCTTTCCGAATATATAGGTGAAGTTCGTCGGCACTTTCCGGAACGTTGTTGAATAAATTAAAAACCCGCGTGTTGTTTTGGACTCTCGTTCTCCTCGTATTTTCGAATAATCTAAAATATGCCTAAACTGCGGGTCGAATAAAACGAAAAATCTAAATAGGGGTCTTGGGTTTATTTGATCGTCGGATAGGGAATTTCGTCAGCTTTCAGAATATGTAGGTGAAGTTCGTCGACACTTTCCGGAACATTGTTGAATAACCCAAAAACCGAATCCACGCCATTGACTACATTTTTTTTAAGAACATCAATAAATATGTGTAAATCGCGGATCTCATTAAAACAAAAAATCTAAATAGGGGTCTTGGGATTATTTGATCGTCGGATAGGGAATTTTGTCAGCTTTCAGAATATGTAGGTGAAGTTCGTCGACACTTTCCGGAACATTGTTGAATAACCCAAAAACCGAATCCGCGCCATTGACTACATTTTTTTTAAAAACATCGATAAATATGTGTAAATCGCGGATCTCATTAAAACGAAAAATCTAAATAGGGGTCTTGGGTTTATTTGATCGTCGGATAGGGAATTTTGTCAGCTTTCAGAATATGTAGGTGAAGTTCGTCGACACTTTCCGGAACATTGTTGAATGTATCGAAAACCCGCGTGTTTTTTTGGACTCTCGTTCTCCTCGTATTTCGAAAAAAATAACGTGACATATGCATAATACGCGGATCCGTTTAAAACGAAAAGCCTGGATACGTATATTGGGTTTATTCGATGGTCGGATAGGGAATTTTATCAGCTTTCCGAATATATAGGTGAAGTTCGTCGACACTTTCCGGAACGTTGTTGAATAAATTAAAAACCCGCGTGTTTTTTTGGACTCTCGTTCTCCTCGTATTTTCGAATAATCTAAAATATGCCTAAACTGCGGGTCGAATAAAACGAAAAATCTAAATAGGGGTCTTGGGTTTATTTGATCGTCGGATAGGGAATTTCGTCAGCTTTCAGAGTATGTAGGTGAAGTTCGTCGACACTTTCCGGAACATTGTTGAATAACCCAAAAACCGAATCCGCGCCATTGACTACATTTTTTTTAAAAACATCGATAAATATGTGTAAATCGCGGATCTCATTAAAACGAATAATCTAAATAGGGGTCTTGGGTTTATTTGATCGTCGGATAGGGAATTTTGTCAGCTTTCAGAATATGTAGGTGAAGTTCGTCGACACTTTCCGGAACATTGTTGAATGTATCGAAAACCCGCGTGTTTTTTTGGACTCTCGTTCTCCTTGTATTTCGAAAAAAATAATGTGACATATGCATAATACGCGGATCCGTTTAAAACGAAAAGCCTGGATACGTATATTGAGTTTATTCGATGGTCGGATAGGGAATTTCGTCAGCTTTCAGAATATATAGGTGAAGTTCGTCGACACTTTCCGGAACGTTGTTGAATAAATTAAAAACCCGCGTGTTTTTTTGGACTCTCGTTCTCCTCGTATTTTCGAATAATCTAAAATATGCCTAAACTTCGTGTCGAATAAAACGAAAAATCTAAATAGGAGTAACTGAACCTTGGAGCATTGACACATTGTATGGCCTCAAAGTTGTCAAATACATTAACCACTTTTGGCAACATGTTATTCTCATCTGTCAAAGACTAAAGGTTTTTTAATGACAATGCTTAGAACGGACGGTACTTGGTGTGTTGGAGATGTTTATGTTGTTTCTCTTTTTTTCCCCAACTTTCTATTGCGTCTAAATAATTGTGACTAGAAAATTCTTTGATGTTAGTTCTCTCTTTCCCTTTGGTTGTACTCTGTTGATTAGACATATTATTACGGTCAAAGTCAAGTACACGTGTACATTTTTTTTCTTATATTGTACTTGACTTGTTTGTGTATATTCATCACACGCTCTGTCATAAGTTTTAAAAACCGTCCACATTTCATACCTATGATTACCTTCTAGTTGGTCAATTTTAACAGTTTTAAACTAAGACTCGACAATAGCATTACTCTGGCGGATTTCAATGCCATTGTTGACATTATCATTCATATTAGGTGTCCATAGTGCGAAGAAAGGTACGCACTTCACTCTAAATTCATGTAAATATGATTCATCAAATATTAATTTGCTATACTTTCTTCATTTACTAAACCGTGTTGTATACTAGATTTAACCTGTTCTTTGATTGACTGAAATCTACAGTACATCATGGAGTTACTAATGTTAGACTCGCATAGAAATGTATTCATTCCTTCCGAGTAATCTTTCCTAGTTTGATTCATTAGGGATTTGGTAATTAACATTGCAATAACCTTCATTGTACTAATCGCACATTTTGTTTTTTCTGTACCGTAAGGCTATTATAATATAATTGAAAATATTCTGAACCAATTTTCAATATCTACCAAACTCGTTGCATTAAACAGTATACATATCCAATTAATAATACTATTTCTTTTCATTTTTTCTGTAGTCTTACGATTGATAGTCTCTAATTGAAAATACGTGTAGACGTGATTCACTATAATTTTTGTTTAATGGTTTGCACATATGCTTATGATGGTCACATTAGTTCCGTCAATGTTTTCAACCAATACTTTGTAACACCAGTTAAGGTAATCAAAAATGGAAGTGAAACCATACCATCCTATACACAAAGCATTAATTTGTGCATAACTGAAATCTGTCACTTTTAAATATCGCACACGTATTGCATTGACAACACATGTATTGTTCACAGTTTTTATGCGCTTTCTGAACATAATAGGATACTTGGTCCTGTGTAAACGCATTTGACTGTTGAGATTTTTGTTATTCATATTAGACCACTCTTCATTAGAAAATTAATAAGAAAAAAAATCGGCAAAACACGACTGACTTGCACGAAGGTCGTTTAACGACTTATCGAATTATTATTTTATAGAGACAAAAAGCAATATCTAGGTTACGGGTATAAGCGTATATTTAAAGAATTCTATTAATAATTCTGATAAAATATATTAAAAACTTAAACAGTATTTAATGCAAGGACGCTATCTAGTGTAGCACTTCCCTTTGAAATACTATATGTACTCAGCGCCCGACATACACTATGAATATGCAACCACACAAACGTCGTTTCTTATCACGAAAAAACAGTCCCCTAGCTTTGGTCCCCTAACTTCACACACGTATATTATTGCATATTTCGATTATAAGAATGCGAAAAATTCATGTTTTATACTATATTTCGTAATTAATATTTATAATTTAATATTAATATTTCGTATTTAATTCTAGATCTGCTGATTAAAGTATAAAACTTGGTTTTTTTGTCAAACACAAATTTTATTTTTTTAAATACAATCCTATAGTACAATAGTTATGCGATTAAAGATTGAATAGTTTGACGGAGAAAGATAAACACAATTAATAAAAGTATTTCGGTCAATATAAAATCCAAGATAAGATATAATTTATTTATATTTTATTATATTATATTTAATTATATTTTATTTTATTTCTCAATTATATTATATTAAGACAAACAGCCAACCACTGATGTATTTCAATAAATAAATATTTTTTTTGTAACTATATTTTTGTGTTTATCTTATAAAAATTAAAATGCATATTTTTGCATATTTTGGTAAATAAAATGCATATTTTACAATTTTTTATTGCATACAAATCCTAGCCCTGGTTATAACTTATAACGAACAACTTTACGGTAATTTTAAAATTGGTCGTTGTTTAAACCAAATTAGGATTAGCATTGTATTGAGAATTATGAATATTTATTTAATTATTTAAAGGTATACCTTTTTAATTTTTTAATTAAATTGTTTTTTTTTTCACATGAATGTTTTAATTTGGATTTACTTAGATTTTAAAATATTAGTATTGAATATTTGAATGCACTTTGTGTGTTTATTTCTCTATTCGCATAATACATTGTCGAAAACGACGTGATCTATCGCATTTTTAAGCAATTTTTTAAGAAAGGAGCTAAGTAATTTAATTTCAAAACAATAAATCATTAAAATTATTTGAAGTTATTAGACATGCAATGAAACATTATTAAAAAAAAGAAATAATAATAATAATGATTATGAATTAAGTAATAATATATGTGCATAATGCTTGGCCGGTTATTCCTCAAATCGTTTTGGGATTATGAAAGGTAGGTATCTATTGGTATACTTCCATTTATTGATTAATATTTAATAGTTTAATATATATTACATAATATAACAATGGACTAATGGTTTTGTGGTAGGTAGTAAAATGAGTAATTGTACTATATAGGTATATGGAAAATAAAATAATAGCTGTTGAAGTGTTGAACAATGAGTGAATTCATCATTGTGTAGATAATCACGCATCATGTGAGATATGAATGAATGAAAAGATGCATGAATGATAAAAGCTTACGCCAATAGTTTGTATTGATCTTCTGTTTATACTTGTAATCAATTTATTAAAACTACCTGTTAAATTGTATCCACAATTTTTTTTTTTAGTTCGATTCCTTTAAGCTCTTTCTGAGTGATTGAAGTTTTTCAAATCTTCAAGGTGCACAATGAGGGGTGCATTGGTGCACATACAATAAATGAAAACGTTTTATTTTCAATTATTTTAAAAATATTTGTACTTTGAGGTGTAAGATTAAAAATATAAATTCTACTGAATTAAATAAAAAAATTTCGGAGTTTGCTTAAACACCACTGAATACTACATATTTAGGTATTTTATCTATGTATAAATATAAATCTTAGTTCCTTATTTACGTACATTAAAAAGATGCTTATTACTGGAATCTGTATATTACCTGCTGTGCCCCAATTGTTTTTCACAAAATAAACATTTATGTTGGCTACACTACAAAATAAGTAGAACTTTCACTATTTCAACGTAAATATACTGAAGTATAATTTACTATGTCCAGTTATCTTTCTGTCCAGTGTCCATCTTCTGTCGTAAGTAGGTAATCGCTGCATCTTAGGTTTTACTGTTGGCGTAGACTTCAATGCTATTTTTCAAAAAGTAAGTAGGTGACTAATAAGTAAATAAGATATTAATTTTATGAAAAAATTTAACTATGTAAATTACAATTATACAGCGCTCTTTTTTAAAATTAAATATCTGTAAAACGTGTAGATATTATTTGTTTGAAAATTATTTCTTTACATACAATTGAATCAAATGTTTAAACATAGGTATATCCATGTTCAATAATGCAGTAAATTATTTTTTAAAAATAATATTATCTAAATGAGTAAAATTGTTTATTTATTTTGCTTAAAAATATTTCAAATAATTTAAAGATATTTATTTTTTTTTAATTAGTAAACCTTCCATTGAACAATTTAATTACAAATTGAAATAATCGTGAAATTTCACCGGAATAACGGTACAACATATTTAAACGCGCGTGGTGTTTAAATATTTTCCACTAGTTGCCCTTGAGTCTTCCTTTCACCGTATGACTTCAAACACACATATGATGATATTATCGAATGTAAAGATTTAAGATAGTGCCTACTGCCTACTCTCTGTAAACAATATAATTTTTAATGCTTGATTTCGATACGATCCAATGTATACTATGCATACATTTAATGATTATTTTTTATATTAATAATTAAACCTTCATAAATAAAACAATTGTTATACCCATTTGAAGAAAACACTGTTAACTTAAGCCAATGTTGACAGTAACTTACTATGAAAAACATCCGTCAATTTCAAATCTGTTCAACGAGATGGCGATCAACTGCTACTGCACATTCGTCTGTCGCCGCGGGATCACCTGCAGATATAGATGCAACTAATGATATTATCAAAGCCAAATCTTACGATGAGGTCCCAGGACCCACGCCGTGGCCAATTATAGGAAATACGTGGAGAATGTTACCAGTCATAGGTATAGTAAGATTAAAATATTGAAATGCACCTAAACTGATCCTTTTAATTATTTTTAAGGCCCATATCAAATATCGGATTTGGCAAACGTTTCATATATTTTGTACAAACAGTACGGAAAAATAGCAAAGTTGGGAAGTCTTGTCGGTCGACCAGATTTATTATTCGTCTATGATGCCGACGAAATCGAAAAAGTATACCGACAAGAAGGCGACACGCCATTCAGACCTTCCATGCCGTGTTTGGTAAAATATAAAAGTCAGGTTCGGGGACAATTTTTCGGGAGATTAGCAGGTGTAGTTGGAGTGTGAGTGTTAAAATAAACATGCACAATAATGTTATACCATAAAATATAGTCGTATTGATTTGATTGAATATTTAGACATGGAGAACCGTGGAGAGAATTCAGAACCAAAGTTCAAAAGCCGGTTTTACAACCGCAAACGGTTAAAAAATACATTCAACCAATTGAAGAAGTTTCCGACTTTTTCATAAAACGGTACGTATAATTGTTGATAAACAATATTGCACTGTAACTAGACACGGAGTTAACATTATACCATTGAAAATTGTATTTTTATGTAGAATGCAAGAAATGAAAAACGAAAATTCCGAAATGCCAGCTGACTTTGATAATGAAATTCATAAATGGGCTTTGGAATGTATCGGTCGTGTAGCATTAGATGCACGATTGGGTTGCCTTAGACCAGATTTACCTCATAATTCGGAGCCGCAGAAGATTATTGACGCGGCAAAATATGCTCTTCGCAACGTTGCTTTATTAGAACTAAAGTATCCATTTTGGCGATACTTACCATCCACATTATGGACGAAATACGTTTCTAACATGGATTATTTTGTCGAGTAAGCGTTGACTTTTATACAATTATTACTGCACCACTGAACATTTTCTTTAGATTTAGAATTCATTAAATAAATAGACAAATCAGGATAAAACAAAGAAAATGTATTAGCTATGATAGCTTGAAAATATACTACTTTATATAACATTACTTATTCGCAATCAATATAAAGAGTAAAACGTTAAGTTTTAAAAGTACTAAATTGTAAACACTGACATTAGTTTATAACCGAATATAATTATATTGATTACATGATTGTTTATTATGAAACATAATTTCATCGCCATTTATTAATTATCAAACAGAATTTGTATGAAGTACATCGATGACGCAATGACGAGATTGAAAAATAAATCCGAATCGGTAAATGAAAACGAATTATCTTTAGTAGAAAGGATTTTGGCAAATGAATCTGATCCAAAAACTGCCTATGTACTGGCTCTGGATCTTATTTTAGTCGGAATAGACACGGTTTGTAAATTTCATTAAATGCACATTAACATTTTAACTTACGTAAAATAATTAATCATGTAAAATGTATATAAAATATTTACATGTACTGTATACAAAATTTTTATTTAGTAGGTTATTAGTTATTACTGAATGTCTAAACAAATTGTGATATGACGACTCTATACATATTTATATCATGTAATATCATTTAGATTTCAATGGCCGTATGCTCAATGCTTTATCAAATAGCTACAAGACCAGAAGAACAAGAAAAAATTCATCAAGAAATGTTAGCAATTTTACCTAACAAAGATGACAAACTTGACGCAAGTAAATTAGAAAAAATGGTCTATTTGAAGGCATTTATCAAAGAAGTACTGAGGTAAAGACTAAGGTTGCACAGATTTCAAAATTGTTCGTATTTAATGAATTAATGTATTTTAGAATGTACTCAACTGTGATTGGTAATGGTAGAACACTCCAAAAAGATATGGTGATTTGTGGATACAGAATACCAAAAGGAGTAAGTCTTATATCGAAATTTTAATAATAATAATTAAACGATTGAAATCACCGTATTTTCAAACTAAAAAGAGAAAAAAAAATAAATTGATATAACATAATCGATTAACTAATATACGAATTATTACGATTATACAGCAAAATTAACAGTCTGTACGTTATTGTAATTATTATAATTCCTTTCAATGTTTGAAAACTTGTTTAATTTTTGTGAATTATTTTTAGCTGGTACATTTAAATCGTCCCCTATATTTTTATACATTTTGAGTCATATTTGTAGGGACCTTATTAATCGTATGATATTTTTTTTACTGTAATGTAAATGAAAAACTCTGGTAATTTGTTCGAAAATGTTTTTGTGTTTGTGATTGAACGCTAGATTTAAACGTGTATACCTACAGCAACATTTACTATGATCTATTTTGTGACTGAATGAAACAGCTTTAATAAACTATAATATAATTTTATTTTTTCATATAGATTCAATTAGTATTTCCAACAATTGTAACTGGCAACATGGAAGAATACGTAACGGATTGTACACAGTTCAAACCAGAGAGGTGGATGAAACAATCAACAGATTATATGCATCCATTTGCTTCATTACCTTACGGACATGGGCCAAGAATGTGCCTAGGAAGACGATTTGCTGACTTAGAAATGCAAGTGTTCTTAGCCAAGGTACACATGTCATAAATATCTATGTATCTAAATTTGTTTCTAGATATTTTAATTAAAATAAAAGATAAAAATAATAATAATAATTACAATTAAGTAACAAATAATAAACACACGTATATATTTTATACTTGATGTATACAAACAAATAGCGATCCTATATTGTAACGTTCCTAATTATTATGAATTATTTTCAAATATTATAATCCATGATTATGAAATTATTAGTAGTAACTGAAGAATTTTTAATCCTCAGTTAAATACTTCATCTCGACAAACGCATTTATGTGTTATTTAATATTTATTATTTTATTCATGTTCTAGTTAATACGATCATACAAACTGGAATTTCTTCACAAACCATTGGAGTACAAAGTAACATTCATGTACGCGCCAGATGGAGAATTAAAGTTCAAAATGACTGAGAGATCTTCGTGATAGTGAAATCAAAAAGGCCGCAAAAAATTATATATATTAAGAGTCAAAAATTATTATATATTTAAATTGTTATGTATTATTTTTATAAATATACCACCTTATGTTTACCATCTTGTAGTTTTTTCTGATTTATGTTAATGATTAAATTAGCTAATGGATGGATATCTATGACATCTGAGTTATTTTCAACTGCTTTCGACTCGTTACACTAAGAGTCTTCAAGACCAAAATATTTTTTGAATTGTCTTTTTGTAATAATCTTACTGTAGAATCTACATATTCGTACAACTGGAGAATAAACTAATAGTATTAGAATAATTTTGTTAAGTTCTATTATTGGTTTTTCGAAACATCTATGTACCCACTTGATATTATTTTTATTTTTTCTTAAATTTTCTATTTCCACTGTGAGAATTTTAAATTGTTGACCTTGATATCAGATTGGTTATTGCGTATTTATTTTTGCATGACACATAATTTACGGCCTGAATTATGAGCTATTACATGAACTCACACAATCACACAACAATAAGGGCCTGTTTATAAATATAAATATTGTATAAATATTCACATTTAAAGAAACAAAAGAAACAATAATCACATACAAATCACTCGTCATAATATTCAGTAGGTAAATAGAAAGTCAAGTTGGGTAAACTGTGGCGATTGCCTTCGAACACAACGTGCGAACATTATAATACCGATATATAATTACTGTTTAATATTTAGTTATTATAATTTCTAATAGGTATACCTACGAAATAGAATAATGATTATTTATTGGTTATGATGAAATTTAAACATATTCTTCGTAACGATTTTTTAATTGCTTGAAAATTGATTTTATTTAAATAACGAGGTTACGTTTGATATATTTGTTTCTCTTTTGTTGACGCAAATTGACGAATATTCATTAATAACTGAAAATGTAAACAAATTTGTTCTAAAAAGTTGAATATTACACCTCTACCCATACCATTATTTGTAAGACATAGACTAGACTAATTGACTTGATTTACTTTGATTTGACTTATTTAGCCGTTTCTTAAATTGTATATACCTACTTTGATAGACCGATTATTTTGTTATATATATTTGCCTTTTTAAATATAACGTTTTTAAATATGTGCATCGTATACTTATCTAAATAATAAAAATGAAATTATTTATCGCATTCTATTGACCGTATTGTTTTTATTGTCCTAAAAAATCGTTTCTTAACTCATACTTAGTTTTCTCTGTTGCATCAACATTTTGTATTTAAATTTAATATAAATTTTAATTTATAATTTTTTTGAAACAAACGCCACAATTACCAATATTAGTCAATATATAGGTTTGTTTTTCATTTCCGAGATATGTAGAATTTATAAATTGCCTAATCTTAATTTGAATTGTATTATATTAGAAGTAAAAAAGTTAAAAACAACTTTGAATATTATTTTTTTATTACATATTTCTTTAGCTGATTATTAGTAATAACTGGGATTTTTTTAAATTTTATTACACTTATTTTTTTCGGTAACCTCTAGATTATGTTATCGTCTAGTCGATTGAAAAAAAATTGTCTGACATCATATTACTTATTACTACGACTGAATCAACAAGGACTGCTATTTTTTTCATGAGACGGTCCATGCAAATGTTTTCTTATTAATAATTTACACATATTAATCCAAAATATTGTATAACTCTGGATTAGTTGTCACTTAAAATGTTCCATATTAATAATTTAATAATTACAGTTATAAATAATAATTTTTTCAATAAAATTTATTCTTCAGCCATTTATAATAAATCTGCAATACTTCTTATGTCCTAGAAAACTCAATGACGCGAGGAAGTGGTAGATCCATACCATGATAATAGGGAAAGGAGGGAATTTATAATTCAAATGGCATTCATCTAGAAATTTGAAAACGTAATCTTAACCAAGATACAATAGTTGAAATTGATTAAACTAATAAAGTACATTAACTAGAAAATTTGAAGCAAATGCAGACTACAAATTCAACCGCCCAGACTTTTAACTACCGAAGAAAAATTACAAGCTCAGAAGACGTGGAAAAAGCTATATACAAACAATTATATTGAAGGTACTTTTGAAGATTTTGAAGTAAATTACTTACAGTACTATAAATCAGCTGCTCCAATCACATTTGTTAATGTCGAGCAATAATTTTCAAGATAAAAGATTGTATTGGAGGACAATGCAATCATTGAAACAATCTAATTTTATCTCTCATATAAGTTAAATATTTATACGTGTTACTATAATTATAGTTTTTTTTTCGCAAGACATCTTGATTTAAATATTTTGATTTTTTTTAATGCTTGTGTAAGTGATTTATAATATATTTTTAGGGGATATTTATAGATTTTTTAGGCCATTAATGTAGACATATTTTATGGTTTTTAGGACATGATATCCTTAGCCTTAAGTTTAAATTGTCGTTTGGCACATTTTAAATTATTTCTGGAAGAAATAGATAAATATTTCAAATTGAAATAGATAATTTAATAAAATGTTTTTGTTAAAATACGTATTAACTTTTACGAAAGTGTTCTATAAACAAATATTCCGCGTTAAAAAAAAGTTTTATGTTATATTTCTTAGCGATAATCGGCTATGACCATCGGGACGGATCGCTGGGCCGCAGATCAGGAACAATCGTGAAATTATAAGTGTTGTCTACTGCAATAACGTCCTTTCACCGCGAATTTCATTTTTTTAAACCGGATACCGAACGGGTTTATCTTACGCATGTATATACATACACACATACGTACATCAACGTATGTGTGTATGTAATGAAATAAACATTAAGTTAATCCATCCCACGGCAAATTTACGAAAGAGAAAACCCTACCCAATACTATACAGTAACTGTACCTGTAGTATCACGCGTTTGATGTTAGAAGTATGCTATTAGTGTTCGTTGCGCAGTTGGTCGAAACCATGACCACTTTATTGAACTTCAGTTGCGAATCGTCAAGTGCAAAAGTTAATAGTTTTTACCTACGACAGCAGTTATAGTAAAATTAATTTTTATTATCATGTGATATATTTTATATGTTATTCTTAAACGTTTTATCGTGATTTTAACTATTTAAAAGTGAGTTCTACGAAAACAATTTATGTACCTAATATGTTTCTTAAATATTAATAGATATAACAATAAGAAACAATCGTAATAAACTATTCATATGCAATACACTGATTGTTAAGCGTTAAGCGAAAAACAAGAAAGTTAAATAGTAATGTTTTATGATTAATGTTTTTCTTTAAAGTTAACAAGTAGGTACAAAGTAGGTGCGTATATTTACTTAATTATAAAACGACTTAATAGACGCAATACATACATGAATACGTTTTATTTATATCAATAATTTATAAGATATAATGATAATTAACAGTAGAATAATTTATTCTTTATCAATATAATAATATTTTTGTACCCAGTTATTATTTTATACGTAAAAAGCTGTGCGCCCATGATACCATTTCTAAATTTCTTGACCCACAACTTGTATCCCAGTTTTATTTTATGCTTATACACAGTAGGCAGCCTATTCAAAAGTATGTGTAAGTACTGTGTATTATAATAAATTAATAAGCAATGAGCTTATCTTGGAAATGTTTAATCCGTTGACTGTTCTCAGTCATGGTTTTATATAATTAATTATTTATAATTATATTATAAACTTTTATATGATTGGGTATGTATAATAAGTCTATAAAAAATAACAATACCGGCAAAATTATAATACAATAATGAAAATTATGTTTAATTTAAAATTGTGAACTTATTATGCTATATCTGAGAATCAAAATATATTAAAAAAAGGTGGTGGTGGTCGTCTTGTAACCTATTTTAACATTTACATTGGTTAAATAATAATATTGTATTTATAACTTAAAAATTTGATCATTTAAAATGATCCCATCAAATTTTTTTACTGGTGACTAAAATGAAGATAAACCAAAGGAAAATGTATCAATTTTGTTCAGTAAACAATTCGTGAAAATAAATTAATATAGTAAAATCTAGGACAAATAAGGTTTCTAATATCGATGTGTCATGACATACAGACATAACATCCATGAATAGATTTTTGCCATAGGCCATCAATATCTATGCGTAGGATACCTGTAGGAGAAATATCGCATTGATGACGTTCATCATAGTTGAGTATAGGTACTCTATCACAATATAAACGCAACATCTATAACTGCGGGATACTAATAATGTTTATGAATGAAATATTAATGCACGATGGGTTATTTATGGTTGTTTTTCTTTCAGGTCAAAGACACTTAAAAATGTCTTTGTTAGCCAAACGGTTTTTGAGTTCAAGAACAATATCTTGCCGTGCCAAGTCTACTGTGCTTACAAGTATATCGCAAGATGATGTGGAATTTGCTAAAGAATATTCGGAACTACCGGGTCCTAAGTCATTACCATTATTGGGAAATAGTTGGAGATTCATGTCATTTATCGGTATGTTTAACATCGAGGATATAAATTATAGTGTTTTTGTGTTTAATTAGAGTATTTAAATAGTTGTAATTTTAAAATACTTTGTACGATTATTTAATGACTATTACACTGAGTTTACTAAAATCATTTTTACCATGAATTATGATTTGAACTCAGAATTGTACTTACACGTAAAAAAAACAAGATTTCTACATGTATATTGAGATCTATAAGCAATTATTTAATGTCATTAATAATAACATATTTATATTAATCGATTAATAAATAACACTGTAAGATCACAACCAATGCACGCATTTAAATTAAACAACATTTGTATTAAACGCATTGATATAATGTTGCCAACGGAATTAAATAAAAATAATTTTTAATTTCTAAAACCAGCCGACCTAACCATCAGTCTTACTGGCTACATATAAAGTCGTGCAGGTATAAATGACTTTGATTTTTTAGTCTAATATTGTATATTTGTATGAATATAGGTGACTACAAAGTTACAGAAATCGATAAACTTTCGCTGCGGTTATGGAAAGAGTACGGAGATATTGTGAAAATCGAAAAAATACTCGGAAGACCCGATATGGTATTTCTATACGATGCAGATGAAATCGAAAAAGTGTTCAGAAACGAAGAACTCATGCCACACCGACCATCTATGCCATCATTAAATTATTACAAGCACGTGTTGAGAAAGGATTTTTTCGGTGAACTAGCCGGTGTTATAGCTGTGTATGTTTACACATTATGCATTCACATAATACTATCTTTGAATAATGGATTGAATAACCATAATATTTAATACATATGATTAATATAATATAGAAATAAATAATACATAGGAATAGCCTATAGGTGTAAAATATTTATTTGATGATTAGTTTTAGGTCACACGCATCTTCAATCCGCGAGCGGAAAACTAAAGATACTACTTATATGTTACATGTTATAGGAGTATTGAATTTAGATTTTCTCTAACGGTACTCTATATGTTTTAGACATGGCCAAAAATGGTATGAATTCAGGACTAAAGTACAACAACCTATGCTGCAGCCAAGGACGGCAAAGTTTTACATTGGAACTATTGAAGATACAGCAATATCCTTTGTCAACAGGTTAGCGAATTATTATTGTGTACCAGCTATTCAGGCTATTCTATCTTGGACATTAATTTGTCGAAATCAATTGTATATCAATATGTAATAATATATAATATATAACGTAACAGTAAAATAATAATGTAGTATAATGGTTGGTATGATGAGATATTTCAGGATTTCACTGGTTTAAGAACCCTACAACTTTTTAAATTTTATTCAAACTTAAAATGTGCAGTTACAACAATAATATTTCTTGAATGGTTAAGGTTATTTTCTTTGATATCAAATATTTATATTAAACTATTAGTTTTTAGAAATTACTTACTGTATATGTAATTATATAAAATACAGTTGTTTTTTTGTAGAATAAAAAAGATAAAAAACAAAAATCAAGAAGTTCCCGATGATTTCTTAAACGAAATTCATAAATGGTCACTTGAATGTAAGTGTATATATATTTAAAATTATTATCCACTCAAAAATTAATGTTTTTATATTTTTAGCTATAGCCAGAGTAGCTTTAGACCAAAAACTTGGATGTCTTGAAGATGAACATACAGTCGATTCAGATACACAAAATTTAATAGACGCTATAAACATATTTTTTGCTAATGTTCCAGTGTTGGAGTTAAAAATACCATTTTGGAGACTATTTAGTACACCAACTTGGAGAAAATATATAAAAGCGTTGGATACTATCACCGAGTAAGAAATAATAATCCATTAAAATCGAAACCTATACTTTCAAATCTGAAATGCCATTGAATGTAGAATAAATTTATTATATAATCAATGACTCATGGAATTATATGTAAAATGTATTAAAAAATAAGTTATATCTATCTAATTATGGTTAATATTCTATTCTAATAAGTGTGTATATGTCATTAATTATTTTATTAGTACATATTAAGAATTTATAATTATATTCATCGATTATTAATATTTGATATTTTATTGTAATCAATAGCGTGACATCCAAACATATAAACCGATCAATGGATCAACTTTTGTCTCAAAAATCATTTCGTCCTGATAGTCAATCATCTTTATTACAAAGAGTACTGAGTTTAGATCCATCAAATCCAAAATTAGCACAGATTCTTTCATTAGACATGTTTATTGTTGGAATAGATACGGTAAATTTATTCGTATTTAAATATTTATGTCTATTAAAATTAATAAATATGTATTATTTATGTAATTTTTTAGACTTTTAGTGATATTTTTTTTAACTTGAATCTAGTTATATATCCAGGAAAATATTGTTCTGAAAACGTTGGTAGTATACTTGATACATCATAGTGATAATTATAATATCGGATTCGGATAAAACGATTTATTAGTTACCAACTATAATTTTTTAGTTAGGTCAGCTTACATTGAATTCACGAGAAAGTATATACTTTTAAGTACTTTTCTTGATTATTTTAAAAATTAAAAATAAATAATATAGGAGGAAATTAAATTAACTATGGAAAAATACAATGCACTAATTGAATAATATTTACCTCGATATGTAACCGGGTTCACTTTGAAGAAATAATTCCATAATTACGCCAGAATAATTTCTTTTTAGACTTCTGCGGCTCTTGCGTCAATTCTTTATCAGTTAAGTCGAAATCCAGAAAAACAAAAGAAACTCAGAGAAGAAATACGAATGGTACTGCCAAATGCCGATTCTAAACTGACTTCTGAAAAACTCGAACAGTTGCAATATCTAAAAGCGTGTATAAAAGAAACATTAAGGTTATTGTAGTACTTATATTTATTTGTGTAATTAAATAGTAAAAGTAACTTCCCACCAAAATATATAGTTGTACAGTGTACATACGTAACTTGTATCTATAATTTGTTTGTAGGATGTATCCAGTAGTTATTGGAAATGGCCGTTGCATGACCAAAGAAACAGTAATAAGTGGATATAAAATTCCAGAAGGAGTAAGTTATATTGTACATCTATATTAAATAATATTACGTGTTTAAAATAAATATATACAAGGAATAATTAGGTAAAATGCACTTAGATTATATACATGAACAAATGCCAATATGTATTATTGTTTCAGGTACAAGTAGTGTTTCAACATTATGCTATTAGTAACAGCAGTAGATATTTTTCTCAACCAGAGCAATTTTTACCAGAAAGGTGGTTAAAAGGTAGTGGATACAAACATCATCCATTCGCTAGTTTACCTTTTGGTTACGGAAAAAGAATGTGCTTGGGTCGCAGATTTGCCGACTTAGAACTCCAAACAGTTGTAGCAAAAGTATGTATAATAATATTAATAAATTATAATTATATATTTTGAGTGTTTTTAAGTATAATAAAATTCGTCTTTTTGTTCAAGATTTTTCAAAATTTTGAAGTTCAATACGACCATGGTGATTTGGAATACACTGTCCATCCAATATACATGCCGGACGGCCCATTAAAGTTTAAAATGGTAGAAGACTAAAGCAATTGTATCAAAACGTATTATGTTAATTGTTATAAATTGATGACTGATTGTTCTTCAATTTTTTTTATTTAATTTCGTAGCCAAATATATTGTATGACATTATTTTTCTAATTATTTATTTATAAATTATATTCAATCAATTATGATCAATATTTATCTATTTACTATTGTAAAATGTCTCAAATGAACAATTATTTATTATTAATCGAATATTTGTCCCTCGTGGTTCGATATAAGTTTAATCCATCTATCTATATACATAAAAGCAAAAGGTCACTCATTCACTAAATACGTCTAACTTTTTGAATAATGCAACAATATATGCATTTTTTCCTTTTCATTTAAGGAAACCCTTTTTTCTTCATCGAAATAAACGCGCTTGCATGATACGTTTTTATGGTTCCACTTTGAACTTGAACAAAACAAAACTATCATATAAATAGTTTATGGTCTTTGCGTACCTATGTATACTACTGTAGGCAGGGCCATTCTTAGAACTTATGGGTGTGGGGAGGGGGGCAAATTATTATTGCGAGGCACTCTTATAGTTTACACTATCTACCTAAGTCCTTAATAATTTGATAAAAACAAAAAGTTTTACTATACTTAAAACTTTTTAATTTTCACAATTACGAAAAAGTAAATTATACATTTTATTATATTAATTCATTTGAATCATTAAATTTGTTAATTTTATTAATAAATTTACAAACGAAAAAAGGGAAAGTGATTTTGACTAGAGTAAGAACTAGAAAGGATACTTTGCTTGGAAACCAAATTTTCGATACATACATCACCACTTACAAAAAAAAAAATGCAGTCACTAAGTTTCCGTCGAATTCAGCGATAAAATTATTTCTAAAAAAGGATTGAACAAATATTAAGAATGATTTAATATATTCTCTAATTAAATGTAAATAATATATTAGTGTGTATAGTAATATATTATGACCGTAATCAAAATATTATTGATAATCAACAATCTCGAAATTTTGCGGTGCAACGGATTTATTGTGTGATACTTTAGTTCGATTTTTCACTTTTGTTTTGGAAGGTACCCAACGTATTTGTACACAGTATATTTATACGAGTATATTTTCAATAACTAGTATTCATTAAAAAAAATATGTCTGTGTTCTACGATATTGATCTGTAAGTGTTTAGTTTGTTATTGTATTAATGTTCGGAAAGTGCCCTTCATTAAATATGAGTACAGTGGAACTTACTTTCACTTAATTTTGTTCCTTTTTTTTATTTAATCTATATATATTTGTCTCTTTTTAGTAAATTTCCGATTTCCTACATATCATGATGTAGTATAATAATATAACAATATATTATTTTATAATTTTTATAACTAAAATATTTGTTTAATAATTTCTTTCTAAGATATATTTAATTTTCCAAAACATAAATATTTTATGTAATAATAGTCTTAGTGCCAACTACAATATTGTTCAAACATCACGAAAGAGGAAAATTTAAAAATAATATATGAGAAATATCTTTGTTTTTTAAGTAATAATAAGTTGAACTTATATCAATATACATTTACATCCCACTTACTAACTTGTTATTAAATCACATGTCTCCAATAGACATTTCAATGTTCGTATCGGTGAAGCTTTTTCTTCTGTAGCCGATATTTCTGCTGGTGTCCCATAAGGTAGTATCCTTTCCCCTATCCTCTATAATATTTATGTCTCTGACTATCTTACTGCATCTAATACATTGGTTGATGATTACGAGGATTATAAGGTCATATTATCTATTCACTATGACCTCTCCGTAGCGG
Source organism: Periphyllus acericola (assembly GCA_949715065.1). NCBI lineage: Eukaryota > Metazoa > Arthropoda > Insecta > Hemiptera > Aphididae > Periphyllus > Periphyllus acericola. Next base: position 9,236,591 of record OX454269.1, on the reverse strand, counting down.
TACAAAATCTTCAATCTCACCTCACTCTCATGGAAAAGTGGTACACCGACTAGAGATTTAAAATTAATCAATCCAAATCTATACATACAATGTTCACCTTTCGACTCGCCCCCTGTTCTGATGTCTTTATTTATGGCACCCTAACTCCAAATGTTCTAAATGTTAAATATCTCGTTCTAATTCTAGATAAAGGATTGACCTGGGCTCAACATACTAAATCCAATAGATCAAACTTATACCCATGTCGCCGCCCACTAAAATATCTTATCAACAATTATAAACATACACACATAAATACTAAACTTCTTATTTACAAATCTTTATTAAAGGCTATGTGGACATATGGCCTTTAGCTCAAGGGAAATACTGAATAGTCTAATTTAAACAAAATCCAATACTTTCAAAACATTGCACTACGTAATTTATTAAATGCCCCTCCATACGTTTCTAACCACACTATTCATACAGATCTTAATAATAATTATTAAATCTAACAGAACACCCTTTTCGTGTTTTTGTTTTTAGGAAGCCTGCATGCGAACATAAATTGGTGAAAACGTTGATGATCACCAAGAAATGTTGCAAATGTAAGCAATTTAAGTGGCCATGGTCCAAAGCAGTGGGCTGCATCAGTAAGTATTTATAGCCGGTTACGCTCAAAGTTAGTTTTGATACCAATTATTCTCTAACCATAACTGTAATATCTTGTTGTTGCAGGATGCATGAAGGTCTGGCATCGGGAATGTCGGCCGGATTCCGAGAACGTCAAGATCGAGGGGCAAAAGTGCGTGCTGGTTGAAACGAGGACTGACGAGTTGGTCCCGGAAAAAAATTCAGTCACCGGGGTGGTTTCGGCGAACCGTACCATTTTTAACAGCCCCCGCCTGCAACCTGTAGGGACCTACCATAAGGTTGACCTCGATTGTACCTCTGGAATGTGCCTTGAATGGTTCATTTCAAGAAAATCTAGTCCAATTCCGATGCATCCCATCAAATGGCCAAAACGTCTAACGCAAACCTTTCCGGTTGAGGATGTGGCCAAAGTGCTGCAGGCCGTTGAGACGGAAAAGGTGTAAATACCTTCGTCCGTGGACGTTTTTCTGGCAATAGCAACTTTTTTCATTTAACGTGCAATAAAATAATTCTTATTTCATTAAATAAACCAATACCATCAATCGGCTACCTCAATCCATATATTTTATGTCTTGACTATAAGTCTATATTGTATATAAGTGTTTGTCAGTGATATCCGTAAATCCATTTACGTTGTTGCCACTATAATTGCAAGTGCTCTTAAAATGCTCAAAGACCGGTTCATAGACCCCGCAAGAGCGGATCTAGAAGTAGGTGTTGTGCCAGCACATTCGTATGACAGCATATTTTATAGTACTATTAAATATGTATACGTAACATATTATATAGAATTTTATTATTTGTCAATGTGGAAACCGTCGGTTGTTCCGCATTTTTGGACATAATTACCGACGGTGTTCGCACGGACTCTGCGGAACGAAGGAGTCAGTCGAGCCTTGAGACATCAACCAGTATAACCTTTTCAGTACATTTATCTTTTACTTTTACATTGAATTCTTTCCTGTCATATTTGTGTAACGTTATTTTAATAATTTAATTTATCCAGTTTCCATAATTCGTGTACGTTTAATCGTGTTAACCGTAAGTAGCGTCTTGGTCACTACGAAGGTATTATCAATGAGAGTTTAATTAATGAGTCATTAAAATTTTGAATGGTCTATTAGCTTTGATAGGTAAATAAATTACACGTTAAAAAATTGACTCAAGTTGGTAATTTGAAAGTTACTCACGTAATAGTATATTATTACTATTTAAAAAAAAATGGTGTACACATTAATTAAGTTCAACTAATAATAAGATTGAACATCCCACAGTACAAATGTTGGTAGTTGAATGCAATTATTGATAATATCAATATGTTATTTAAATATTCGGTGGATAATTTTAGACTTGTACCTACAGTTTAAAAAATTAACATTACTACCACAAACGGAACTACAAGGTGGACCAAGGCACAAAAAAAACGGACCATTATAAAAATTAATGATATACATACATGTAAATATAATGCATCAAAATTGATTTTCATTTACTTTTCCGGTATAACTGCAAGTTGTGTTCAAATTAAGTCTCCGAGATAATTACTACGTTCTTATCAAACAATATTCCTAAACTCTGGATTTTAAACCACAACACGTCAACATAGGTAATATTTTGGACTATCGTCGATCAATAAATTATAGCTGCAGTGAAATTACTATTACTCGTGTAAGACACCTTTTACATGGACGAAAATTATGAGATGAAAAAGATGCATCGAGCGAGTGACTTTGTGTATGGAACCCATATTTTTTTTATAATAAAATAGTGACGACAAAAAAGTCACGTATGAAGTGGCACACTCAAATGTACGACTCTATAGTACCGCCTACGGGCTACGATGACTACCTACATCGTATATTCTTCGTACGGTGAGTAGTAACAACAAAAACAAAATAGGCCTTCTCAGAGGTCCTGTCGGACAATCTCCGATCTAAATGCCGTAAAAAAACGAGTCGAAAATGTCAAAACCCCAAAGATAGGAAGTGACCATTGCACGTCCGTTAAGGCCCTCATACACGGATCAAAAAAATTTGCGCAAAAACACGGTTGTGCAAACACATGTACATACACGTTCAAATACGGCCTTGTGTGAACCTCAGTACCTAGTCACTAGTCAGTACTCAGTACGTTTTGGTATGTACGTAAAAACAATGTCCAGAATCCTCTGTCTTCGTCGTTTTTAGTCGCCATACTGATTATTGTTAAAAATACTAATAATAATAATAATAATGATTAATATTTTGATTAGCAGCACTTAAAAAATAAATAAAATTCTTTAATTGAAAATTTACCATAAAATTTTAAATAAACACAATAAAATCATATAACCACTACTGACGCTTGTAAAACATTGCGACATAGACGTTCAAACCGTTTATCCAGTCACCAAGCGTTGCACAAAATGTTTCGGTCTCGACCGAAAACCGCAAGCACGGTTCGCGCAAGCATAGTGGTTCGTGAATGCCTTTACATATAAAAAAAATAGTGGTAACAATATCTAAAAATAATTATTATCGATTTCGAAGTGGCGAGGATACGCGTTATCAGCCAGTATCATAAAATAGAAGCACAGATTATCTAATTTGTGATAACACTGAATATTATTGATAACAGCCGCATATTATTCGAATGATAGTAGATTACAGTCCATCGTTTCCTGCGCGTCCGTGCGGTGCACACATTGTAAATATTATTCTTGTGTTAAAATATTTTTCTTGTCAACATCCAGTCCGTTCAACATAACGTTGTTTAACGTTTGTCTTTGATTGTTTCCTTTCAAAAATCGACCGATCAATAACCGTTCATCATGTCGTACATGTTGGCGCATTTGTTCAACGGCTGGCAAGTCGATCAAGCGATTCTCTCGGAAGAAGACAGAGTAGTAGTAGGTTCAGATTTTTTTTTACCAACACGTCGGGGTCGATCGTAGCCCGGTTCTCAGCCGGAAATCTTGATCCGATCGTGGTCCACCCACATTGTCGGGCGAACCACCACAATATATTCATTGTCTGATCGCAATACTGTTATCCACAGGTTATTCGTTTTGGTCACGATTGGGATCCGACATGCATGAAAATGGACGAAGTTCTGTACAACATTGCCGAGAAAGTGAAGAACTTTGCTGTTATATATTTAGTAGACATCACAAAAGTACCTGATTTCAATAAAATGTAGGTTCAATTTGATACTACATATAATCATGTATTTATTAATTCTTCTAAAAAATTATTAATGATTCATTTAGGTACGAATTGTACGATCCATGTACAGTTATGTTTTTCTTCCGCAACAAGCACATTATGATTGATTTGGGCACAGGAAACAACAACAAAATTAATTGGGCGCTTGAAGACAAACAAGAAATGATTGATATCGTTGAAACCGTGTATAGAGGCGCACGAAAAGGACGTGGTTTAGTCGTTTCTCCTAAAGATTACTCTACCAAATATCGTTATTAACTTCGAATTTGCATTCTCTACTATTCAGGTTATCCAGAATATTGTGTATATATGTAATTAATTTTTTTTTTTAAGTAAGTTCTTGTGGTTATTGTAAAACCATTCAAATATTTTTATTTTTATAAAAGAAAAATACATTTGTTGATACTATTTACTAGCTGACCACATTTATTACTTTAAAATTGTAGAAATAAATGTAAATTATTCAAAAATTAAATTTAAAATTAATGATTTTTAGAATTATCTTATCTACCATTTTTTATTCAATTGAATACATGAAGATGAAGTATAATATTGTGAACATTTTTATCTCTAGCAAATAACAGTTATTGTAAGTTTGGTTCTGTAAGAAGTTGTTTTTTTACTTTGCTAGTTTATAAATTAAAATTATTTTACATTGATATGGAGTTATTTACTTTAAAGTACAAACATTTTTTAATTTTAAGTAGGCATTGTTGTAAAGATCAAATTTCAATAACTCTAAATAAACCAATACTTAATAATGTACTTACGTAAAATATAATACTTACAGTTCACAGATATCTTTGTTTATTATTTTCTATGAACATTTTGAAGATTTTGTTTTGTTCGCCTAAATCAATTTTCACCTGGGACCTTCTTATTTTAGAATTTGTCTTAAAGTCTAAAATTTTATGAACTATAAGCATAATAATTCCAATTGTATCTATGTTTCTTTTAGTTAGTAGTTTAAGTACTTAAAAATGTTTAATAACAATAATCAGTATAATTTCAATTATATTTATTTTTCTTCTTATTTTTTTGATTCTTTAAATGTTAATTTTCATAGCTAGTAATAATTAATAACACAAAATATGTCTACATTATCTCAGTTTATATTATGGCTGAATGATACATTACATGTGGGGTGGTGAACTTATTGCGCATTGGTCAAATTTCAACAGTATGCCAAAAAATAGAATTTCTTTAAATTATTTCATTTGATATCCAAATTGTATCCGCTAATATGTTATTACTTATTAATAATTTATCATATGATTTTATATTAACTTAAGCTTTTTGTTGTATTTTCTGTGCTGAGCCCATATGAGGAAGTAAATTATTAATAAATAAATCAGTAACTTAATTTTCATTCTAAAAAGATTTAATTTTTTTTTGGGGGGTCATGTAAACAATTTTCAAAAATTTGGCACCTAACCGTCCTAACCCATAAAAAGCCACTGCCTACCTTAGATCTTATACGTATGTGCGTATGTTGTATAAAGTGGTCATAGTGGCTCAAAATAAGTGGAAAGATCAGTGGTGTAAATAGCAGGGCGACTGGAGGTGCATAGCACCAATAGGGTTATCGTTTAGAAAAAATTGAGCCCCATAATTGGTAGAACTCTATAGGTCTTAAAAGTAAATTTGAGAGTAGGCAATGGACAATAATAGCCAAAAGGCAGAAATGTAAATTCTCTTTGATTATACAGGGTACATATTATATACACTACACCTAAATAAGTTCCGATTAAATATTTGATTTTGTCAAAATAAGTCTGTAGTCACTTTTTTTGCGATATTTAATGTTATTTTCATTCTCAATTATACATGAGGTGCTAATATTTCTAGGTAACAAAAACAGGTTCAGCTATGGAGGATGGTTCCAATGGCCATGTGGAAACAATCAAACAATAGCGTGAAAAGTTTTCATCTACGATTATATTTTAGAAGGGGTAAGGTGGTAGGAGCACCACAAAACCTAGTCGCGGCACTGCGAGGGATGCCCCCACGTTCCATGCTTTTCATATCGATTTAATTTTTAAACGTATATATACATTTAAATATGTACATTTTGAACAAGACTATGAGAAAGGATAAAATATAATGTAAATCGAATTAAGTGAAGGGATGCCATCCCCTCGTAATCGTTGCAACTTCGACCGCTGTACGTAGGTCAGTAGGTGTATGATTTAAGGACGGTGCTCACAACTCGGTCCTCACCGCTCGCACGAATGTCGTTTGACGTTTATCAATTTTATCAAAGTCACTATTGTCACCATTGCGTTATCATTGTTTTTATTTTTTATCGTACACGGAAATGTGTACCGTGTAGAGTAGAATAGTGAACCGTAGTAATATTATTCATGTTCTGTGGTATTATGCAGTTCAGCAAACCCGGTGTATACACTTTGTTACACGTTTCATTCAAATGTTTTACAAAAATTATGTATGCAACCGATTTAATTTTGTTTTGAACGGCCGTTTATCCTCAGCAATCCAACACTAACGTTTGCTCGACGAGTACGGTTTGCGATTCCTTTCAAACGAAAAATTCAAACAATATTTTCTATTTTTTAACGATAATCCCCAACCCGCCGATGGACATGCAGTGTATTGCGAACATATGTTGAAACACTTGCCGAAACGACGGTTCTGTCAGTACAGAGTATAACTGCTCGTTAAATTCTCAAAAAAATGGACGTAAGTTGTTTGTTTACCGATTTGTACTCATTTTCTATTGGTGAAATTGTCAAGTCTACAGCTTGCACATTATTTAATTGTTTTCATCTGTTGCACAGAGTACTGCTATGGAACAGAAATTGAACAGCAAGGCTGCAGCTCTCACTGTATTAAGTGAAGAACTGGAGAAGTGCCGAATAGAACGTGATCATTTGAAAATCATTTTAGAAAATAAAATGTTGCATAATACTTACAATAGAGTAAATCATTGATCTTCCTAATTGGATTAATACTTAAAAGGTGTGTTTTCATTTTAGAACTACCAGTTGAATTATGATAAACTTGTTAGTCAACTAAGAGAAGAAAATAAAGTATTAAGGTTGGAAGCAGATAATGTTAGCCAAAAATTACGTGAAGCTCAAGGGGACAACCAAGTGAGATTAAAAAGATTATGAGATTTTTTAGGATAAAAAAACATTTTTATGTTCCTTATGGATTATAATATTGTTTCAAAATTAATTTCAATATTTATAAACACAGTAGAGCGTCAATTATCTAGTTGGGACCTCGGGGGTCGCAGATAATCAAACAATGATAAAAAATATGCAATGAACAAAAATTTAAATGTTGTATATAATTAAAAATAAAACTAATGTTCTGGATGTATAACATACTAATATAATATGATATATAAGTAAAACATGTATTTATTAAAAACAATGTTTGTACAAATTTTAAATAAAAAATAAAATTACATACTTACACATATTTTTGTATTTATTAAATATATATTTTATTTAAAATAAAAATTAATTTTTTTTTCACTGTAACTTGGTTCTATTACGAACCAACTAAATTTAAGATAACATATCTATATTAAAGTGAGCCATAGTATATAATAATAAGAATAATCCTGAATTTCAAACAATAAAATTGGAATTTTTAAATGACTATACATCAATTTTGTTTTGCTGATAATTGACTCTCTTCTGTACTGTTTAACTGTTTAATCTAGTTTAATACTTACTGTTTTGCATATTACTAGAGTTGTCTTAATGATTTTTAATTTTGTAACAAATTAATTTTTCTTCTATAGTAAATTTTCATTTTTATATGCTTCAATTTTTATTTTATTACCATGTTTTATTATTTATTTAATCCTGAATACAATATTGCATATTAGACTTCAGTTTTCTTCAAAATTGTAAAATTGTATTACTTGTTTACAGGTATTGAGAACTGGTGGATTTGTAAAAGATTGTATTAATACTATCTTAACAAGTACAGATAGCAAAGAAGAATTGGTGAAAAATTTAGAAATAATACATTCAAAAGTATGTATTTTATATTATTATCATGTAAATATCAAATTATTAAATATTTTTGTTTTAATTTTTAGTATCGGCAACTAAAACTTGATTTTGGTTTATTACTGGATGATAAACAAGAATTAATCACAGAAAGAGATGGATTTCGCAATAAGATACGGCGGTTAAATTACGAACTAGCTGCCTCATTAAAAGCCAATAAAAATCAATGTGTTTTAGATATTGATAGTATATTATTTGAAAACAAGTATGTACTATGAATCAGATTTATTTAACTGTACTTAATAAAATAAATAAATCAATTGCATGATATTTAGGTATTTAAATGAAAGATTGCAGTTAGAGATCGCTGAAAAGGAAATGATTAAGAAAACAAATTCATTATACCAGGTTTATGTCCCTTACAGCTTCTTACGGTACTAGTTTTGATTGTAGAATGGTTTATATTGTACAGTTGACAAGTTTATGATGAAGTATTAGGATATTTATCTGTGTATTAAATTAATGTAGTATTTCACATGGGTTTTGGTTTCAGTTTCATGCATTTTGATTATGCTTGTTTTATTTTTTGCTTTTTCTTAAATGGCTTACCTGTGATTACGGTTTTATGTAAGTTAAAAACTAATAAATTACGAAACTATTATTTTATAGTAATTAAATGTTTTCTGCTTTTAAATATACTTTTTATTATACTTATTAGTCATTACTCATTACACTGCAGTCCTTAATATAGAAATCACTTGTAAATGAAAAAAATTAGTATTTTGAATATGAATGCATCATGTTGTAGACATGTTATTAGTATCATTTTTTTGCAAACATACAATACATTTATTCCTATAAGTTTGAAAGTAATATTTTAAAAACTAAAATAATTATATTACCCAGTTAAATTTATTTTTTTTATTTTCGAGTTTAGTATCATAAATTTAAAGTATAAAAATAAAAAATTATGATGATAAAACATAAACATTAATGTTTGATATAAATTATTTAGTATACAATTGGGTTATTTAATACCAATTAAGAAGTGGTTATAATTCTTGTTTTAAGTTTTTACTACACGCATATACAAATTATAAGAATTGTTTCTTCATTAATAAATATAATTTAAATGTAATTTTTCAAATCAAGAAAATATATTGACTTTATTACCAATTTTTGTTACTATTAGTTATGTTTTGGGGATTTTGGATACCGTAATAGCTGAGTGCTAAGATTTTTTATTTATTTGTGTGCATATTTTAATTTAATTACCAAAATTATTATCTATTTAATATTTGATTTACTATTTTAGAATACATCAAACGAAGAAACTCTTTTATGTGGTAATAATTCAATAGCGCGAAAAGTAGTTGCTTGCAAACAGAGTGAGTTGTATTATTCTTAATAGTAGTATTTTTATTAAAATAATAAAATTTTAATTTTAAATAGTGCAACAAATTTTGGAAACTGGAAATGTTCAAGCTTTGTTTTCAAACAGCACAACATTTGCAGATTTAAGAAAGTTATGTCAAACACTATTTGAAGCGTTGCAAGATAAGACTATAGCTTTCAATCATCAGAAAAAAACTAATAAGTAACTTATTCATCGCTTGGATTTTATTTGAACAATATTGATGTTATTTTAATTTAATTAATTTTGTGTAGAATATTAGCAAAACGATTGGAAGACTTAGAAAAACGGTTAAAAACAATTAACCAGGGAGAAGCCATCATGTCACCATCACAGATTCTATTGAACGAATGTGCGAATATATCTGATGAAACTGAAACTGATATAGAAACAAGTTCTATTGATGGTTTGTAAACTATGTATAGTATATATGTATATTTTCTGAATAGTATGTACTATTATCTTTATAACTTGTATTGCTTAATTACTATATTGACTCTGTCTGTACATGGTTTTGTACGTAAATTGTATTCTATATTATGTTCACGTGCCTATTGAAAACTCAGCTATTATATTTAAAAGGTTTTTTATTACTACAGTTGAATTTGTTGATTTTACGAATTCTTTTGTTTTTTGTATCTATAATCAAGCCCATACGACATTATACAAATTGTGCACTAATAAAAGAGTGCAATTCTGATGATTCAACATTTTAATTCTTTGTTATTGAAGAGTTTTTGGCTGAACAATAATATTAATTGTTTTCTATCTGATCCATACTCATAATCAGTAGCGTACATACGGGGGGGGGGGGGGGGGTTTGGGTTCAAACCCCCCCAGGACCAAAAAAAAAAAATGCGATATTATTGATGAATTTCTTATTAATTATCATCCGTGTATACACGAACCCGGACAGACAATATGACTATTGAGTAAACACTATACTTTACCAACAACAAAAAAAGATTTCATAACGAAATTATGGTTGCCGTATATCAATCAAAATAGGCACTTGATCGTACATAGTCAGTTTATTGCATATTAATATTTTCATTATCTAGACCGACTCGATCAGACAACGGAGGTAAAATCGATTACGTTATAATCGTTGAATTTCTCGTGAGCGACAATAATACGGTGAAATGGATTCTATTTTTATAGCACTATCGTAAATGACCATGTTAAAATATTTAATTATGAACTATAATTTCGTTCATTTTGTTCTATTCTGGCTTCTGCCGTTGGAGAAGTTTATGTCAACAACCATTCTTTGAACTCCATAAACCAGTATTTAGTTAAGATTAATTTGAATTTATAACATTAAAATTAAAACATTAAACGTTTAAAATATTAAAATGAATTATAAATACACAAGGCTGATCGAGTTAATGATTTTTTTTTTAACTCAGTTAAGTTAATATGCATACACATATAGTATATATTGTATTTTTAAGTACATAAGTTACCTAATAAGTAATAACTAATAAGTAATAAATAATAATAAATAAGTATTATATATTTTAGTTGTCTTTCAAACAGATATTATTTTTATTATAATCACAATTATTATTATCATTATAATTCGATTTCGATATATTTTAGGTTTTGAAGTTAAAATAAATAGTAATCATGCCTGAAAAAAAACAATCGAAAATACAATCATTTTTTTCAAAACCACATTCAATAATGAATTAATTGTCAAATTCATTGAATGCAACTCAAACAGTTATAAGTTCCTCTAGTTCCTCATTAGTCATTACCATCAACTGTATCTGTATCTGATACACATATCACTCAGTTCACACCTTCGACTACAGATATTAATCGTACATCTTCCAGTTATAATATTTTTGACATTGCACATTACACAAATAAATTGTTAAAGCAAAGTGAAACAGAAGAAATTTTGAGCATAATTTGGGTCCCTGATATTAATTACAATTTTCCTATCAAAATATGATAGAAATAATTGATACATAATTGATTGTTAGGAAAATAGGTAGTTTTAAAGGGAAGGTTTTAGTGTTGGTTATTTTTTTTAAACCCCCCCCCAGATCAAATTTGAATGTACGCCACTGCTCATAATAAATCAGGTTTTCCAACATGTTCGAGGTCACATACGGCTATGTGAGAAGTATGGATTTTCCAAATTAAGTCATTAGTAGCGATCGCTTTTTTTGCTTTGTTGATGGTGTTTGCAAAGGCAAGTTGCACTGGAAACTGCAGTTTAAATTTGATTGGCAAATTTTTTGGTTTGTTGGGATGCGTGCAAACAGTACATATTTTTCTTTAAATTTTCCATTTAATATTGTGACATTGATGATATTGTTCATCATCTTTTTCACTGAAAACCTGGTACCGTGTTGCAAAGTTGTGGTCTATTGATGTTTTGGAAAATAATGATAGACACCCCAATTTTCAATGTTAAAATATGTGGCAACATGTCTAATTAATTAAGCAACGGTTTCACATTTAGATGTGAAACAGAAAATCAAGAACAAATTTTAATCTTGACTGAAGACAAATTTTGAGTTTTTGAGATTTTGTTTTATATTTTTAAAAATATTTAAATTATTTAAATTACATTGCTTTACATTTTTGTATTATAATTTTTCAGAACCAAGTCCTGGTACAATTTTCGAAGATGATCCCGCAATTGAGTGTAAGAGTTTGTAAAAAAATTATTATATTAGAAATGTTCCATATTTTTTCAGTTCAGTTTTGGTTTCCAAAATTAGACTGTTGATTTTTAAAATAAAACAAATTATTTTTTTATTGTTATTTCGTTTGTCATACAATTCCAATTTTACATTTTTCCATCTTGGTTATAATAAAACTTATAGCTTACACCATTAAACAAATATGTATGAGTAGGTTTTGAAAATGTTTGTGTTATTATTATTAGAATTAATTAATTAAATTCTGTTGGTTTGTAATGAATACATTCAGTGGCAATTGCATTTTTTGATTCTGGTAGTTGCCAATTACATGCATAAAACTAACAAATATAATATATGATAAGATATGTTAATGTATGTACATTTTTTTTCAGGCAATAATTTTGATGAATATCCTAATGAGATGAATACTTTACCAAAAAATCTTCAACAACTTGTTACTGAAGCTATGAAAACAATGACGTTTGAATCATCAACCACAACTTCTAATACTGTTGATAACGGTTGTACTCAGATATAGTGTACCATAGTATAATGTATTGTTAAACTTCACACATTTTATTTTAAAGGACTAATAATTATACGAAACACAGTATTATGAGAATATTTTATTTTTACTAACCATAACATGTAACTTGACCATTGCACTTTTTTTTAATACTAAAATAACATTATTAATTGATTTCAATTCTTTATCACCTGTATAATATAATTTTTTTTTCAAACCAAGTACACCTTTAATTATTTAACTAATATTTTTTTTCTGCCTGCCGGGTCCAGCAAGCGGTACATCTCTTTCTTCCCATAATGTTACACCATCGCAAGCACATATTTTTTTACTATTTTCAAATAAACCAGATGATCTTGCAATAATACCACAAGCAATCCTGAAAAATAGCCAAAAGTTGAAATACATTTAATGGATTATTTTTATGATCTAAAATGGTTATATTGATTAATATATTTATAATATATTTAAATAGTATCAATTTTTTAATTTTTTAAAGAACCATGTATGAAAAGAAAATAATTGATAAATTTGTCAATTAAAGCTAAGTCAATGTTGGATAGTAATATAAGACAATTTTAGGCAAATATCCCTTTGATATGATAATTTTATTTTTCAAGTGGAAAAGAAGAAATAACCCATAAATAAATGTAAGTTGGATTACATTTTTGTTCAACACAATAAGACACGGGAAATATATTATGTTTTTACTTATGAATAATTGATAAATGTAATTATACAGTTCCAGTAGACAGCAACATGGATTAAATATACATAATATTGTCCATATTTTTAAAGTATAATCGATATCCAATGGTAATATTATATCGTAATCACTTGTCATGGTTTTCAGTTTTGTTAATTAATAGAAGAAATATAATGGTTTTTCATTATGTATCCTTAGTAATTGGTCTGGCCAATTAAATTTTACGAATCAACAATTTCAATAAAAGTACAACAATAAAACAAAAATGCATTATTAATCATATTAACATAATTGTATTTATAAATGTATAAGTTATTTATCAAATATTTATGAAATACTGCTCGATTGGAATCATTTCTAATACTATTGTACCTAGAGTTGAAAGTGACATTTCTTCTATAATATTTTAAAATTCAAATTTTCAAGTATCAGGACAATTTATGCTTTCCGTCCGCATACAGATTCTAAAACTTCTTGACTTGTTATCAACAATATTGGTTGTTTCTCAATATTGGGGACCAATAGCCAAAAATAAAAATGAGAAAAATAATAAAATACATAAAATTCTAACAGTGAAAAGATAAAGAGAAAATTGTTCTCATTGTATTTTTTCAAATAAAATGATTTGATCAAAATACTATTTTCAGTTACAATCAATAGACAGTTATTATTATTATTAAGTACCAAAATTAAATTTGAGAGGCCCATTGAAAATTATTGTACCAGGCCCAATCATGAACCAGACCATCACTGTCGAACAGTTTCAATGCCTAGATTCATACCAAAAGTTTTCTGAGTAATCTCAACCATCTTGAGTTTCTACTCAACGTTTAATAAATAATATTTAACTTTTGAAAATATTATTCATAACTTATCATGTTCAGGAAGCACTTATCTTTCCATACTTGTCATGTCTAACTTTAGTGATAATATCAGATTTACTTACGGTACATATAGCATAGATGGTAAATAAAAAATAACTATTAACAATATTCAGAGATTTAAAAATTTTAAAATAAACAAAAAAAATGATGATAATTTTACCTTTTCCCACTGTTTCCATCAATTTCAGATTTATCGATTTTGGTCCTACCACAATCATCTTCATGTTCTGTGATACCAACAGATCGACCAATTAAGTCTGATACATTTATTAATTTATCTTTAAAGTAAAATATTGCTCGTCCTTCTTCATTAGCAGTGATATTTCCTAAATCACCAGTATGCTGTAACAAATTAAAATTTGGTTAACATATTGATGGTAATAATAAATGTTACAATATAAATAAATTGTTATTGTAACGGTAAACATGATATTAAGGATTCTTAGAGCAATACATTCATCTTGGATGTTCAAATAATAATAATAATAATAATAACAAAATAATTTGGTTTAACTGTACCCTATTATTTGGGTCATCAGTTTGATTTCCATGTGGGGTTTGATTCAAATTAAAATGTTCTCCAATACTGGAAAAGAAAAAAAAATCAACAATTAATATGAAAATATTAAAATTATTTATTCAAATCATTCAGACTTTTCACATCCATTAGATAAATCTCCGCATTCATAAACATGAATTCCATGTTTTCCTGGCGATAATCCATCAATTGTACCATCAACTAAACATTCATTTTCATTAAGTTGAACAAATCGGACAATACCATTTATATTTGATTCACTATGACCCGTTGATTTACATAGCATAGCAACAGCAGCTCCCAAGTTCTTGTTATCTAAAATAAAATGTTATTAATATATTATTCTAAAATCAATGATTAGGAAAAACTATTAAAATGAATCAACTCACGTGTACCACTTCCATATCCTTTCAGTACAGCTTTGTTACCAGTTTTCTCAATAGCATCCAGAATTAAGGAAGATGGTAGATCTGTGCTCACAATAACTGTTCCAGTCTCATAAGATATATGTACGTCAGATTTTGAAATTCCATTTTGGTTCAGTTGATCCAGTACTTTATCAGCACAAGATAAAGATGGCATTTGAACGGCGAATTCTAACTATAAATTTATGATAATATTAAATTACTACTTTCAACAACTAAACTCATAATACTCAATTTGACATTGAAAACAAAAAATGTTTATTATAAATATTAATTATTTGAACATCGCAACTTTTAGATGTCACCCCTACAGATTCACCGGCATAGAGCAAAAGCTTCTTAATTTCACTTTAGCACAAGCTACAGTGTTAAAATTGCATGATAAAATAATGTAAATATGTACTTTAGATCACACATCCTCGATTGACTAAGCCCAAAAAATACATACTAATTAATCCACACATAACTTTTCTGTTACAAAATCCACAACATTCCCAATGTTGTTGATCGGTAGACAATGATTTGATGTTCGCACTTTACAACATTTAAATCCAACCGTATCTCTTACCTTTGCAGTCATTTTTGCACTAGGGTGAACAGGATCTAATGATCAACATTAACGTGCAGCGACGCCGAACTGTCTTTTCGAGTACTGATTGACGATTACTAAAACTAGTATTACTAGTGAGTAGAATCACGGTGCACGTTATAGCAACTAACTGGTCAGGTTGGTTATATCGTAGTCACTGAATGGTCGGTGCAGCAATTACTTCCATCCTGTATCCGGTACGATTTCATCAAATTCTGAGACACTCGAGCTCGGATGTCGAACGTCGATACGCAAGAATCGCGAATTACGAATCGAACGCGTCAAGCCGTCAACGGTGCTTATGTAGCTGCGATAAGCGATAAACTGATAACGATTTACCGGTGATAAGCAATACTGTCTATTATTATATAACATTTTTTTATTTTTTTTATAATACTTCTGAGATACTTCAATAATTGCGGCCCAATGGCGCAGATCATTTTTAATTTACTGGGGGCAAACTTTGACAATAACCACCAACCCACCCGGCCGCCCATCCTAATACACGAATCACACGAAGTAGATATGATCTACCAATCATTATTTTTCAAAGTACACTGAGACACGTCTGAGCCACTGTGGCGTAACTGCGTAAGCACACAATTCGTTTTAGTAATATTTTTTTTTTTTCAATATTTAAACCGTACCAATGACATAGGCACATGGCTGGTAATCTTCGGTGTCATAACTCTATAGGCATGTGCGCCCATAAGTTATAATTTCAGGGGTGGACAAACTGGAACCAAGTTTTCCAGTCACTCATTTAAAGACTTATAAATATACATAACATAAATACAAGAGCCGTTCAAATACTATTGAACTATTGAAGTATAATCAGATTCACTACAATGTACCTATCCAGATTATGTATCTATTTAATTTTAGTGTATTAATCTGGAAAATTGTAACTTTTGCTTTTTAAGAACAAATGCGTGTTCATAACTTTTATTTATGTAGTGTAGAGAAGAATCTTCACTGTGATTTTATGTTTTCACTTGTCATTTTTATAACTTATAGGCGATAAAATTATTATAAATTATTTTAAAAAGCGTGCGTCAAGGTTCAATAAAAACAATTTTTAGTGGGTTTTATATTTTCCAGGGGGACATGTCCCATTCACCCCCCCCCCCCCCCATCAAACTAATGGGTGTCCATGACTCTAGGGCTTAACGTGTAAGTCGGCAGAGGCATAAGGTAGATCAGGACGTCAGGTATGTGGTAAGTCTCAATGACTTAGTGTCCCATAGCAACCTTATGAAGACGAATGGAAGATTGTCATTCGTTTGACGATTGCTGGGTTGCTGCGGATTTGGCAATTACATATTCGGAGGCGTATTCTTATTCTTTCATTATTTCTTTGTGGTGTCTTTTTTTAACGTAAATCAAGAAAACGTGAAAGTGCATCTGCCGAAGAAACAATAGGTAATTAATACGATAAATATGAATCATTTAATAAGCTAATCAAAAGAAAAATCAAGCGCAAACGCTAGTTTAAAAAGTTGTATGGTACTGAGCGATGTGAGCAATCGATTATGTAAATTATTTTTTTTTTAACATGTAATATTTTACATTACTATACTCATAAGTCATAATTCGCTTAAAATTAAAATATCGTAAAAAACCGTCATACAAAACAGATATACAAAATAATAAGGTTCCAAATAACTGGAAGTAATTACTCGCTGAACTTAATTGAGTATTAAATATTTTTGTAGGTCGTGCGCAGTTTTTCCATAAAGGCAACAAGTGTTGTTTAGTCGCACGTTCGCACAGCACTTGAACGCAGCCGCGGTGTGAGGTTTTCTTTGAATAATTAAATTATATTAAGTTTCCTACGTGACTATTGAATTAAACTCGTTTTCCGATAAATTTCCATCAGGGCGATGACGCTTATTTCGGGTAACAGCCCCAATAACAGTCGAGATGCTAATAATACGCGTCTTGGTTAACATTATAGGTTTAGGCGTTTTGTTATTCTGCGGGGGAGTGTACACTAGGTACTATTATAATAGTTGAACGTAACCACACATAGCTCTGCCCGCGCGTACACATCACGATTATACAATAACAATAATAATAATAATAATAAAAAAAATAAATATATTTTTACATGTTTACAGCTTGTCGCTTCGAGCGATTTAAATTTAATGTGCAAAAACTGTGAAAAGTGTGTTTTATTGATTTTTAGAGCCGCGAGGAAACTGCTGTCGAAATTGACGGCAAATACTTGTATACGTACGCACTGCACATTATATACGATATACCTATACATGTATACAGTGTACACCATTGTACATGTTTCGGAATCGTTCGAAAATAAAATCTATAAGAGAAAAAAAACGACCGACTGCGTTGACTGCATGTTGCGTTGTATTTTCCTGGAAGTGACTCGGATCCGGATTTAACTCTTTTACGGCTGCAGGCACTTAGAGTTTGACGTCTCTTGTGCGGAGACGGTAAAAGAGCGAATACTACACTTAAACACTTATTTTAACCGAAACTGCACCGTAAAGATAAATATGGGTAGTTAAAATTCCACCGATTTAAGATTAATATTTTTCTAAACCTATACTTTTACGTAAACAAAAATATATTCCAAAATGTTTATACTTTTCAAATGTCGTCGCTCGCTAGATTTAGGCACATCGTGATGGCACCTGTTTAGAAATCCGATTATTGCAATCAGTTGTCAATATACGAGTGCTTGCAAAACAAACAGTCGCATTAATGTCATTAATCGTTATATTTTGTTATTTGTTTATTAATTTATTTTACGGGCCGAAGCCCTATGAATATGAATTTAAATATACATAGACCTCAATAATTACAAATACAGAGAATTTAAGCATAACATAACAATATTAAAATTAATTTTACAAAGAAATAAATATCGAACATTTCATTTAGAGTGGAATAGAAAAGTGTAAAAAAAATGTGAAACTTATATGAAGGAAATCATGTTGTATATTGTTCTTTCTTAAAACCAATATAGCTTAAAACTTAAATTTATCACGGTTGGAATCAAAAAAGTCCATTGAGGTGGATATTTTATTAGCAAAGGGTAAAGCTCTAGAAAAAAAAATCGGCACCAAAACTACTGCAGTGGTCGGGAATAACGATCGTGTTCTGGAAAAGTACCTATATATGAGAGAACCCTTATTCCTATATTAAAGCAAAGTTATGTTTTCAATTAAGATTTACACATTCGTTTAGGTAGTTATCTGCGCTAGAAGATATGTAAAAATAAAATATTTGTTATAATTTATTGTCTACCTATATTTTTTATTACAATTATTTATACAGGGAGATTTTTATGCCATGCTCACGCCTTTTTTTGGCCTTAAAAATGCTTAAATTTGATTTTTTTTAAATGTTCAAGTTACCATAAAACCTTATGTTTTCTAAAATTGTTTTTTTTTCATACCAAAAAAAAAAACGGTGTCCTGTGGCTGCACAAACTTTGTTTTTTCAAATGGGAACACCATGTTTTTTACGAAAAATATTATTTGTTACGTAGTCAAAATTCGGAGTTATTAAAACTTGAAGATACGTATGAAAAGTGTTTCTCGTGTTAGTAGCAAATAGCGATTACATATAATTACAAATTATATCATAATATTAGGTATTATAGTACTATGTTCATTAGTACTTTTTTTTATTCAAATAAAAAATTAACAATCTGTAACAAATATAATATGTACAATAAGCAAATGAGTGTTTTCGGTTGCATCGTGACGTTGAAAATAGCATGAGGAAGCCGCATAGTGATAGAACTCTCAAGGAGTAATTAAATTACAATTGAGAACATTAATACTTAAATTAGAATAGTTAAAAAATTACTCGTTCGAATTTTGATTTCAATACATCAAAATTCACAGACAAATCACTCAATAAAATACTGCAGTGAAAAAAGGGTGTTTTCATTTAAAAAATAAAAGTTTATATCGCCAGAGGACACCATTAAGGTGTCATTAAAAAGAGTTATGAGAAAAATAAGTCTTATGGTAACTTGAACATTTAATAAAAGTAAAAATAAAAATGTAATCATTTTTACGTCCAAAAAGAGAGTGAGCGTGGTTAAAAAATCACCCTGTGTATAATTATGTATAAAGATGTTTCATAAAACAGTCAATCGAACTTTCAAGTGGCTATTTTTGCGCTATGTATAATGTACAGTCACAGTGTACACTTCCACTATTCATTACTATACGTACAGTAGTGGGGCCAAACTTCTCAAAAGTATTCAGGCCGAATACTATAATAGAACGGCTTTAAGCCCCAAAGTATGAAGTATTTACAACTCATTTATTTTTTCAAATTTTCAACAGTTGAGATATAATATGTACTACAATTAATATCTACTACATCAATACTGTGGTATAATTATAAACGCATAAGTAATAACTTATAAATATTAACATAAACAATCCGTCTATATACTCTATAGTCTATATTGTATAGCCCAGGGTAAAAATAAATAATTAATATCGTTTTTGTAATAAATCAAAAACTTAAGAGATAGTGTAGGAGTGTAGGACCTACACTATCTATTACTACACTTACTAGTTACTACACTGTAGGTGGTAGCTACCAGCTATATATTATTTTAACCTAGTCCTAGTACATTTGATTGCACAATCTTACAATAATTATAATATATTAACTGAGATGTTTTAGTTAACCACTTTTAATTACACGTAAAGGGGGTTTGGAACGTGCACTTTCTTAGCCTTACTTTTATATTTTGTTAAAGCCTATATATTATTACGCATTTAGGAGAGCTTGGGTTAGCTCATTTTTATTTTTTAGAAACATAAAAGGTTTAATAATAGGCGAGATTTACTGGTATCCTATACCGTTTATTCCTATTTAACCTCATTGTTTTAATTATATGTATTATTTTTACATACTCGTATACATACGTATAATATAGCGAAAATAGGCACTAAGACACACAAGATTGAACACTTGAATTGATACTCTTTAGATTAAATAAACAGTGTACTTTTGGTTTACAAATCAACAAGAACGATCGCATTTCATGAATATTACATTTGGACGGGTTTAGTCGGAGCCCAGGTCCGTCTGGAGACCACCCCGGCTGGCGCGACTCTACGTCGCGTCGCAGTGCTCACTGAGCTTGACTTGATTCCGCTGTTTACAATTGGATTGTGTTATATTTATAGTGTCCCGGGGTGTGATTATCATTGCTGTTGCACTACTTTATTTTTGTCTGTTTTTCTCAATTATTCGGAAAACTGTTAAGAAATTTTCTCTATACAATAATCTAATAAACTTACGCACAAAGTGTTCCTTCAAAACCGTTTTCATATCTGTTTGTACCATTATAGAAATATCATGTTTTGTTTGTACTTTACCATTTATCATAAAGATTTTTACCATAGCACAGTCAATGGGGGAAGGGGGGAGGGAGAGCTGAAGCCCCCATATAGCCCCACCTGTGTACGGCACGCTTTATCATTACACTATAATAACTGGCTGATCATAGATGGAATTCACCTTCAGTTTAAGGTGTGCTTACTGCTTGTATAAGTTCAATGCAAAAATTGGATAAAATTACTAAAAATAATCTGTTGCAAAACGAATCATTTAACCTAAACACATAAGGACCTATAACTGTTTTCCTGTTATAATAATCAAAATATATAAAAAAATATATGTATAATTAAAACAATAAATAAATACAAATTAAAAAAAAAAACAAGTCAAGAGTGTTATTGCTGGGCGACTCCTCCATTCATGTCAAAATTTAAAATTAGCAAACATCCTTATTGCAGATGAAGGAACTACAGACTGTATGTATCGAATAAACATTAGAAAAAAGAAAAATAATAATCAATCAATCAACAATAAATACATTTATACATTTCTACTTTCCACAGCAGTTCGGAGTTTCTACCTATGCTAAAGTAAAAGCGTACGGTATTTTCAGGCCGGTCGAACCGTTGACACTGTAACTTGTGGTAAGTTTCCGGCCGGTCGACAGGGTTGTCGGTCGGCGGAGGGATGACGACGACGAAAACGACAACCACCACCATCACTACCCTCCGACGACCGACGCACTCTGAGCGCGAGACAGGGAAAAATAATGAGAGAGAGTGAGCGAAAGAGAAAGAGGAGAGTGAGAGAAGCGATCGACGAGAAAGAGAGAGAGAGAGATAGAGGCGTGAGAAAGAGAGATAGCGAGTGAGAGAGTTTCAAAAATCGAATTGTTTAAAAGCACCACCGCCACCGCTGTCAGTCGCCGTCGACGCCGCAGCCGTTCAGTTTCCGAGCAACAGCAGTGCTGCCGCCGTCGCGTTCTCCGGGTTGTCAACAAAACGCGTCCACCACAACAACAACAATAATAATAATAATAATAATACATAATAATACACGAACACAGTACACACACACACACCGGTCCGTGGCTTATGTGCGCCGTGTTGAAATGAAGCTGAAAAACATATCGGAAACCGTAAACAAGGACGAACTGTTTAAAAAGGTATGTAATGAGGAAAAAATGAAAGCTCGAAGCTTTTGCGTCCGTGTCTGTGCACCCACGTACCCCTTTAGCGTCGAATAATCTCGCAAATGCACCCTCTCCCTCTCTCCGTGTCTGGCGCGCGCACTCCGCTCGTTCCGTTCTGTAACAGGTAGGCACGGAACAACAATGTCGTCGACTCGTCGAGCCCAAAACGCGTACGAAATAAACCATCATGCAGTGCGATCAAATTTAATAGGGAACCACGATACTAACATGTCGCAGGCAGACATTGCGATTGGACTGCGGGTTGGTTGTACAGACTTGCACTGAGTAACGACGTCTGCGGTGAGAGGACTAGGGGTTGGGGTGAAATGCTAATTTAATTGCCAACGAACCGTGCCGATATTGATGAAAAATGATTTATAAAAACCCTAATGATAAGTATATTATGATTCATTGGATTAAAATGTAATTTATTAAAAATGTTACTATAGATACTAAACGACGGTCTGTGAATTATACTAGATTGTTACTGATAGTACAATTAATTTTATAATTTTCGTAATGAAACATTGTTTTACAAATATGTAGCGGATAAAAGTGTTTTTATTTGTTGAATTTTAACAATACTTATAAATTATTATATTAGTCTGGTGAAGAAATTCTTAAAAATTCCCTTTGCGCTAAACTGCCCTAGAGTTGAGTGTTTCTGTGATTTATTACATTTTAATCCATAATGTTTATGTTTTCTTTTAGGTCTGGAACCTTTCTGCAGATCATTGTATGGATGTTGTATTAATGATGTTTTCACATGCGGAAGGTACAACATTACTGGGCACGCACAAACTTGAACAATTTATCGTGACAACTGAACTTTGTCATTTTACTTCAATGATGAATCGTCCACCGCTTTACCGTCCTGCTTTGGATTGCACTGTAGCAAATGATTTTGTTTCAACAGAATTTGAGCGCTATATTGATTTGGTTGAAGACAATGTAAGTATTTATGTAGTCGTATGTTAAATATTCTATGTTTCAGTCACGTTTTAATCTACCGTGGTTTTAATATAAAACATTCATTACCAAATAAATTGTCTTAAAATATATTGATTCCTTTTTAATTTAGATGTTATTAGGTTATTTGATACGCATATTATAAGATATTAATATAATAATATTAATATAGTTAATTCTAAAAATTAGAATACATGACATATTAAAACATTGAAGATATTTAAGTTATTAAAAGGGGTTAACTTAAATTTAAGAGTATAATTTAATTGGAAACATTGATGCTTGATATTTTGAAAGTCTGCTTTCAATTGATTTAATTTTCTGAACATTAATCTTGAACACTTAAGTATATTTTCATAACTAATATTAATTTCAAAAAATAAATAATATAACAAACTTTTATACCAAACTTGTAAGAGCATTAATCATGATGACAAATTTTAATTTTAATAAATAGAAAAAAATAATTAATTGTGTATAAAAATTGTTAATATAGGCTTATGAGTTATCAAGTGCTCCTAATAGTGAAGTGCTTGTTATCATTGCAAATAATGAATGCCGTAAATTCATTTTTGCATCTCCACGTTTACGTCCATACATCATGTCTAAGGAATGCATCTCTCTTATTGAGGGGTGCTTGGGAAAAGGTACTTTCTCTGCCGGTCAAGAATCTGATATTGATAAATAGCAATTAATATCCTTTGCATCACTAAAAGTAAGAGCTCTAATCACATTTTCCTCCTTATTTTTATACTTTTATATTGTATTGTTGTTAATATTGTTTTTTTTTGTGCGTGTTACAGTTCTCAGTGTTGCTTAACGTCTCCTCGTGACATATAACAGTCTTCATGGAAAACCAGTCTAAAAGTACCTATCTTGATGCTTGTCTGTGCTATCTTTATAAAAATAAGAATAATAATTATATTAATAATTTTAATAATAATAATAATTATAAACATAATAGTATTTGTAGTATTAAATCAATAATTAATGTTTTCCATAAGCATTACTTATAGTATTGGGTCCTTTTTAATAGCAGTAGAGTCAAAAGTTACCTGTTTTCCAAGACTTTTTGTTTGTATTTTATATTTTTAATATTTATTTTTACTTTAATTTATTTGATTTTGTATAATTTTTTTTCTTAATTAAGTTCAACTCAAAAAGAAAAAATCACAGCAAATACATAAGTAGATCTAAGATTTCTTAAAACTTTTTTTATTTAAGTATTGATTTGAAAGGCTGTAAATTTTGTATTAGATCTCATTTTGTTATGATTTTTTTTTAACTATTTATATTACTGCAATTGGAAAACAATACCTAAATGCTTAGCAATTATGAAGATTTATCAATAATCTAGCATTTGTATGTACACGAGTGAGACTGGGTAGTGATATAATTAGAATTATTTATTGTTTCTTATTTTATCTATTTTTTTTTTTTATTATTATTATTTGTTTGACTTTTAATGATTGAGTTGTTTTTAAAACCCACATAGAATGAGTTTTAGTAATCATAAAAATTTTGTTTCTTTTTGCGTTGATATTTTTCAAAGTTTGTTTTAACTTCAATAAATTATAACTATTGTATACTTGAATTTGTGGTTATATTTATTGAATTATTGAACTATAAAAAACCTCATTTTTTTCTCAACTTATAATAAGCCAACAGATTAAATAATTAAATAATTAAATATTTAAATAATATAAATAATATAAATATATTATATTAATTTATATATAAATATTATTAATATATATATTAATTTAAATATAAATAATATAAATAATATAAATAATATAAATAATATAAATAATATAATATTTAAATAATTAAATAATTAAATTAAATAATTAATAACTAATATTTAGTTATTATCAAACATAGTAAATTGGTGTACAAACCATATGTCAATGAGAACATAGTATTTGAATGGTTAATACTATTTGATCTTTTATAATTCTAACCAAAACTATTAATTTAAGTATCCAGTTATCTGTATGAACTGTTTATTTTAATTATAGAAGTTGGACAATATGAATTATTCACGAATCATCCTATTATAAATGCGAATGTGAAACAAATATTAATTTGTTATTGGAAGAATATAATATACAGACATAAGACAATATTGTTGGGCTTTGACAGTATTATGTCAATAACTAGATTTTAATATAAACAAGAAATTGGCTCTTATAAACCGCTGGGCATCTACCATAGTTACATTTCTTTAATAGAAAACAATTTATTTAACATTAGTCAATAGAACTTTCATGCTGATTATGAATCTGCTAAAAAAATTGCCACTAGCTAGCTCGTTTTTTCGGAAATCATAGACGTTCAAAAATTGTGCATTATTTTGTTATTAAGCGTGCATGTTGCTCAGAACCACGACTGCTATACCTGTATTTTATACATACATAATACCATTGATTATAAATATTATTATTTATTATTATTATTATTTATAGTATTTATAATCAATGATAATACGCACAATGTAGAGAAGATCTTCTCTACATTGTGATAATACAGAACGCTCGAATACCCGACGTTGTTTTTGGTAACAAATCTGTGAACAATTTTTATTCCAAATTCCGAAGCTCTGTAGCGAGCGGGGAAGCTGAAGGATCATGATGGTTGTGGTTATTTAAATTAAAAATGCCATCAAAAATCGTGATTAATAATTATAAATGGGGAAAATTTTATACTTCAAATAATAATGCTAACTTGAAAATGTTAAAACTCAAAAACTACTTGTTTCCGCATTTTTTTTTTTTTAATGAAAAATGTTAAAAAATGGATTTACTTAGGTTTTAAAAAAAAAAATTTAAATAAAAAATCGTCGGTTAGCTTTGTTCCAAAAATTAAATCAATCCATATTATACTAAACTACATTTTTTTTCTTATTTTTATGAAAACAATAAGGTATAAGTAGAACAAGTATATAAAATAATATATTTACATTTAAAAGGTATTGTATTAAAATGTCGTAAAGCTCTGGAGTATTATTGCCATCGTCAATTGTTATTATTCTCCGTACAAGGAAAGTAAAATCAGAAATTTTTCCCTTTTTTCGAAATTTCACCCACCACTGTCGAGGGGCAGGATGAGCAGCCCGACACAGGGGTAAGGGAAGTGTCCGTATACTATCCACGGATGGAACGCCAAGTCGATCGGGAAGCATATTTTGAAATCGACCAACCGATGCTCGATCACGGCAACGACTGAACAGAGAACATATTTACTTACCTAATATAATATCAAGACACGAACGAAGATTATTAAAACGAAACAAATATTAATAATATTATTATTCAATCGACCAAATATTTTAATGAAAACAAACTATCGGCATTCGGATAGGTTTGGCGCCTTGGCGGCTTTCCACCGCGGTTCCGGAGTACCGTAGCTACCTTCACGACAATGGATAGAGACACACGCGCGCGCACGCACGTACACTACCGCACTCACAGGTATGAAGTTCGTAACGCTTTACGTTGTATTTGAAACGAAATGATCTCACACACACACACACACACACACACACACACACACACACACATACACAGATTGGGATACGGTACGTCGGTCGTCCGGCGGTACATCGAGATTCTCAATATTATACCTATACTTACTGCCGACGACTGATAGAAGATTTTTTTATTTTTTAAAATTTATCGATCCTAATTCCCTTGTATTCCGGCCGCGAGATCTATGTTGTATGGTGGACGATGACCAGTCAACGTTTACCCGCCGACAATGATGACCTATAATTATTTTTGTTTCTGATTCATGCCGACGTAATTCGTTACGTTTTAATGATTTCTCATGACTGGTGAGTATACCGTTCCTGTGGCGTACATTTTTCACTTTTAATTTTTTGTTTTTGCTCTTCGATTTCAAACTCAACGTCTCTTCTCGTTTTTGCAGACTCAAGCACAACGACCATGGCCTTTTGGTATTTCGACAAAGATGAATTGCATCGCACCGCTTCGGCTCAGGACAGTATACCACACGAGATTGAGTCTCGTTACCGTCAAGAAGGAGCACGGTTCATCATTGACGCTGGCACCAAAATGGACTTAGGTTACAATACAATGGCTACGGGTGTTGTTTATTTTCATCGTTTTTATATGTACCATTCTTTCAAGACATTTCCTAGATATGTAAGTTTTGGTCAATCCTTGTTGTACTGTACCTACATATTTTTGTAAATGGTTACTACATGCTACACTATCGTTTATTAAGTTTGCTCCAAGTACTGATCATTCTCTTCTTTTCAGCAAATGTCATTCGATTTCATTATTTTATAATATGTAGTATTGTTTTGGTATTAACTGTCTATTATAAGTACTAATTAATTGATCTTCTCAATGTTTGTACTTTTATCTGTTTTAAATTCATCAATCTGAGTTTAACTCTATAATTTAGTTATAGAAAAAAAATACTTCCATGATGTTTTATGTGTAGAGAAAAGAAAAATTGTTTTAATGTTTTTCTTCTGTGACATATTTTCTTATAAAGTTGTACTCACTACATTTTTAGATACATTCATGTGTTAAATATTGAATTTATATTTACCCATTTCATTCATCATAATCATAATTAACTACATTATTCTCTTATTTTTCATAACCAATTATAATTGGATTTCTAAATACTTCTTTTGATTAATTTTTTTTAGATTAATGTACATACAATTTATTTAATATAATAAATAAAGATTTATAATTATTTGTATTTTAGCTTACTGCTTGCTGTTGTCTATTTCTTGCGGGTAAAGTGGAAGAAACGCCAAAAAAATGTAAAGACATAATAAAGATAGCCAAGGCACTATTACCTGATGACAAATATGAAACCCTTGGACTAGACCCCAAGGTAAGTTGTGCAATTATAAATTGTTCACATCTTATTTTCTTGATTTTTCATTAAAATATTATTACATTTTAGGAAGAAGTAATGGTACTTGAACGTATTTTGTTGCAAACAATTAAATTTGATTTGCAAGTTGATCACCCATATCAATTCTTATTAAAGTATGCTAAATGTTTAAAAGGTAAGTGATATTTAGTATTTGAATTTAGTTTTAAAGGCTTTGTATTTTATTTTATTTTATTTGACAGGCGACAAAGCTAAACTCACAAAAATGGTTCAAATGGCTTGGACATTTGTGAATGATAGGTAAAAATTGTAAATTATTCTTCAGAGATGGGTTTGACTTAATTCACATTTATTAAAAACTAAACATTGGTTGTTTTTTTTATAATTTTACCTATGAATGGTATTTTAATCAATTTGTACATATTTATATTATTATATTATAATATGTATAGTTGGTAATCCATCTCTTGACTATTCAAATTTATAAAATATAATAATTTATAATTAAAACATTATTTTAAATTATTGCAGTTTATGTACAACACTTTGTCTTCAATGGGAACCAGAGATAATAGCGGTTTCATTAATACATTTAGCATGTAAATTGAGTAAATTTGAACTCAATGATTGGCAGGGTCGTATGCCAAATCAATTGCGTTGGTGGGATATGTTTGTTCAAGGAATGAATATGGATTTGCTTGAAGGTTAGATATCTTTATTAATTAAAACACAAGATTTGTTGTTGTTTACTTCAATTTTGAATATATATACACAATAGTATTTGATTATAAAAATCATAATGATAATTAATGAGTTTATAGTATTTTAAATTAATAAAAATTAGAAGTATTTGGATAGTTTTAAAATATATGTTATCCCGTTAAATTCATTTCAATACAACCAAAGTATAAAATTTGAGTAAAACCGATGAATTAATCTAAAAGTGTTAAAATTATAGTTTATTCAATGAAATAATAAATGAAGTTAATACTAATATTATTTTTTATGTATAATTAAAGCAAAGAATATTATTCAAATATATATTTAATGAATTGTCTGTATCAGTTAGTTTAAAAAAATAGTTATTTTAAAATATTTTTTAATTCCATGTGTTGTTTTTAAACCAATTTTTTATGTTACATAATAAATTCACTTTTAATTTAGAAATATTGGTTTAAGTGTAGGTGTGGTTAAAGTTTTATGAAAGAATATTGAACTATTATAAACCATTTTTCATGAATATTACATTTAATTTGTCATGTAAATAGTAATTTATTTATTTTTATGAACAAGAAATATGTTAACAAAATTTATTTGATAATATTGAAATCCGAGTGTTTACAATACATATATAAATATTCTAAATCATATGTGAGAGGTGGTAATTAATGTGATGCTTTTTTAATTATGTTTGTGTGTGTTGTAGTAATAGTTAAATATTTTAATAGTTTTCTTAAAGTATAATGTATTATAATAAGTTAATAAAAAAATTAATTTGTGGATTAAAATTATTATTTTTTTTTTTTGAAAAAGGAACAATTGGTTGTATATTTGTAATATAAAGTCCTGTTAATATTATTTAAATTTTTTAAAGAACTTAATAATATATTTATCAAAATTATAAAATTTATAGAATAAAAAATTATCTCTATAATAAGTTAATTAATATTAAAAATAAAAGTTACTAATTAGATAAAAGTAATTTTTATTTATTTCTTTAAAATTAATATCTATTATATTCAAATTTAATTTATTGGAAAGTATTAACTCAATTAAAACTTTTTTTTTAGATATCTGTCATCAAGTTTTAGATCTTTATTCATCTCCAGACAAAAATGCACCACCATCTCCTCCCGCTCAAGATAAATTTGTAGTTCCCAAAAAAGTTGTACCACCACAATCCATTTATCAGAAATTATTATTGCAGAAAATGGCTGCTAAGTACAGTGAGTTCAAAATTTTTGTGTAATTCTTTTTTTGTGATACAGGCTTATTTTTTAAATATTTTAGAATTAGTAGTTTTATTTAGTAGTACTATTTGTTTCATTATTTTATTGTAGTGTTTACTCCTGATCAAGCAATGCAAGCAGCTATTACGAAAAATGTGAAAATGTTAACTTCGCCAAATGCTTCATCAGTCAAACAATTATTACCCATGCCACCAGGAATTAAACAACCAACAAATTTGGCTATGCCACCTAAATTACAACATGTGCAAAAACCATTTTTGCCACCACCTCCTATACCTCCAAAAATGTTAATACCACAGCCACCCTTAACTCGTCCACCTCTTCCATTATCAAGACCACCATTACCTACAATGCCTCCTCCACCACCTCCCCCAAATCTTCCACCTCCTCCGCCAGTGCCACATCAATTGCTAATGCCACCAAGTGTCACTCAGTTGCCACCACCGCCTATGCCACCACCAATACCACCTGGTGGTTATCCAATGTACCCTTATCCTCCTCATGCAGCCCAGACTTTTGCAAACCCTATGTTTTCTCAGCCCCCAAATATGATGCCTGCTGTGCCTGGGCAGTATCGACCTCATGAAGGTATGGCTATGGGTGTTCAATTCATGAGTGAATCAGTAACTTCAAGGCTACCCTATGGAGATAGTTATAATCATCGAGAAACCATGCCTCAGCAACAATCTCAAACACTAAAGTCATTCAATGAGTATGAAATGCAAGATTCATATGAAGAAAGCAGACAAAAATACAATGAAAGTCGAGCATTCAGTCGCGAAGCTGCTTTTGTTGCGGGAACTTATGGTAATGGATCTCAGAATTTTGTTGATGCTAGTCAACATTACACTGAAAGTCTTCCGCGTTACGTTGATAGTGGGAGT
The DNA here is from genome assembly GCA_949715065.1 of Periphyllus acericola. NCBI lineage: Eukaryota > Metazoa > Arthropoda > Insecta > Hemiptera > Aphididae > Periphyllus > Periphyllus acericola. The sequence continues at coordinate 9,205,788 of OX454269.1, read as the reverse complement.
CAACATTATTCAGATCCAGCTTATCAACAATTTAGAGGAAATACTCCAAACAAGCGAGTTTTCAACAACAGAAGTAATCGACCTCTACCACCTCCTCAATATCAACCAAACAGACAAATTCGGAATCATCCATATCAGAGACGATAGTTTTGATCTTTTATAATGTATATGTACAGTTAAAGGTAAATTAGCACTTTATATAGACAAAAATATTTTTAAAACTTCAGATGTATTCTGTAACACAAGTGCTCTGATCATTGGAATTTAGGTATATTATACCAAATAATATACCCTTTAATTTGTTTTTCTAATTTTTATTGGATATATATGTTTTAGCTGATGACTGAAATTTGAGTGACTAATACAATGATTATATATCTTGTAAATAAGTTAAATTTACTTAAATTTTTATTACAGCTATTACCAATGTTTTTAAAATGTTTTTTTATTCTTATATAATTAAACAAGTGTTGAAAAAATCGTTTAGCGGGTGAACTTTTTCTGTCACAATATTATCAGTTAACTGAAAAAATTCTTGCAATAAAAGTTTTCAAGTTTTGACCAACGATACTTATTATTTTACTTAATTATTGATAGTGGAGTACCTATGTAATATGTTGTAATAAATATTGAACCTAAGTGATTTAATGAAAATATATTGCATTGGTGTTGTTCGGTAAATATTGTGTTTTGATCTTAAGGTTGGCTGTTTATGTTAGAGTACTTAATACTAGAAGCTTTTGTCATGACTGCATAGGTGTGGTGTATAAAATAGTGTTGTGTGGACAGGGAAATTTAAATAATGCGATTACATTGGTGTGGATTTTGTTGTCATTCGGTTAGAAGTGGTTACAGAATACATGGGTGCCGCAGTTGGGGCCGAGATTTCGGAATATCTCTACGATCTGAAAACGGTAATGGTTCTGTGCACGTTTCGCTTAATTTTTGGTATGAGGTCGACCGCAGAGGAATAGGAAACTCGTTCAAACGTCGCCACCGCCCGCGTGATGTCTTTACTTTTCGCGACTTGGTCACACTGTTCAAACATCGTAACGATTGATAACGCCGCCGCGTTCGCGCTATCTGTGTCGTCGGAGTCGTTGGATCCGAGTTTTAAATCTTACAAAACAACTGCGTCGATTTCGCTAAAATTTCGTTCGTCGGCTTACCCGCTTTTAAATTCGACCCGAAACCCCGGCAATGTCTGACAACGAAACCGACAGCGGAGTGTTCCTGGTCTCGGTCGTCGGTCAAATCGAAAAGGCTCACTTCCCGAACTTCGACAACATGTACTGCAAGTATACATTCGTCTACGGACCCGATTGGGAAATTGTCACCGTAAGTGCGCTTGCCTCGTAGAGCGTTAAACAGACATTTTCTTTTTTTTTCTATTCCCTCTTGTTCTCATCGTTCTTAATGTATGTTTGTGAAATGTGAGCCAACAGGGCATCGAAGAGGGTATATCACAAATAGCTCAGAAGACCCAAGACGAAAGGCAATCCGTCGTATGGAACTTTCCATTAGACATTTCTTTCAAAAGTACCAATCCCCACGGTTGTACGTTTTATTAATTTTTCATCACTGTTATTATTGAGTTCCAGTTTTCTCTTCTTTGGCACCCATTACAGTAGCAATAAGTTTAATCTTCAATGTACTGTTGTTTTGCACTCGCACGTCTTGAATTTCTTTCATACAGAATGCAACCGTTGATTGTTAAATTTATTAAACACAATTGAAAACGATTATTAAACACATATACAGCAGCAAAGATTTTATGTATTTAATCTATTTTATCTATGTACTGTGATTATTATGTTGTAATAGTTATAGCAAATGGACTTATTAATGACATTATTTTTTTTGTTTTACGAATCATTCTATAACAATGTTTTACTCAATAAAAGGTTAAGTAAAATAAATGAGTTCAACAATTGGTAATAAACAATGACATGGTATATTGGTCAACATTTTGTAAAATGGAAAATCTATCCTAATTCCAATAAACAAACATTACCAGCAATAAATACATTTAAGAAAATAATTGTCAGTAGAAACACTAAATAATATGTTTATAAAATAGAAAATAAAATATATTGTCTTACCAATACTTGTCATTAATTATCAAATGTGAAAATGATATTGACTTACTAATGTGTTAAAATAATAGTTACTTCTTACAATATCAAGACTGTTTTGTTAGAACCAATTTGAGCACTTGTGTATTAGTTCTGTTGTAAAAACAAATTAACTATCTTTGTGGTACCTATTTCTTAAAAAAGGTTTATCAATATTGTATTCACACTATTGTATGATACTTTATATCTAGGGCCACAACTCATAATCAGTGTTTATGGATTGGATACTTTTGGAAATGATGTTGTAAGGGGCTATGGAGTTTGTCACCTTCCAATAGTCAATGGAGAATCTTTTGAACAGTAAGTACCTATTTTTATAATATTCCATAGATGGGCCAATTTTAATTTCCTAGATAATGTAGAGTGCAAAGTTTAAAATTAAAAATTATATATTGCTTGTATAAACTGAACTAAAAGTTAATTTGAATAATTAAAATTTTTAAAAATGTATTTACCTTGTACAAAAATTATTTTTAAATTTGACACATATGACTTAGTATTTGTCTAGGAATATTCGGTTTTTGAAAAGTTGGAACCATTAATTATTAGATTTTGCTACTTTTAAATGTTAGAGTGAAAATAGGCTTACAAGCATCCGTGAATATTAGTCATAATGATCTCTTAGTTTATTATGTTCTAGGACTGAGCACATTAAAATCTTTAACTTTTATCATTATTGTAGTATTGAATTTAACTAGAACAATTTTAATTCATAGGATGACCATGTTTGTACCGGAATCCAGTTCAATGTTACAAAAAATGACTTCTTGGCTGACTGGCAGGAGACCAGAGTATGTGGATGCACGATTATTAGCTAGAGGCGATGGCAGAGAAGGTATACAATTTATGTTTTTCAAATTATAAATGTTTTATTCACCATATCTCACTCTTAAATGTAATGTTTTATTTGCATTAATTATTTCTCTCTTATTCAATCTGAAACCAACATAACCTAATTATTATTTATTTTCAGTTACAAGGGTCAGAAGTCAAGGATGTGTATGGGTAAACTTTAATGTCATATTTAAAGACTTTCATCAATACGGTTTTGAAAATGGCAATTCAATATTATAATTCAAGTACATTTACACAAAAAAATAAAAATAAAAATGTATAAGACTACTGCTGTAACTTGACAGACTATTTTATTTATACGGAAATTAAATTTAAATTAAATTTGTACGAAAATTATTTTATTACAACAACGCGCACACACACACATACACACACAAATAAATATTTGCATACAATGCACACATATTAATTATTATATATAACAATAATAATATCATAAACAGTGTTTTTTTTTTCTCAATGATTACATTAAATAGTTTTGTTTATCATTTGTTATAAAAATGTTTTACACATGTTGAAAATAAAGAACGAATACTTGTATCACGAGTGGATAGTAGTTATGTAAGTTATACAAATCAATTTATAATTTACCTTATCAATTTTAATTCTTATTATTTAAAAACTGCTGCAAAAGGAGTAAACAGTGTTAAAAAAAACCACTTGTCCAGGACACTTCTCCTTTTTACTGTGGGTCCTAGTTAAAATTCAAGAATTCTAACCCCTTAGGAATCTAAAGTAGTAACTCCTTATTTCTATAGTATTTTTAGGTTCAGTGTGTTATGAATGCGGTTCACATAATCAGTAGTCCGCGCTACTGGTTGAAATAAAATTCAATGGTTTGCGTTGGTTCCATTTCAAGAACCGCATTCATAAATGTACAATTAAATTATCATATCAGCTTATTTTTAAGTACATAAATATTAGGTGTTAAACTAATTTAAAAAATTAAGGAACAGGTAGTTTGGTATACAGTATTGAATTTGAAAAAAAAATCTTATTGGCCCCGCAAAGGAATAATTGTACTTATGAGTAACGAAGTACCTACTATTTAAAGCAGTAACGTTTGGTTTCTTAACAAAAAATGTACAAATAACTATTATTTACATTAAAGAAAAATAATAAAAAAATTGACTCAATTTCGTATACTAAATTTTAAAACATACAAACATTATTTTTTGGTAAAAATTTAACGCGGGCGACACATTATTGGAACCGCGTCGACTCCGTTCGTTGCTACTGCGTGTGGGGTTGTCATGCTGCTAGCGACGGGTCGCCGACGGTTCCGTGCGATGGTCGCGAGGATGAATATATTATTATAGTTTTAGTAGTTCTCTCTTAGTTCGACTGTTGGGTGAGTAGGTTGAGCAACTCTCCGTGGTCCATGTGTGTCAACGATTCCATGTCGATTCCCAGTTCGGCCGACAGACTAGGTATGTCCACGCCGAATGACTGCAAGAGCTCCAAGAACTCCACCTCCTCGCCTGTAACGCATGTCAAGTGGTGGGAACGTTAGCGGGCGATTGTTTGAAAAAGTGAACAAATGAAAGAATACTTATTTGGAATACTATTTTAAACGCTAGACCGGTCAGAAATCGCTAGTGAACTCGATCGAACACCGTAAGAGAAAGAGCTCCCACTTGCTGTACGATTTTACTTCGTTGCCACCGCGTACAAATAATGCAGGTAATGCGACCGGTCAAGTCGAAATTTGATATTTTAATATTTTTCAATGAAGAAAATTTGAAAAAATGTTTTCAAATAATCATAACTGTCATGGTTAATGTATAGGTACTTCATGTTGTTGTTATGTTTATGTTTTTCTTGTAAAATTTATTTTTTTACGGAGTGCGCCGAGTGGTAATGCTCTCGTTTGAATTTGAGTCGAATAGTTAAGATAAAAAAGAAAACCGACGAACAAGTACTACCTACCTACTTATTCGATAGACATAGAGCATACTCGACACCGAAAAATATTTGCGATCGAAATACTTCACCGAGTATAATATACGTATATACTATGTATGGAGAATTGAATCATTAAAAATATAATACATTCGATTTCGGTACCACGAGAAGTATTCCAAAATGCTGGTATCCTCGGGCAGACTACGAAAACATAGTTCATTGTGGCCGCCGCTTAAGATTAAGGGTAGGAAAGTGGCGACAATAAGGGTGCTCAATTCGCTGTCGTATTTTTATAACAGATGTAGTGGCTTGCTCGCGAGCAATAGAAATACAATCATAAAATGTTTGATGTAGGAAGAAAGAGAATTGCGGGACGTCACCGAAACTCTTAAACGGGACGCACTAAGAATGACGCAATAGTCGTAGACGAAACCTGAAAGGAACCCAAGGGCGTACGCAGTGAGGGCTAAGGGGCTGAAGCCCCCCCATGGCCCGTAGAATTGTTTTTTTTTATGTATTGAATGAACAACATTAATAAAAAATAAGAATTTTTGGAATTTGAAGTAATACAAACATTTTCAAATATCTCACCCAAACGAATGCTATTAATAGATTGGACAAAATAAGATTTGTATTCATTGTCTATTGCCTATTATTCTTATGATTGAATGTATAGGGTTTTTTTTTTCATTTATATTTTTAACAGTTTAGTATCATATCAGTAAGAAAGTACCTATCTATTTCATTTTTTCTCACCAAATGTCAGAACCGAGTAAATATTTATTTTCAAGCCTCCCCCCCCCCTCCACCCATTGAAAAATCCTGCGTACGAAGGAACCCATAGGGAACGGGCGAGAAATCTGCACTAGAACGGAGAGTTGTAGACCACGAAATCTACGGGTCGGCGGCAAAAAATGTCTTGTGTTCATGTACCTGTTGCCGGGTTCTGAAGTTTCGGACACGACTGGTTGCACTGCGGCCAAGTGCAGCTCTGGATGTACTGGTGTTTGCAGCCGCCGTGGTTCTTGTGGTGGCGCCTGTGTTTCCTGTGAGCCCTGTCGCCCCCTTCGTCCATCACTGCGGGGTGGAAAAAAACAAACACACGTCATGTACGGAAATAATGATAATCGTTATAAGTTATCGCGCGGACAACGACAAAGGTCGCTGTTGATTTTACGGTTTTCATTTTTTTCGGTATCTATAAGCAAACCTACGGCTCAAGCACCCCAAGGGTTTTCGTCGAAATCGCGCCCCTGCCTACACGGCGACGGTGTGGGGGGGGGGGGCTGAAAAACTAATATTATAATCGTTATATACCATCGTTACCTCTGGACCTTTGTCGACCGCTGACGTTGCTGTTGCTGATGTCGTCTTCGTCGTCGTCGTCGTCGTCGTTGTTGTTGTTGTTGTTGTGGTGGTTGTTGCTGTTGTGGTGGTTGTTGTTGTTGTTGTTGTTGTGGTGGTGACTGTTGTTGTTGCGACGCGACTTGTGTTTCTTTTTCAGCGCGTTCTCCGCGGCCTTACGTCGATGCTTGTCCCGACTTCTCGCCACGCCCCTGTCGTGGTGGCTGTTGTTGCTGCTCACCCGACCGCCGGCGCCCTGTCTGGACTTGCCCCCGTTGATCTTCGTGAACCTCGTCTCCGTCTGCCAGCAGTGCAGCGCGTACGGCAGCGACACCGAGTCGATCTTGATGTTCTTCCAGTCCTTCTTCGTGAGCACCGTGTGCGACACGCACGACGGGGCGAACACCGACCTGCACCAGACGAACGTTGTAAACCACACATCGAAGTAATGTACTTAATTCGAAACCGCGTTTCCCGGTTATCCAAGTGTAAAATACGCGTCTCGTCAAGAAATACGACAGTATAGCTCCACCCCCCCCCCTCCCATCGCGTAGGATGTTCAAACGATTTTGAATTACAAATTTCATCGGCTGTGCGTGATCGAGTGCGTGTTTTATTGTCCTGCGATCTCGCATTCGACGGTAAACATGTACCCGGAGCCATTGCGGGCTTTATAAATCGAGACGGTCCCGAGTTCAAAAACATTAATCGTCTCACGGACTTATATTGCTCGCCTGTGGACTTGTCATGACGATATTAGAATTTGCGTCAGCGATTTAGAATCCTAAACAAAGTTATCTAGTCGGCAAACTTGAAAAAATCCGACGACGTTTTTTTTTTAAGGACGATGTCATACAAATTAGGTCGAAGGGACGTTCCCCTGGAAATCTCGCTTGTAGAATTTGATTTAGAATCAATGGCCTCTAAAAGGTTATACAATGACATTATAGCTTTTGTTTATAAATTAATAAAGGGTAAACTATCATGCCCAGAATTCCTAAGGAAGATGAACCGAGCCAGGTATACGGAGTGTCCCACCGGGATTTACACAGAGCGATATCTCCCGTGTTAATAGAGATAATCAATTTCCGTTTTTTTTTTTTTTTTTACGAGCACCCTGTGCAAAGGCAATTTTGTTGGTAATAGTTAGGTAAATATAAGTGTATTATTAAAGAAGTTAAAAAATTTACTTTTTATTTTATAACTTTTATAAACTTCGGAGATGGCCATTTCATAGGGCTTATTTTTCTGAAAATTTTGACGGTTCAACTTTCAATTTCCATTAAATTCTTGATTTTTAATAGTTTTTCTAGTTTACAATTTTAAATAATAAATAACATTATCAGCTAACCTTATCAGAAAAATATACGAGGTGATAATAGTTTACATTATTTTTTTATAAGCTAAAAAAATATTAAAAACGTGAATCCAATGAAAACTGAAAGTTGAACAGTCTACATTTTGAGAAAGATAATCGCTATGAAATGGCCATTTCGAATTTCACAAAAATGATAAATTAAGTTTTTTTTTAACTTCTTTAACAATATACTTATATTTACCAAACTATTGTCAGCGAAATTGTCTTTGCCCAAGGATGCTCGTAAAAAACAGAATTTGACTATCTCAATTAACACGAGAGATATCGCTCTGTGTGAATTCCAGTGGGACACCCTGTGGCCTGTACACATCGTCGGAGGTCCAAGCATTTAAAATCCCTCGAAGATATTATTATAAGAAGGCGGTGTCTCACGAATCAATTGCGATGTATCCTGAGATAATGAATTCATGAAGATAATCGGATTCTACTTTTATTTTTTTTTTATACGACGTGGACTACAAATGTTCATATTTTCGCTTGAAGTTTATTATGGACGTGGGGGAAAATCCTTGAGATTTTCGGGAGAGGGGAGGGAGGGATAATATTTTGAACGCGTAGTCATTATATCGTATAAAAAAACGAGGCATATAAATACAATGCGTTTGTCCCCGAGCTGCCTTTCTGTAACAACGGTACGCGATTACAGTACAAAAACACTTACGTAACGTTCAGCAAAGACTTGCGCAGGCCTTCGCCCATCTTGTGTATGTAGTCCCATTGCTGCTTGGTGACCGGTGTGCCGACGTCGTTTTTCAGCTGGAACTCATCGTACAGCCATTGAAACACGAACAACGGAACTGCAGGGGCGCACATATTAATTATTATTACGTAAGCATTACGTTGATAAAAAAAAAAAATTGATTTCATTCGATTTTAGATCTCCCCTTTTCGTATACTGCAGTGGTTCCCGGCAACCTTTTTTTTTCCACATCCTTTATAGTTAAATATTTTACTCGATTCTACCCCTCGACATTATAACTTTTAAACTTTTTTCATATACCATCTAACTCTTCTTAAATGGTATAAATAAATAAGAACAATAATGTGATTTTATGTGATCTATTTTACATTTTTATTAAAAATGAAAAAAAAACCGCACGAAACTTCCATAGGTCGGGTGAGATATAGGGATGGATTTTTTTAAACTGAAGACCAATGTAGGTACCATATTATGCCCTGGAAAAAAACGATTCTGAGTAAAAGAGATCGGTTGATAAGTTTTGCTTGAAACACAAATTTTCTGAAAACTAAAGAATTATTAAAAATCGAAAGTTGAAGTTTTTCAATATTTTCAGAAAAATAAACTCTACAAAATGGTTACCTTCAAATTGTTAGAAAATAATAAAATAAAAATAATTTTTTAACTTTTTTCCCGAGACATTAAATTTAATTAAAATATGAAATATCTGCTGTAGTCCTAGTCCCTGTGAGTCTTATAAATAAAAAAATAACAGAATTTGATCATCATCTTCATTATCTCAGAAGATATCGCAACGGGTAAATCCTCGGCGGGACACCCACCAATATATGAATGTGTGTCAGTGGTGCCAAAAAAAAGGTATGACACAAGTTTTCATGATTACACCCAACAACCGAAATATTAAGCGATACCGAAAGTCGAATTACATATGCTATACGCTGTATTCCTACGCTTTTAACACATGGATAATATACTGATTTTAAACGTATTAATACCTTTTTAGATATAACATATTTATCTAATTTATTGTACGTTATCAGTGGCGGCTATCTTCAAAATAATAAGTGTTGCTGAAAATATTTCTGAGGACCCACCCACCTTCAAATATTTATTAGCAAATACAAATTACCAATATTCAATTAGTGAGTACTGGTTTACATATTTTTCCAATTTTTGGGTGTTATCATTGTTATCAACATTATAACTGCGTAATAATTTAAAAATTAATCCTAATCAGGAAATATATTTAATAATACAAGCTATAACAGTCCGATGCAGTTTTATAGCATTTATTGTTGTCCGATTTATTCCAGAACTAGTATTTAGTATTGTTTTGATTCAATTATAAGTCGTATAATTATAAAAATTACCCAAGTACCCAACATCCATCCAACCACCTACCCAGGAACCCACCCACCCGCCAAATGTTGTATGTGTTGCTCGAGCAACACATGCACCATAGGATAACCGCCACTGTGCGCTATTACTTCCAGAGTACATACATTCACCACAATAATATCCGCCCACTCCTTTAGAAAGGTGTGACTTCAGTCATACCTATATGGCGTATTCGTCGCCACCGGGGTGCATGGTACTACAAAGGGTCGGAACCTCGCGCGGATAATTGCGACTCACCGGACAGCGTGGGGTAAATCTTGTGGCCGATGAAACACTTGGACGGCTCGTTGATGTAGAGGTTCCGGCACCGGGACGGTATCTGACTGTGCCAATACGGTATGCCCAGCTTCACGGCCTCGATGGGCGACGCGACGGGCGAGAGTACGCGCAGGATCTCCGGCCCGTACGGCCGCTGGTCCATGAACCAGCCGGAGTCGGTGATGCCGTGAACCGACATGCCGCTGTACTGTCTCAACATCTTTTGGATCGGATCCAGGTTCAACATGACCCCGACGCCTCCGGCACTAGAACACAAGACGTGTAAAGTGTTTTGGACTAAATCATATATTAGGTATAATAATCTATAATATTCTATACGCGCTGCAGCGTGAAAGTCCGCGGTGGGATTTCGACTGCAAGCCCTCGGAGCAGTGGTGGATCCTCAAATTAACCACGAAGGGGGGGGGGTAATGACAATTTATCCAATACCAAATTTGGTCTCGTTCAATAGGATCTATATAGTCAACAGACTACTAACGCTTTTTATTATCACTGTATTTAATCGATTCTTATAAACTGACGTCAATATGTTTGTGACATTTGTACAGATTTTTACTTTTAAGTGTTTAGGTAGTGCTGAACAACAGATTCCGACAACTTAGACTTCTACTTACCTCAAAGTACTTCAAACCAAAGAATAAAATCCTGATGTACAAAGCACAACCGTGTTCAAATCTTTCAATCTAAATGCCTTCGCCAAATCCTCAAAGCTCCGTTTTGTCTCCAACCACTCAATCCACCAAGATCTCTCTATCCCTCTTGTCCAAAATGTCGCTGAAACTTTCCATAGAAGATTCCACTCCATAGTCCACAAACTCATTCAAACCATCTCATTACCGATCTATTTGTTCCTACCATTCCCGGTGACCCCCGAAGGCGACTTAAGCGCAAGTGGTATCGTGCGACCTACTAGCTGAGTAGGAACAACGACTAGACATACGTCAAAGTACCACCAATGGGCGGCTCATTTTCACAAAACTTCTTCAACAGCCATCTTCAGAAACATATCTTGCACTTACTATAAATATATTGTTTATAGATTGACAGTTTATCAATTTAATTCGTATACATTATACGATATTGTTAAATTTATATGTACTACATAATGTCTTTTCTGATTTCTTATATTTTTGTAAGCCTTTGATGTGGGCTATTGTGAATTGAACATTGTGGTCGTGTAACAAAAAGTATAAAAGTAAAACATACATTTAATATAAGATTTAACATAATAAGCTCATTATGGTATTATAGCGATATCAATGACTTTACGTATATTACGAGTTACGACTACTTATACTTCAGTATGTTTTCTTCTAACCACACGACCACATGGATATACGAACTGCATTTAGCTAAAAAGAAAACGAACTTATAATCTACGATAATTATTTATTTTCAAAATTAAAACGCGAATTGTCTTCGGGTGAAACAAAGTGGCGATGTACTGGAAAACCTGTGAACCATTTTTGAAAACGATGATAGAAAATAAACATATCACAGAAAAAAATGTAAATCATAATCACCGAATTGATTTTCAAAAATTACAACGACAATAATTGTGTCCGCTGGTGCAAAGCGGAAAGCAACTGAAGATATCTGCGAAAGACCAGCAAAAATACTCCATAGGATTTCGGATAATATTTCTATTGGGCGCAATTTACGTTTGTCAAAAAAAAAGAAAAGAAAAACGAACGAGTACAAATGTTAGAACGTCTAATGAAAACTGCAATATTGAACGTGATGATATTATAGAGTGAAACACGACGAGTTCTGATAGAGGCTTAACCGCACGACTGCTGTCGCAGAGTTTGCGCAACGCTTTTTCAAGACCAGACCGAACGTTTTTATTATAATTTATCTCGAAATCGCCTTGCTGCTAATGCGCATACTATATAGGTACACGCTGTATGTACGGTATAGGTACCGCGTCACCGTAATCGTACATGTTGTATATCGTATTACTATTATTATTATTACATGTTACAGAACTGCACAATTACTATTATTATTATTATTATTATTATTGCAAACTCGTACAAACGTGCCGCCGCAGTGTGTACCTACTACACCGCGGGAATACGTTTTTGAAATAATCTAAACGCGCCCGCCGTCTCGAAACACGTGCATACGAGAGTATTACACGTACGCGTAGGCATTGCTCTGGTGCAACTTTAAAATGTGTATACGTATTGTATATGTATAGTGCGGGCCGTTAAAGTCGCACGACCGCTCTGATTTATCGTCGGCGAAAAAATACGTATATTTATTGTAATAATGTGTACCTGCTTCCAGAGAGAATGAGCGCGTTCGCATTGGCCAGTCCCATGGTTAATAGTTCTCTGATGACTTGCTTAATCACTATGGAGCCCATAAAAGTGAATTTCGACCCGTGTTGAGGTTCCGCTCTCCGACCCGACCATATATCACTCGTGCAGTACGGCACGAAACTGAAAAAAAAAAATAAAAAAAATAATAACAAAAGATGATTTGACTGTACACGACGCAACGAGATTATTATACGCTGTACAGTTTTCAAACGAATTCTTCACACGTAGGATGAGATCGATAGGGGGGGGCCCGGGGGGACGATTAAGGGAGAGTATCGCGGAGGCTCAGCCCACTAAGATATTTTCCAAGCCCCCGGAAAACGTTTAGAACGTTCGCCGCTTATCATTTTTCTGGGATTTCATAGATGCCGCCGACACTGTTTCGACCAAAAACTATCTATATCGCGACTCCGACGGCTCATATCTGAATGTGAATTTTAAGTGATGGAGCAAATATAATGAATACAAAATTCAACAAATTACATTACAAGTATTACACACAATTTTATGCAAGCACAAATACACAAAAATGTCTTGTCACGACATGGCCATAATAGGTTATGATTTTTTTTTTGTACGAAAATAATTATAACGATATCATTTTAAAGATGCCTCGAACAGTATAAAAAAAAAATTCAAATTCAAGAAATCTTACGGCCAAAAATGGAGGAGAGCATGGTCGAAAAATCACTCAGTATATTGTTTACTTAATATTAAATCGAACAAAAAACCAAATCAAGCCACCTTCTTCAAAATTCGACTCGATTAATGGTCTTATTTCCGTATTTCTAGACCTCTATTATATTATAATATATGTAAACATTTACTGCTCTCTGACGGACAATTGGTTTATACGGCGGATACCGCGGTACAACTAACGCAGCGACATTATACCCATTCTAGCGTGTGCCATATTATATTATTATTTGTGAGAACCATACAACGTACGATTGTTATATTTTAATCACGCGTGTCTCACATCGTATCGCGTGTTTTATATTCAATCGCTACGATTACATCATTATTATAGGCACTTTGTCCGTTGTACGGGTTAAGTGTATATATATTTACTCACACGTGATTCGCCTGCCACCAGTACGGATTTTCGTTCGCGCTGCTGGACAATATTCCTCCGACTGAAAATAGCAACGGTACAAGTTATGAACGTTTTTCAACTAAACCCCTTCGCGTCGACGAAACGTCATGAATATATTTATATACATTGTATATATTTATATCGTACGCAAGTCTCCACGTTAAGTCTACACGAACGTAATATTATGTCTAACCTGATCGTGTCTCGGGCCATTCGTTCGACGACATGAGGTACTCGGCTCGCGACCATCTTTCGTCGCAGCTCTGTTTGTCATAACAGCACCAACCCTCTGCAAACACAAAACACATTAACACGTTTCGACGTCAACGGGAATCGCTGCAAATCGCTCTACAAATCACAAAGCTGGTCAAGTCACTCGATTTTTAGTAAGTACCTAATACAGTTAAGTTAGGTCGGTTGGCAAGTAGCGCAGGTTAGTTTCAACATATGACGTGATCGGGTAATATGCTAGACAAGGCGCGCGCAAGTAAAATAGTGATTCGGACGGACTGTATTTTAAATGTTAAGTTGCCATTTTTTATTCGGTTTAATATTTTAATTAGTTTGGGAAGATAAAAAAATCGCCTCCACGTTTAGTATATCATCGAAAATAGTTATTTTATTCCGTGTTCGTTATTTTGCGGTTCGGGGGCAAAATGCTAAAAGAATAAACTACGATTTTTAAAAAAAAAAAATCATCATTCGAATTGAATAGGTATAGTTGATTTTAAAATGAGAAAGCTTAATACGATCGATGAAATCGTAACGCATCAAATAAATGAATAATAAAGCAACTTTACATAGAAAATTAACCGATTTTCGCAAAGAGTATAATTGCTCAGCTTTGTAATTATCATAGGCTTCAATCGTAGTTGTACGTCGTTGCGGCTCACCTTCGAGGAACACTATCCACGTTTTGCTGTAGTTTGATTGGCGCAAGTAAAACCTACGGGAAAAATAAAATACGAACATCATTTGTTATTCGCGTTGTAGGTACAGCAATCTGTAACTATACATATATATGTGTACAGTCGACAGCGACTAATACGCATATATTTGTTACCGTAAGTAAATAAAATATAATATTGTATTGTAAACACAAGATACGAGTTATTTGTTAACGTCTCGGATGTCGATATGCTTGCGGAAAAACGTACCAAAATCGCAAAAAAATGTACTGCGATTGGAAAAACAAAGAAAAAAATTTCCCTGCGGCACTCGGCAAGATAAACTGCGGACATTTCGAAAGTGAAAAATGTTCGCATAAATCGCCTTGGATTACGATATTAAATTACGGTATAAATGTCAAGAAATGCCGAGAAATGGAAAAAAACATAAATAGTGAAAAACGCTAAATCAGTTGTTCGGATTCCCCGACAAAATATTCCAAGTCTTATCACCCCGCCCCATCCCCCACATTGCATCCTGGCATAAAGACCACGGTATCCGGACCGTAATTATTAGCATGTACCGTCTCCAGCTGGTACACGGTTACATCGAGTATTATTCCCGTGTCTTGTGCGTACGTTACAGTAGGTTATAAATTATATGGTATTTACCCTGCTGGAGATCCGTCGTTGCACGTCACGTCTGGCGAGAGCATGTGTTTGGTCAAAAACTTTTGTTCCACGTTCCGCGCTTCCACATAATTACTGGTGTCCTGCGGACGTAAACACAAAACACACCGGTGCATCAAACAAACGCTGCCATTGATTCGTCATAATATTCTATATTAATTCGTTATTATAATTTTCGTTATATAATAACGTTATGCTCATACGGTCACCCGTTCGGATCGCGTCGGGGTATTTAAAATTTTTTTTTGTATGTTGCGACAATATAAATACTACTTTGATGCGGTTTCGTGTAATACGTTAACTACAATCGTACATCGTTTTATAACGCGTACCTATATACTCGTATAATGATTATTGAGTCAGTGGCGTCAACTAGAACTTTTTTTTTGGGGGGGGGGGGTTTATGTATAAATATTTGTAAAGAAAAGCATACATTTAATACATTTTAATAGAACTTAAATGGTTATGTATAGCACAATGTTTCCGAGGTTCGCGGTTCATCGACGTGTACCTCAACGTTTAAGCCACGGTTTAAGATATATCATACTATAGAGTAATGATGACTATAGATACTAATTGCAATGTTATGTAGGTTTGGTATTAACAATAATTAACAGCATAAAAATAAGGTCTGGGAGGTGATATGCAACCCACATCGCCCCTCCACTCCCCTACAGGTACGCCACTTATTAGAGTTATAGGATGTTCAATGTTTTAGTTGGGACATTAATGCCCCGAAAAAACTATCAAAAATTAGTATTTAAATATAATTTGATTTGATTTTTACTCAATTAACGAAGAAAAAAATACCACTGGAAAAGTTCATCGTTTATTTAAGGTTTCTATTTTCGCTGTTAATTTCGTGATTTAATTTTCATCCAATGACGGGAAAAATACTAATCAAAATTTAGTAAAAAAAGTACTTTTATTTTTTTTCTCACAGTTTCAATATTTAATATCTGTATTGATATAAACAAAAGGATTTTTTCTGAAAATTTTCAGACGAGGCACAAAAGTAACAAAAAAATTTGATAGAGAAATATAATGAATCTCATTGAAAAATCCACCTGTCTATCACGATTTCATCAAAAAGAGCATATTTACGCTTCTTCCTCAATACCTCGAAAAATACAAAACTATATGCAATATATTGAACTTTCGTACATCAGCTTGACGTACGAAATAAGAAACACATTCCTCACCGGTTCCGAAGTACTTTCTATAGACGACGATCAAAGGCTAAATTATAAAAAGTCATAAGTATTCTAACCCTATATAGTACGCTGTATACATATATGTACACGAGTATAGTCGGTTTACCTGTACTACTCGATCGGAGGACACCCGGTACGTCAACGACGACGAATCGTCTTGAGCGGAAACCGTTTCGCAGGATAGGAAAATGCCTGATGTAACAAGTAAAATCTGAAAAAAAATCAAACGCAACAGATTAGTATACATAATATAATAATATAATATAACAAAATATAATTTTACTATCATATTACTATTATATTAGTGAGCACCGATGTGTTATAGAATATATTACATCGGAGTAGACAAATCGCATTTAATGCGTGGTACATTTCCGTGATTAAACGCGACTTGACGGAAAATGAAAACATTTCTCGTGAATATATTGTAGGTACAACACATTGTTGAACTGCAGAGTTAGGACTTAGGACCTACTGAAATCGTGTACTTCACAAGCCCTTGGAGTATTGTTTTCGAGCAAAGTTTTCGACACGCAAAAAACACAATACATATGTAGGATTATATACTTTTATAATATCTGAAAAGCAAACACATCAACGTTTGGCAGAAATAATAAAGCTGTTTTATTATGTACCTACCCATATCATGTACAAGGGAAATATTATTATTTGGTTGATAAGACTATTGTACCTGCAGTAACTGTACTTAATGTGCCCCGTCGTCGTTATAGGCGCATATAGGGAATATTGCATTGACCGAGGGCTCCAGGGTCAATCCCTTTTATCTTATAACAAAAAAATCCCCCATGCCCCCTCCAACATTAATACATATATTTATTATCAATTAATAGATATCTTTGATATTGAATTGATTCTCCCGTTGGAGTTACCAAAATTATCTAACACTGATAGCGTGTCAATATTAAAATAATTTTCATAGTCAATCCTAAGCTGCTAAATCTTTCTTGCAGCACTGTTGAGATCTCATTCATGTTTTCAATCTTCACATAGCATAGGGAAATTATCTTTCACGAGAAGCAGAGTTTATTGGCAAAGTATTATTAATGAAATAATTTGGAAAGATTTGTGTTGAGGGACTTTGATTCAATCAATCGGACTATGCCCCCCAGCCAAACCCTATTAACGCCTACGAGTGTCACCCCAGAACATGCGGGTCGTTTTTCGCGGGTAGGAAAATTAGTATAATAATATACTCATTCGTATTTCATTGGAAAAATATAATATTATGATAGGTATGTTAAGTATATTATATTGTATTATTATTTTTTCCTTCTGGTTTCGTGCAAGTGCTTAACCGGAGCGGGTTCGTCGTGTATATAATATAAACCGATTACGCGCTATACACACACACACACCCAAGAAACATGTATGCGCGATCGACGTGAGGGGTAAACGATTCGTGCGGAATGCGGAGGAAAAGAGAAAAACTAAAAAAAAAAGAACGAACTGAACGTATCTGGCGTATCGGAAAAATTTAACTTTTCTTTTCGTACACGGATGCGACCGCGGTATTTACATAGGTTATGTAGGTATCCGCATGCGAAAATGTTCACAATTTTTCTATTCTTATTTTCGGTCAAACCGTTCGACTCCGGGTATCCGTTATTTCACAGACCTGTTACAGCTACCAGTAATCGCGCCCCGAAGAAGAAGTACTGTACGATCGATCCTCAGGACCTCAGATAAAGGGCGTATGTACACGATGACCGTTTTTCACTACAGCCGAAAACAACGGACTCCGCGGTGTCCGAGTGACTAATTTTCAGTTCGCGTTCGTGGACGTTTTTTTCGCTAGCCCACACGGTTATCACGAGTGTCTACTGGAAAAGCCTATGCGCTGTGCACCAACGACATGCCCTCGGTATATTTTTTATACGTTTTCCCCGTTAAAGCCATCTGGCCGCACGGAACGAGAAACATAGAGGCACTGAACAGCGGCGCTGCTCTTAAATCAACCGTCTGCGGGCTAAATGAAAATTCAAAGGACGCTGCTCGACACCGCTCGAGCGCTGCCGTCGGCCGTAAAAATAAATCTAAGTACACATCAAACGCACCGAATCGAGAAAATTTCGATCTGTTGGCTTAGCGGCAGGCTGCGATGGATCTTCAATAGTATAATGTAACAGTGCTGAAGCATAACGCTCTTCCATAATATACAGAGAGAGAGAGAGAAAATCGAAAAACAATTTTATTGTACGTATAATACGATGCATCTCTGATACCTAGAATCTGAGGTGAAATAAACTGAGTCGTCAGCGCGTTTCTGGTTATCAAGATTATTTTTAAAACAAAAGTCACGCGTATACTATTAACCGTAGAAATTGATCACGTCGTAACTAGGCCGCTCGGGTGCCGTAAAAACACGAAAAAACCTACAGATTCGAAAAATCCCTTTTAAGTTGCACAAATACATTATAGATATACTTTATTCACTTTATCGGTAATCACAGTACTGTCGATGAAAGAATTTATCCGCAATGATTCGAATGAAATGTGAGTTTGAAAATTATTATAGTTCGCGCATATATTACTATCTACTTTTGTTGGAAAAACTAAAATCGTCACGGTCAGCACTCACTCGCATGACATCAAGGTTAATAAGCGGCATGCGGCTTATGCGAACGGCATATTTCCCCCTCGAAACTATATAATTATTAATGTCTTGAAATGCGATGTGAAACCTAGTGCAATTTACATTCGTGCGGTATACGCGTGTCATTGAAACGCAAACTTAGCTGGGAAACCACCGTTCAAGATGAGCGGTAAGAGGGGATGGGGTAGGGGAGGAACAATCAAGGCCGTAACTGGAAATTAATTTCGGGGGGGGGGGGTTGTAAGCCAAAAATGTATGTTCTAATTGTATTATAATATTGTGTAGATAATTAAATTTATAGCTGTCATTCGTATATGCACGTATATAATATATCAATGGTTTATCGATTATTCTAGACTGAAATAGTTATTTTACTACGACATAAAATAACGCAAAAATTTCGGGGGGGGGGGGTGAACCCCCAAAACCCCCCCCCCCAGGTACGGCAGGGGGAACAATAATCAACGTCCTGGGTACAACAACAACGACGACATACATTATGTTAGTGAAATGTACAGTCACTCATAAGCGCCAGGAGGACCGGTCGCTGTGCGATGGTCGACGTAGCTGTAAGAAACGCATATCCTTGAACCACATCGTATCGGATCGTCGGAGTACGGATATATCCTCAATAATAATAATATGTCCTTTGATGTATAAACATTGATCATGGTTTGAAAGCAATACACGCCTACATTGAATTCGGCTTTTTGTTTTCAATTTTGTCGCCGCACCCCGTGGTAGTTTTGCGTCGTAATGTGCATACGGATCGAGGGAGGTTTTCGACGTTATTGATATCCACGACGCAGTGAACCACTTGTGAACCACAAAAACCTTTGCGCTACGTAAGACGGTTTTTTCCCTCGATTCCGACCGATTTCGTTTAGCCGGCGGCCCTTTGCGAACGCACAATATCGGTTCACGGGGTTTCGCGGGGATCCCGAATGTTCTGTTTTGCTTTGTCCGTGCGGCTGTTGCCTAGTTTAGAGTTCCAGGCTTTTGCCTTTTTCTCTTTATGTTTTTTGGTCCATGACGATGTTTTGATTTTTAATGTTTTATTGTTATTTGGAGATATTTATTGTTATGTTGGTTGAGAATTTGTTGTTGTTTTCAGGTCTTCTTGCTAGTTGTTGGAGGTGTGGAAATCTCGATTTTGATGTTTCGCGTAGTAATATTTTTGAAGATGTTCTGTTCTGGGTTGCGTCCGCTTTGGAACGGGCTCGAGCGGTATCGCGTTACGGCGCGGCGGCGGCACCGGTGACGGGTACGTGTGACACGCGGGCGCGCGTACCGCAGTATGTAATAACAAATAAGTATCGCGTTATACACTATAGCATACACGCGTAGGAGCGAGCACCGGCTACGGCGGTGGCGGCGATACATGAAAGGAAAACACTGACCTCAGCCCGTGACGCGCCGCCGCCGCTAATTACACGACAAACAAAATTGTCCGTCGTCGCGCGCGCGCACTATATAATAATAATATTAATAATAATAGTAGTAATAATAATAATAAATAATAATAATAGTAATAGTAATAATAGTAATAATAGTAGTAATAGTAGTATTTTCTCGAGTACGTGCACCGTTCGCAAGCCACGTGTTAGCCGCGTTGTGTCGCGAATTTTTCCTAGGCGCGGCCGTGACGCGGCAACGCACGCACTGTTTTAGGGGAGTGAACGAGGGGAGTTAGGAGTTCAACTTCCGGAGAAGAGAACAAACGGAAAAGTGCTTTGTCCACTTTGTCGCGTACACGTGAGCCGCAGATTTTCTCCAACCACCATCGTGGTCCCGACATATTTTTCGACGGGTCGGTCGCGTACAGGGAAATCTGCGCGCTAACTAAAGACCGTCCGTTTTTGTTTTAGAATTGTTCGAGACTTTATTATATTATATAATTTGAAACTTTTGGTACCTTCCACGAATTACAGCATCTCCCCACCCCGCTAAATAATCGTCGTCGTTTGTTGTCCGTTACCCGGGCGCATAATATAATATGCAATGGAGTGAAAAACATTAATTGTACACTCCGGAAATCCGCGATTCCACAAGTGCATGATGGCGGGCCAATATATTTGAGCGACCCCGCTTCCCACAATTTTTCTCAAACACAACTTCGAATTGGTCAATATTATGTTCATAGAATGTTTTCCTATTTTTGACTGTTTCAGACATGCTGTATTTATTATTTAACTTAAACCGTTTCAATATATTTTGACAGTGTTCAATTTTTGTTCACAGTTTAGATGGGGCCCAGTGCAGTAAATCCGCAGAGGACCAACTATATATCAGGGGTGGTCAGCGATAAGATAGTCACGAGCCGCACAATATAATAAAAAATGTGTAAGATCCAAGAGCTGATTTTGAAGGTTGGTTTATAGACTCAAAATTACTCAAACAGTCCTTTGGATGTTGTTGAAAATGGATGCCCAATATTGGAAACCTATTCTAACGGATACAGCAGCTTTAGAAATGTACCATTTGGTATTACTGGATTGTAATAACTTGGTACCTTCGAATTTCATGAAGACTATAAAATAAAAAGTAAATTTTTTGAATTTCTTTAATAATACGTTTATATTTACCAAACTATTGTCAACAAAATAGCCTTTGCACGGAGATGCTCGAAAAAAAAACCCCGAATTTCATTATCTTTATATAAGCCCGGGAGATATGGATCTGTGTAAATCCCGGCGGGACACCCGGGCAGGCTACATATATGTGTGTGCAATTTGTGAAAAACGGAGGAACCTCATCGATATCTCTTTGCCCCGTCGCGGGTTGGAATTTTTCAAAAGTATCTCTTCGTCCGCCACCGCCCCGAGGCCCCGTAAACGACGGTCATGCGCGATCCGTATAGTATATTCTTGTGCACGTACGCGCGAGCATTCTTCGCGGTACACGCGAACACGCGGTTAGTCGGGTTGTTTTGCGCAAACGGATTTCGTGTTTTTTTTTTCTCTTCTCCGTTCCGTTTTGGAATTTGTCGTCGACGTCGTCGTCGCCGTCCTCATTTCCCGTTACCGACGGTCGCGCGCGCGAGCGTAATTTGTCCGACGCCGCCGGCGGCGGTATACGAGTGAAAAACGTGCGCGCACAACATAATAATATAATAAACGCGCGCGCAATGTCACCGAATGGATCTTTGCCCGCAGTGGCCGGCGATCGTTATAACGTCGTCGTATCGCGCAAAAAGAGATAAAAAAAAAAAAAATCATAAAAAAAATACCATTAAAAAATCGTACAGAATAACGTTTATTTATTTATTTATTTAATCGCATTCGGCGCGCGTTCAACGCACGAGTCGCATAATATATTATACCGTACGCAGTCGGTCGTCTTAATAGCGTATGCTGTTGCACTGTACCGTGCAGCAAACTCTTGTTACGTCGAATCCTCGGGGGGAAAAGAAAGAAGTTCGAGATATCAAAAAAATCGACATGTTGTGGATTATTAAGAGTTTGAAAAAAAAAATGTAATAATAAAAAATACGTATTTTGAATACTTGAAATACTAAAACATGTATAATGTTTAATAAACACATTTAAAAAAAAAAAATCAATAATCCGTTATTGTGGTTTGTTTTTTATTGTTTCCGAAAATGATCTACCGTCTAAATTGAGACAGGCAGAAGGCAACACGTTATTATACTGTAGTTGTATATGAGTTTTCTAACGTAACATGGTTATCACCGCGACTTTCAAACCGGATGAAATTGTATGGATATTTAATTTTTGCTTATTATTGCCTATTTCACTGTACGATATGAACACCGCACAATCACTATATTATTCTCAGTAAACTGCTCAATTGTATGTCTATACCGTAGTGAAAATGCTATTTGTGACAAATTTTGGCACTAGGGATAACGAAAAATGATTAATTTTATATCGAGTTATCAAAAGTAAAACGCCATTGAGTGTAGTGCAGGTAGTTTCAAGGGGATTAAATGTAGTTCGGCTTAAGAAAATTATAGTGATTCTACTGTATGATATAGCGGTATACACATAATATATATGTGTATATGAGGCGTAACGATGTTGACCCCAAGTATAATTATATGGCGTACATGTGCTTAGATGCACATGCGTGTGGGTATATATAGGTCAGTGCCGTCGAATACTATGTAAAGTTAGACCATGGCCTGACCACTGTTTTAAAAAAAAATGTGGCTGGGGTACCGAGAGGACCGAACGGTGATCGTTTGGCGTTTGCGATTCAGACCACAATATGTATATGATTAATTAATGCACTATGGGTTACAAATAATATGCATGACATGTAAATACTTCATGTGCTTTGAGGCTATGGGCCGTTGCGTTATAATTTGACCTGAGTACTTTTTTAGAAGTTCGGCGCCCGCACTGATATAGGCACCTATAGTTGACGAGTCATAGAAGCCGTAAGTATAATTTTTTTTTATTATTGATATATACTGCACAGTGCACTGCAGTAATAATCATGCGTGTTGTCTTTGTTGTATTCGCTCACGTTGTGCACGTCAATGGAAACGGAAAAAAGTTGGTCGAAAAGTTTTGAAAAGTCCACAATTACAGAGTGTAACGATGATATAGAGCTTCGCGACAATAATGCGGGATTTTGACGTTAGATTGCAGACTTATCTCGGACAAGCGACAATCGAAAATAATATTATCGTCGTAAATTCGGACAATATCGGTATCGCGGCTATTTGCGCTCGCGGTACTCGTAACGTAGACGAACGTAGATTCACACGGATAGTCCACGGATTTTCGTTAAGCAACATCTGCAGTAAAGTACGGTCGATTCTCGACAAGTCGAACGTCGATACCTAGAATTCTTCGATTTTTTCCACTACTTTCTATTCCCATGGAAACTCGAAATAAAAATTTCGCTATCGTCCGTCAAGTTAAATAATTTTCAGTTGTCCGTCGACGACGGTACCTAGAGTGGCTACGGCATGCCGCGGCAGAGAATTAAATGGTCGTTATCGTTGTTACACATGTTGCGCGCTATCACTCCATTTCTCTCTGTACCCACATCAAAATGCGCTATACTTTACCAATCGAGTCTAGTCCAAAGAGCAGTGGTGTTCTAAGCTCTTTACTCGACGAGACGGAAAAGGGTTTTTCAAAAAAAAACGTTTTACTCTCTGAAAACGACCCGACCTGCAGGAGTAAGTATACCTATACAACAACGGTATTAATATCACATTTTACTACGGAATACAAATTTATTTTTCGTAAGAGTATTTTGTCAACGATAGTGTTCTATCGTTACGGCGAACATTATCGGTTTTGTTTGATTTTACTTTTGTTTTGTTTCCAAAAACAATTTGGAGGATCACTGAAATTGAAGCCGAAGGCCGTAAAACTAGGAGACCACCATATGTAATAACTAATAACATAGAGCATATATAAATAATATAGTTCTATGCGATTGCACACTATTTTATGTTTAATACGGCGGAGCTATCGTTTACGGGCGATTTTTCGAATTTCTACGTTAATATATGGTACGTTGATTGCTATTTCGCGTTTCACTTCAAAGCGAATACGACATAACATATAAATACACGGCCATTGTTTCAGTAATAAATGATCAGTGCACAGATTGCATTTCGTTTGCGCGCCGTAAAGCTATAGTGCCGAGTGCCGAGTAAATTATACTTATATATTTTATATGTATTTAGTGAGGAAATTCCTTGAAAATTTGTTCGGACGTTAAACTATGTATATACTATATACGCGTGTATAATAATACGTTTCATACAATGCGTGGTGCAATAACAGATCCTATATTATATAGTTTCACGCGCGCATAGTCTTTGAAACTGGACACTTAATTTTTTTCTTTTAGAAATTCCATTATATTGTAAATTCTATTAACTTTTAACACGTAAACTCGTTTCGAACCTTTTCACGTTTTTCCCCATATTATTAGGGGTTGAATATATATATATATATATATATATATATATATATATATATCGGTGGTTCCTAGAAGTGGAGTTTTTTTTTTTCATAGTTCACTTACGGCAAACGTCTTCACATCGTAAACACACCCAGAAACGTATATACATAATACATACGAGTGTATCGTTTATGTAGATGGTATATTATACGTATGTCCTTTACGGGTTCCGTGCGCGTGCGCGAACAGTATATACTATATACATACAATTTATCGCGCGATATCGAGAACTGTTAAGACTAACTGCGTTGCGTTTCGGTTTCCGTGAAATTTGATGAAAAATAATAAGATTACGAGAAAAGAAAATAAACGAAACGAAACGAAACGAAAAGACGCAAAACGCATAAAATCACTAATCTCGTCGTGGCGCACGAGCGCGCGCGGTGAACCGCCGCCGCGCCGCGCGTGGAAACCCGAAATGGCCGTTGTAATAATGCACTATGTAATACCACGCACACGTACGCGCGGCGGCGGATACTTCAAAGGGTGTAATTTACAACCGATTCCGAACGAATTAGGAGTGGAGAATACCACCGCGAGACGACGGCGGCGGCGGCACGACGGAAGACGGGCGAGCAGCGCGCAGAAGAAAAGAAAAGAAAAAAGGAGGAAAAAAAAAAAAAACCATTCGATTTTTAAGCGCTCCCGGTGTACATTGTGTGTGTGTGTGTCGTGTTAAATCCAGTAGCAGACCGGGGAGATCGTAATTTAGCGGCTAATTGGGTACCAAACAGGACCCCGGCCGAGGTAACGCCCACCGTCGTGTACGCCGCCGCATATTATTTGTCCGCCGCATACACGTCTATTCCTTCTGTACATCGTACACGTACACAGCACACGTCTTATATACGGCGGCGACCTGTCCGAGTTATACACGTAAATAACGATAGTAATGATAATAATAATAATAATAATAATAATCGAAACGCGTATAACGCTCGTTTTGCCGCCAAAGTCATTATAAGCGCATTCACGGATACATCGCGCGGTACGGAATAATATAGCAGGCTCGGGTCGGACGCGAGCTGTTGTTAAGGACCAGTTAATATAGATATAGATATATAATACTATATATACTTGTGTATAATAATAGTAATAAGAAAGAGCGCGAGGGAATTGAAAGAAAAGTAATAAAGCGCGGCATTATAATATATACGGGCGCGCGCGCGTTCTCGCATGAGCAGGGGGACTAGGGAGGAAAAAAAACCATTTCGGTCCGGCGGAACGAGCCGACATTTTTCGAAAATCAAAACAAAATAATAAATAACTTTTTACCGGTTAAAAACCGCGTGCGCAGGCACCCGTTCATTTATTAGCCGTCTCGAAAGACGTCTGGCGAAACCGCGGCTTCTGGTGCTGTCCTCTTCCGCGCGCGTTTATTGTTACGGTTATACCGCGGTCGCGTGATTCCGCGACGTTTTAACATTATAGGTACCTATTGAGAACGGTCGCGACGGAGAGGAAAAAAAAAAACATTCCTCGAACCCAGGGCTCGCCGCGGAATACGTAAACAATGGACCGCGGGTTCTTTTTCGAAACTGTATATGATATTTCCGAAAAATTGAACACGGTTTCCCAATCAACATTCAGCTGCTGCTGCCGCGCACATTTCACGACGAAAACGTCGCACACGTGGACGCTCGCGGCTATTGTAAAACTCTCGCGTGTCGTGTGGTTCTTTCACCGTAAATTTTGGCTTTAACGTAAACGAGAATATTACGAAATTCCTCTGCACGTCCTCCGTCAAAGACATGCGCGTGGAGCGGCTTCGGAGCGTCTCGCAAAAAAATGCGGTTCAATAAATTGTTTATAGGGTCACTGTATACCTATACGTTTGTAGGATCCCAACGGTGTGCGCCTGTATATCTACGAGATACCATGTATTATGGTTTCAACCTTTTCCCTCGCCGCGTACGTAGAACACGCTCTTTCACGGCTTATAATGCGCCGCGGCGGACGGTCGTAAAACGGATGAAAGAAATGCCGAAACGTACAAATATTATAATGTATAAAAGGGTGTTAATATCGATCGGAAATATAGCAATATACATGTATACACGAGTGTACGTGTGTACGCGAACGACGCGCGTATATTCTATTATGTGTGTGCGTGGAGAGATATGCTGCAGCGGAATCGTTTTACGACGGTTATTATTATTGGACTGCGTATCACGAGATCAAAAAGGCAACGCAATAACGTACATTGTATACAGCTGCAGGTAATATCATGTACATAATAATATTATTCGTATTCAAATCTGCAGTGGCGCACCCAAAGTGGTTGACTTCAGGCCCGGACCCCCCACCGCCCTTTGGCTAGTCTAATTGTACAACAATTATTATCGAAGATTATCAAAATTTCCATGACGGCTTGATACAGTGCTTCTGAGAATAGATCGAACGGGCATCTTTATGTGTTCATCGAGAAGTGCTAGTTAGGTGCTGCTGCAGTAGAAATTATAATCGTATTGTTTTTTTTTTTCTATTAAATGAAGAATATCTACAACATGTGCTACATGTACGACTGAGCAAATATGTAAATGGATATTATGTTAAGTCCAATTTTAAATTTCATCCATCGACCTACAAAAGTTATGTACATTGAAAGGCATTGGAAATTTATAGAAAAACAATAAACACATTGTACACTCTAAAATATGCTCCGACAAAATTGATTTTCTATAAGTTTTTTTTTTTTTTTTTAAATCACCCCCTTGAATAAATTCTGGTTGCGCCACTGATACGTATACGGAGGAATTAAGTTCACGGTGGTAACTCAACGGTATATATATGTATAGTATATACTCCGAGACCGAGTGTGTCCGTTTTCTGTGCTATACGTTCTGGGATACAATTTCAGTCGATTATTGATTTGGAGATTTCAAACGTAAAAATATTTTCATGGAGTGCACATCTCTAAGAAAAGCGAGTGCCGTCTCGTGTGACTAACGAGCAGAGATAACGCGTTTTAACGATTTCCGACAAAGGTCTTATAACTCGTGTAACGAAAATTAAAAGAAAACAAGCTTCGCGTGGAATAAAAATGATAAAAAATTGTTAACCCAGCTACAAATTACCGGGTTAAAACGATACGCTCACACGTAATATACTCGTATATTTATACATACTCGTATTATGCATATTATACTGTACATAAGAGCAAGGACGCGCACAAGTGAGCAAACGATATTATAATTTGTTCCCTCTCGAGCGGAAATTTATTCATACATTTATACATTATATTGTACACAGTAAACATTGTGTGTGTAAACGGAAAAAAGTGTATTATTCCATATTTACGTGGGAAATACGTTCACGAGTGCTATTGTACACGCGCGATCTATATATTATAGTATACGGTATTTAATATTAATATACTTGACGCGAAAAAGGATAAAACCTCTCACTCTCGCCATCTGTCTCGTATTTTATTGCTACTTCAAGTGTAAATGCGCGTAAATAACAAAACAATACTACGTAATATAAATTATAAATACGAATTTACCGAATGAAAAAATTTTCCCGCGCGTAGCGTTTCAATATTTATTATTGTTTAAACGTCCATACATATTGAGTGCACTCCGGGGGATTACGGGAGTTACGAAAAAATATTAAAGAGCTGTGTCGTGTTCCATAAAAAATCACCCCGAACACTGTACCACGCGGTGCTGCAGTGACGCCTCTGCAGCACAATACGGTCGTAGGTAAACACTGCGGAATATTACACAACACTACGCGTGTGCAATAAATATTACGCGTTGTTTAGTGCGGCGTAGCTGTATAGTAACACCATCACGTGTGCTGCGGTCCCCGCGGGCACCGCATGCATACTGTAATATATCGTTTCGCGAATATTCAAAATGCGCTAGCTTTTCAAAACGTTTTCTGTAAGACCAGCTAGCCGATGGCCGGGCGCATAGCTTTTTCTGTTTAAAACCCTAATGCGGCGGGACATTTTGAATTGAATGCGCGCCGCAAAATAATCTAGCGGTCCTACATAGTAGGAGGGGAAAAATAAGAAAAATCATTAAACGTCCAGATAGAATATTTATAATGTTCATCCGGCCCACCATAGAGTATAGACGATCCAATTGACGATTGGAGACAACGTAAGTCACTCCGGGCGAGACGGAAATATTTATGAGACAAGGCACGACCCGGGTCGAACACCCAAGCGGAGCGCGTGCACGAGTGTAATGCAATAACAGTGATCCGCCTGTGTACGTAAAATGTTAACGTCGTATACCTATTCTGTATTGTTGGAAGGACCACATATAGGTAATATGTACAACGTACGCATTCGACGTGGCGGATGAGTGGGTGGCCGGGTGGTTTTGGCCGTCGCGTTTCGTCACGGGGGTGGTTCTCGCCCCGCACAGACCTTACCTCCCCGCGGCGCGGAAGGACGCGCATGATCACACACGCGCGCGCACGGTGCCGCTGCAGCGATTGCGGCGCGGCGTTCATGTCCCCGCGTCGCGCAAAACGCGTATTCTTAGTCACGCGTGTACCGAAAGTTTGGATTTTCGGCGTTACCAGATGCGGCGGAGAGTGAATCTTTTCCGTCCAGCGGGCGGAAAAGACCAGTTTTCGGCCCCAGGGCGGGAAGGACTATTTTCCGCCCTCGACGCTTTGCAGAATAAATAATTTACATCCAAAGATTACGAGTATACGTGCACATGATGTAGCGGACTTTCCGGCACGCCACGTTGTACAATCTCTTTGCACGACGCGCAAACCTATGCGTTTGCGTCCGTAACAATCACGCTTGATTGTTGTAGTATTAATCATGCTCGATTTCGTCAGGACTCAACGGAAAAACGAGTGGAAATGAAAGTTTCTGCGGTCGTAGTGAGTTACTGCCGGGTTAATAAAGATCGGAAGGGCGGGACAAAAAGTAGAATGTGCGGCTCGTGCGGAAAGGTGATTTCCGCGCTTGCCGCACAACGTACACAGTAAGAGCTCGCGTGACGAACACGTCGATAAGTCTCGCGCATTATTACGTACACGCGCGTACAGGGCACGACAATAACGTATGCAGCACGTGTGATTGTGACGGGTGAGAATTGTGTCGGTCGGCGACGGTACAACAATATCGTTGCCAACCACACCGATACCTATATTCTGTTTTATAAATGCAGCCTATAGCAGCGTACACACGTTCAGTTTTTGTTTAAAACTTGACTGAACAGTTCTGGCTGTTCAGGCAAGTCCTAACGTATGTATGCAAAAACTGAAGGCCCGTTCATTCCTGGGCGCGGCATGAACTGAACTGGTTTTTCTTGATTTTTTGAATTGGCGCGTATGAAGTCGCCACACTAAACTGATCTACAATACGAGTAGTGTGTAGTGGATCACGAGCTCAAACTTACCTGAGCACACTTACCTTAAGTTAAGTTTGAACTGAAGACCGAACGTGTGTACGTAACTTAAGACTGCGCGTACCGACATGAAGCGAATAGATTACGGACGACCAGCGGTGAGTATTATGTGATACACGCCGACGTGTGTATGATGTATATGTGCACAATATAATATTATAAACGATTTTATACGTGCACACGACTTCACGGTCGTCTTTGCGCTTCCACGAAGATTTCTGGGCGACCGTCTTACACGCGTTCGACGTACATACACCATTTATGTTATGTGCACCGCGACTTTTAAATTATACGAGTACATATATGCTTTCGTGGAGAACGCGCGTGTATACCTAACTGTCGCTGCACCATCACCGGCATCAGCAACTGGTCATCCGGAGAGAATGACGATTTCACACTTTGCGCCGATTCCGCGGTGTATACCGTACACAATGACGTACGCATTATGCCTACGCCGTGTACTCATATACAGTGCCCCACCGGGATTTACACAGAGCGATGTCTCCCGTATCAATAATAAATATAATCAAATTCCGTTTTTTTTTTACAAGCATCACTGGGCAAAGACAATTTTGTTGACAATAGTTTGGTTCAAAAAGAGTGTATTATTAAATAAGTTAAAAAATGTACTTTTTATTTTGTAACTTTTATAAATTTCGATGATAGTCATTTCGTGGGGCTTATTTTTTGAACATTTTGACAATCTTTATGATAATTAACTTAAATTTACCAAATTATTATCATCAAAATTGCCTTTGGCCGGGGACGCTCATAATAATAATATAATTTTATCGTGTCTATTAACACGGGAGGTATAACTCTCTGTGTAAATCCCGGTAGGTCACCTTGTATGTATTAGAGATATTAGCAGATATACATACATATTATGTAGGTTCACGAAGGGTATACGTTTGTACATATTATTTTGAACCGCGAGATATACTTAACGCATACGTCGTTATAAGAACGGCTATGAATTGCCGACACCGTGGTTCTCAAAAGCACAAGGACTTGAGTCTTGAAAAAACGTCCATAAACAAAAGTTTTCCGCCCACTTCATATCATTGTCATTGTCTTGGGGAAGGCTTAAGATGATTCAGCCACGGCCAGCAAATGCTATTTACGTTCATGACCGACATGAACCGCGCGGCAACGTGGATATCCGCGATATTTTCGTTTTGACTATATCGCCGGGCGACTTTTCAAAGTTTTCATCGTGTCCGGGGGTACAATATTTCAGTGACAATTTGACTATAAGCTAGTAGGCCATGGATCGCGTGTTTCCCGGATTATCACGCGAGAGTCAAATAAACTAAATAATAAAAAAATAATAAATTTCAAACTGAATGGTTTGTGATTTCGATGATTCTTCAACGTGCGGTCTCTGCAATTCACGGTATAGTCGTTAAGTCTTAAGCCAAGGGGAGGCTTCATTAAAATTCCTCAGACCAGGGGGGGGGGGGCAGAAGCGGACCTTATTGTCACGCCTTTGTGGTATCAAGCAATCTGCCGAACGTATAATTAGTGTACGGGGAGAGTAAAACTACATACGTGGTGCACGTGCAGCGTACGCCGAGACGTATAGTAGTAGTCGGTCGTCAAAACGACACTCGGGGGTTGAAAATGGAAATTATTTTCACTCTTATACGCAAAACGTAACTCGAGTCGAAGAAAACCGACAACGAGATCGTTGATGAGTGCGGAATCTTTTCTCTTCGAAAAACACGGATTTCTCGACTCGTACCCTTTTACCCGACCCGCGAGAGCTGATACGGTACACTAGTTATATTCGTACGTGAGTGATGTCGGTTCATCGTCGGCGGGCGGTGATATGACGAGAGATCGAATGCGGTCTCGGCGACGACGACGACGACGGCCGCGGCGGCGGCACACATAGTATCCGTGCGTGTAAACGGTATATTATATCACATTGTACTGCACGTATATTATAACACAAAAGAATAGGTCGCGGTACCTATTTATACGTATATATTATTATATTTACGAGAAGAAAATCCTACTATTGTGCGTGCGATAGGAAAAAGAGCGTGTATATATAAAAAAAAAAAAAAAAAACTGACGGCGCGGAGAAAGAGAGAAAAATAATGGTTAATATGATCGTCATATATACACACGTACTACGCGCACAAAGAACAATAAATATGTATACGCGAGTGTGAGTGCGCGTGTGTGCGTACACCGTTGGCGGCTCCTTTCGGACGTGCAAAATCACAATTGGTTTGCCGCCTTTGAATGCGTGCCGCCTATGTAAACAGAATACGAACGGGCCCGCAGGGGTCGTCGAGCGCCTTTGATGTTCCGCCGCCTGACAGCTGTGCTCTCCACACGCACACACGTATGCTACGCGCATGTACCTATACGCTTAAGTGCGATCGCGCGCGGGTGTGCGTGTGCGTATATTATGCTCTGCTCCGCTGCCAGAGGACGTTTTTCAACGTTATAGTAAATAATAATAATAATAGTCCTCGAATCCTTTTGCCGACCACCGCACGCAGGATCACACCGCGCGTGCGTACAATACAGACTTACGATGTAGTACACCGCGGTACCGAAACCGTCCATAATGACACCGCGGTGAAGGGACCAGTGGAAATCCGTCACGTCTTGTCCGACACCACGTTGTACGCTCTAACCGATGTGATAACCGCACCGCGGGACAAACGTACCGTATAAATAGGAACTGAAAGATGTGTTATTCGTACTAACCGATATGTCGAGTAAAAGTGTGTTGTTGTGCACGGGGTGACTTTAAAGACATGCTCATCCCATTTTTTGGCCGTAAAAATGCATGAGTTTGAATTTTTTTTTCAATGTTAAAACTTTTAAATTTAAAACTATGTAAACAATTTAAATAGCGGAAAACATATAGTTATTATGGTAACTTGAATATTGAAAAAAATAAATTCAAATTTAAACATTTTTACGGCCAAAAACGGGGGTGAACATGTCTAAAAAACATCCTTTATTCGCGATTTAGGCGCGAACACTCAAGCAGGAAATGTTTTATTTATTTTTCGTATATTATCCACGAAAGCTCTGAGCATTGGACGAAAGTCGACGGAACTTTAGGTCTTTCGATTGGTGTAACACGGAGAGCATGTATGGCGTCGTTGCTGATAACCCGGTAGCCAGCTGTAATAATCACTGATCAGTGGCTGCGGTCAACCAACGCGCAACACTATGCCCAAAGACATGTATACTTACTAGTTATCACCTTTAGCCGCAAGCGAGTCGGATGAGTTATAATGATTATGATTTCAACTCGAGGACTAATGAAACACGTCATAACAATGGGCGACAAACGTGTCTCCTTTGCCCTCCCTCTCACCCCGTATACGGCGCTGATCTCCCGCGGAAGACACCGCCCACGTGAAGGTCGGCTCCGGTAAATATCGCAAGAACGTTTGTTCTTTTGTTAGTCAATATAAATTCTAAGCTAGGTATGATGAAAGCCAAGATTTTTAAGAAATGCTCGTAAAGCTTGCGCTCTCGTTTGTGGATTTTATCCCAAAAAGCTTCAAAAATAAGAAATATAAGTAATACTTGGACGAAGGCATTATTATATTGTACATAAATCCAGACCCTGATCGAGGTGGTCAAGGAACGGAGGTAATCTCAAAAAAGAATTGGTTTGTGAAAATAATATGCACAAATAAATTTCCCTCGAAAATACAATCGAAATCGATAACCGTTTATGATATTATAACAAACGAGACGTTAGCGTGTTAGGGACCGGTAGATAATAAAATCATCCGATCCTCCCAATCTCCGGTATCGTGCACAATCGTCGTATGTACAACGCGTTTCGCTTTGCCGACAATGCCGACACGAATCTTGCAGGGACGCCCGCCGAGGATTAGTTCCTGCAGCAATATCCCAGTCAGTATTTATTGGGCCCTGCAAAATGCTTAAATCGTCTAAACCGTATCGTATGCCCACTCATATGGTAAATCCTACCTTGCCCGAAAGAATAGAAATAAATTATTTCAGTTTGTCATAGAATCATTTCGATGCCGTGCTCAATTGTAATAATTTTTTTTAACGCGCGGCGTGACGATATTTTATTGCTCGTAGTTGGTAAATAACTAAAGAACGAGTATGAAATAAAATATTTTTATCATAAATAATAAACAGTTATAAAGTACACTATTATGCTTTCAATACGGAACTTTGTACATAACATACTTAGGTATACTCGTATTATATGGGCACTACACATTTGAATAGTTTCCGAGGGTGATGTGAACCTTTGATGCCATAAGCCAATAGGGGCGAAAAGGAAGTTTCTTACACATGTCAGTTGTAAAACGCACGTATGTAAGCGAAGAACAAGAACACTTTTACAAAACGATAATTTAAGGGAGGCGGCGCACGATCGCTTTGCCAACCCTTATATCCGTGATTTACCATCGTATGGATAATATATTACATTTATAAGCAGTTTGAAGAGCCAAAGTTATTTTTGAATAATTTAAGAGATTCCCGCGCGTAGTGCACTTGCACCATCTGGTGACCACCTTGCTCCCGGGGCGACGAGTGAGCGATACGCGGAGATAAATACTAGTTTGATAAGATTTTACCGGTTACCGTTTTAAACAACGGATGTGATCACGGTCTTAGAATATAAGGTCGGGGCACTTATGACAGCTCATCAATGGAGAGGACTTTTTTGTACTAAACTTGTCCGTTATCTTGATGGTGCGACCTCTCAAACTTTGCTTTTTTTAGCACAAATGTACTTTACTTATTCAATATTCTGAAATGTTTTTAAGTGTAAAAATAACAATTTCTTTGTTGAACAGAATTTTTAAATGTTTTTTTTATTTCGATTTTATTTTAATATAGGGCCTTCTATTCCATATCCTCGAAAAGTTTGATTACTCGCGATGGTGATTAAAAAGTGAACTAAACTGTCCGCTGTAAGCGACCGTATTGCTTCCTAGTACGTTATAACAAGTGTCCCGACCTCATCAAGACCGTGGTTCGGATCATCGGATGGACTGCTACAGCTTCGGCGGACTTGACCGATTATGTACGCGCGTAATTCAATTGCTCGTCGTTCGCATACGACTATTGGACTAGCGCGTCGGGAACCCAAGCCTGAGCTCGGACTTCAACGCGCGAAGACATTCAGCCGACGTGTACATCCGTGCCGAACGGATCATTAGTACACACCGGGCGGACTCGCGTACGCTTACGCCTAACGCACACGCGTATTATGTCACACGCGCGATTTCATTGTTCACTCTACACACGAATGGTACGTTTTGTTTTCTCGCCGTTTCGCACGCGTTTTACACGGCGATCGTGAGCATAGCAATATTATTGTGATGTTTGAAAAATTAACGTTAAAAAAATAATAAAAAGTATGAAATAGATATTAAATTACAGCGTGGGGAGTGAAAGAGAGAGAGCTGCGGCCGGGAGATGGGAAGAGACGAGGCCCGCAACCTGTTGATGTTTCAATGTCGAATATTTTTCTCGATAACATCGCGTGTACGCGCGAGTGTGTGTACAAGTGTAGGTAGGCGTGTGCGATGGACGCGGGCCAAACGCGAAATACTACGAAATAATCCGCCGGAATGTGCGACCAGAATCCTGCGGCTATTATACATATTATCGTACACGTGTAACAGGAAGACGCGAGATCCGCCGGCACGCGCAAAGGCGACCCTCGCTCGCCCGACCGACCAGAAACGATTATTATTATTATTATTATTATTACTATTATTATTATTGTTGGTGTTAACGATCGGTCGTGGTCTTGTGGAGTGCGCGCGCGATGCGTACACCGCGGTGTCCATACCGGGTCTGTTGCAACGTACACGCGTTTTTACCCGTGTATATTTATGTGCGCGTGTAACGTGTATTATATCGGAACGCGGGCCGTCAAACGAATTTCGAAAAACGATTTCGAGAAGGCATCGCGAACACACATCAAAGCGACCGCCGACGGGAGAAACTACCTTATTTGAACGCGCGGTCACACGAGCGCATTTCGACCACGAAAACCGACTCACGGACAATATAATAATATTACAATAACGCGCTCGGGAAGCATAAAATACATGTTGTTATCGTACGCATAAACGTACGCGGGGGGGGGGGCGCTATAACTGCTGCGGAGAGCCGATGTACGCGCGTATTCCGCGACCTGTACCTGTGACTTTTTTACGTGCACCACTGTTTGCCCGTTGGTGAAAACGGAATGCATCAAACATGACGTAAAGGCGTTGTAATATGACGTGCAGGCATATTTCGTTATAGTTGTTCTTGTGGGCAGTGTCCCGATACGTTTAATTCATTTTTTAACAGGCCCTTTAAACACTATAATTGCGTACAAGCATTGATTTTAGAATAAAAAAATAATAAAGATTTTGATTTATTTTGATTTGTAACTATTGTGACCGTGTTTCATAGAAATTCGAAATAAACTGTAATCGTAAAGATAAGACGTTGCGCCGCTGCCACAGCAGCTGCCGCGGGCGCGACAACAATAAATAAAAATAAAAAAATTGTCTTTAGTAAATACAACAACGACCTCTATCGACAACTAAATTGTAGTCGCCGAATTTTCCTATGTCACCGCTTATCTGTTTATTCTAAAATCAATGGTACAAGGCATTTTTTTTCCTAGTGAAAAGGTAAGTATATAGTTAGTGATTGTTGGTAGGGCGAATCTCATGATATACTGCTTTTGATGCACTTCGGCGGGCGTGCAGTGCACCTACCTCTAGTGCAGCGGTACTCACGCGACACCATGTTATAGATGTATCATATTGTTATGTAGTGTTAACGCGGCCAAATACTTCTTTGAATTTTGTTTTTCGTAGACGGCGAAAACGCGGATGGGGAGCTCACGCTCGGTTGACTTAGCTAAAACTAACGTCTTTGGTATCCCGTTAAGTCCTACACGAAAATTGAATGTCCTGACAGTCCGTTTCTGCATGCACCGTGTCTATCAAATACGATTTTTTAAAACAGACATTTAAACACCAAGTTAAAGGCGAGTTAAAATGTCGATTGTATCATGGACCTTCATCGAAACATTTTTTTTTCACCTACCGTATAAGATATGATCTTAACTTATGCACTGTAAAAATAAAAAATGTTTCGCAAGATAATTTTTTACAGATAGAATGAAAAAAACAACCTCGGGTGTTTAAAAACGAAATTAATTGAAGTCAATTTAACGTATGTTTGCTTACCTAATTGATGCTTGGTCAATTGTTATTAACTCAAACCGTCAACTTAATTGACAATGAAATTACGAATTTAAAAAAAATTTCATTATCTTGCCGCCCGCAGGCTTGCGATTATATCAACTGCAGTCATCGAAACGGATAGCAGCGCGGTGGTTAGTCCGCGAAATCTGCGCAAACTGTTAATATTATGGCCTTTGTCGTTTCTCATTGGCATTTCATCGGAAGTCGCGTGCGGCCCGTTAGAAAATGTCGGTTTCTCGGCGACGGCCATGTATACGTACGCGTTTTGTTCCGGAAGACTTCTGCTTAGGCGGCGGCGTTGCGATGGAATCAAAATATCGTTACATCTCATTGTATATAATTTATACGCGTATGAGCATACCCGCCGACTGAACATAATACGCACCTGCGTATGGGTAGTGCTCGCCGACAAGGCGAAAACATGAAAAAAAAAAAAAAAACTCGAGACGAAAAGTCCTTACACGCACAGCCGGTTCGTTTATACCACCGCCGCCGCAGTATATATAAATATACATAATATGTGTGTACGAGCGCCGCTACATAGACACTTTCCGTTTCTCTCGGAGCGCGGAGATTTGTATCAGCTTCAACGACGACGACTACGGTCGGTCATCAATCAAAGAGTATATAAAAAAAAAAAATAAAAAACAACTACGGTAGGTCTTAGGAATATGGGTAGGTAATATAACTATTATTATTATTATTATTATCCTTAACACGCCTATGTGGCTGTGTCACCGTCGCGTCGAAGTCGCCGCCGCACCGCGTCATAGTTTCCCTCAGGAATAAGTATCTATTATGGTAACTAGTAAGTATAGTAACCTAAACCTTGTTAGATATATATTGTATATAAACTGGGCTTTTAGTGCCATTAATTCAAGTGTTTTAACCACCTCCCAACAAGCTCCGTTTGTCTACTAAATAATGAGTTGTCGTATAATCATTGAGATTCCCTACTGCAGTCATTGATAGGTACCTAAACGAGAACATTGCGCAGCACTATCACGTGCCCTGGCGTATTTAGGTTTTTTCCGCCTGTAAGCATTTTCCAATTCATTACTTTTTTCAACTCATCCCTCATCAAAAACTATACTTAGTAAGCTTATAGAGAACATATGAATATATAATGTATTACATTATCTTAAAAAAAAAAACATAATTTATTCACACTAAATTTTACGTGTTACTTTTCTTTTATGATTTACAAATTAGTTGTGCTTAAATTTATAATTGTTTTTTCCTTTTACAGGTATAGAGTGAATTATTATTTATGAAGTCATCATAGGCCCACGTCTATAGAGATTTTTCTTAAATACGCCCCTGATCACGCGTATATAAAAAACATATTGTTTGTATATTTTTTGCACATTATCGTTAACACGTACAAACATGCGTGCAATGCATAATACTAATATAGGCAAAAATAGGGGGGGGACATTTTAAGGACTAGAATTATTATTTTATCGACGTCTTACCAAAAAAAGGTAAGAAAACATGACATTTTCAAATATCTATGAATGGCTTGAAAAAATTCGAAATCTTTTGAAGGTTTTATTGGAAACCGAACGTAGCAAAGAATATTTATTTTTATGTGTTTGCTGCCTTCACAATGTTGCTTCTTTAAGTAGCTACAGGGCTTCAGCCCCCCCCCCCAAATATCAAACACTATTTGCGCCTATGATAATACCTATTGTGTACGAATATTCGATTTCGTCGAGAGAAGTGTATAACACAATATAACGTAGTACAACCCAAGCCCGACGGCCGGTGCGCGGCGGCTCGAAAACTAAGTTTCTCAAAACGCTTATTGTACTCAAGCATACAACAAAATGACACAATAAAATCGTGAGATTAATAATAAAGCATGCAGTTGTTTCTTTCGGAGCATCGAATACAACCGATGGCTTATACGAAACGTTTTCACTTGTCATCGTACGTATAACGTTGAATTCATTTACGATAAGAATACGATATCCGCGATGCGATTGAAATGTTTTTTTTTTTTCTGTTATTTTTTAACTGTATGTGCGCACATGATATATAATATTATTGATTGGTTCGCCGCGGTGGATTGGAAAACAAATTACGCATCGATCGCATTCTTGAAATACGTTTTGGAACAACAAACCATAAGTCGAAGTCAAATAATATAATATTATGAAAAACACAATTTCAAAGGTGATTCATTACATAGCTTCATCACGGCGAACGCGTAATATAATAATATATGATATGTGTACAAAAAAAAAAAAACGGTAAGCAATGACGATCGGAGCGCGCGGGATACGAACATTGTTTGCCTATTAATTACTATAGTCGGATTACCCACATAATATGTACAGTATTCGCTACCGCGGTGCGCAATGCTACACCGTGTTAAGATTTATAAACTGCTTTGATCTGTTCATCACCGCGGGAAGGGAAAAGTGATGATATATAGATGACCTGCTGTACCGATAAGTTGGTCATAAATTTACGACTGAAAACGGTGTCCGCGGCGTAATATACGGTAATGGATTCGCGGGATCAATATTACCTGCACGGAACACTGTACATCACGCAGTCATCACAAAATATTGTATTGCGTCGAATCAGATCTCCGTTGTAATGATTTATCAAAACCGCAAATTTTACGATGACGTTTACGACGCAGCCGTCTCGCGGATCCGAGATGCTCGATTTCGTATGTACGGTCGAAGTCGGGGTTCACGTACACTTATTGGATGTTAGCCTGGATAGGTCTTACTACCTCATAATTTATACGAAAGTGAGACTGACGACCGATTGTGATCACAGGTTAAGATTTGGTGATACCTATACGTTATTGCGATAAGCCGCGACGTGAAAGTCAGTTGCTTGTCTTTTCCGATAGACAGACCACGTGCCCACAAAAATGAGAAGAAAAGAGTACATTTACGAGAAGTGTACTAAATTAAATAAGCAATTTAAATAATAATAAAAAAAAAAAAATTAATTAATTTTGAATAGATGAAAACGAGGGTGAAATCTTTCATTTTGATTGCGATAATATAAATATATAAATTATATTGCTAAGACACACAGTTTGGACGATAATAGTTACCTGTAGGCCATCGTTAATAAATTATTATATTTTTTCACGTAAATAAGAAAAAGTGTTTCTCGGACCAGTGCATTCACCAATACATTTTCTCCCTGCAATAGATATTTCTTTATATCTTTACATCTCTTCATCACATATTCACATCCATCACTGTTCGTTGCATTTCTAAAATACAATTTGTAAGTATACCCTAGAGTAGGGTGACCATATTAAGAAAATAAAAAAACGGGACATCTGAAAGGTCTACGCCCACCAAAAGAAAAATTCTTCCATATACATTAATAACACATATGCACACAACTGTAGAGAACATAGTGTCTGTTATTTATAAATTTGGTTTCTAATTTTAAACATATATACAAGTAAAACTGTTTTATATTAATTGTTTCATACATCGATATTTTTTTCACAAACATAATATAATAATATTGAAATAACGGGATTAAAACAGGACCATCTTCTAAAAACGGGATAAAAAACGTCCCGTTCGAAGTTTGTCGGGACAACGGGACATGATGACCAAAAACGGGACAATCCCGTTTTAAATGGGACGTCTGATAACCCTACCCTAGAGTCTAGAGTCGCTCATGTAGTCTAGCCTCTACGTTTTGACCTAGTCTAATAATTGAAATGGCTAGTTTCTCCTTTATGGTATTATTACTCGCAGTGATGATGTATATCAAAGCTTATAATAATATTATGAAAACCGAAAATAGCAATTGAAAACGGATAGCTACTGTATACCACCTACATAATAATATGCAATCAGTTTAAAGCGTACGTCGAGGTAGAATGCCAAACCGAACCGCGATTGTCAAGTCAATAATACCGAAACCGTATGAGTACGCTCGGCTCGGGAATCAATGATATTATGTTTTGGGGGTGTCGTTCGGAGATGGCAAATGCGGGGAGATCTCCAACCGAACGCTTTCTTATGGATTTCAAACGAATCTCGGACCGCGGTATTGATTAAACAATAATAAACGGTCGGATATAATACGGTCCTCTCCGTCGTGTTATTAGTTATTACTACGAGCGCGCGTAAAACACATTATTAAAAACTATACACAACGTACACGCTGCGGCTCGTGTGGGCACGGGCAAGCATAAGTAGGTACCCAGTACACTAGAATATGTGTACACCTGACTACCTATTAATTATTGTATACTGTACACATCATATTTCTATATGTATATACGCGAGCTGCGATGTTACTATCGGCGCCGCAGTCCGTATTACGTTGGTCGGACGAGATAAATAATATACAATGCGATATATTCGTTCTTTTATATTCTACCGCCACCGGTATAATTACTCCAATTATGAAAAATCGTGCCCTCCCCTCGCGCCGCGGGTGTACGCCATACACGCGTGTATAATAATAATATTATTATTATTCCGATAACAACAACAACAATAATAATAAAAATAATAATAAAAATAGTAGTAATAATTAATCACTGGCAGCGCCGCGGCGGCGGCGGCGGTTCTACCACGTCCATTGAGCACGCACATTTTGCCGCCAACATCCGGCCGATGTTCGCTTTGCGTTCGCCCACCGCACGCCGACGACACTATTACATACAACCACGCGTGCGTACGTGTTACAATAATACTGTATACCGCACTTTCGAGGGTATCTCTTCAGTAATCGAAACTAATAAATATTAGTTCAATTATTAAGAGTCGATTGGGTTTTCAAAATAAAACAATATTTCGCACCAAAAGCCTATATTAATAAAACACGAAATAACATACGTGCTTCAATCGAAACACACACACTCTGCCCCGGTCTCGTCCGACCGGATGTCTTAAATATTAATTTACATTATGCTACCCCAGCTCATTCGCTTCACTGGCATATTTTACTAGTAAACGTTGTCTAGTTGACAATTTTTGTAATAATTAAATTTTGGCCTAGTTGGCACATACAACAATACGTACATATATCATTACTCGTGGTGCGCATTAACGAATGACGCGATATTATTCTTTCCATCGTCTCCTCCGACGGGAGGGCACGCGTGACGGACGATGAGGGGGGGGGGAGGGGAACGAAAACAAAAACAACGATAGAATTAAAAACACAAAAAACGTCTTTGCTCGCTCCGTCGCCGCGGTATCTGTTCCGCCGCAGTACATAACAGTGGATCGCATGTGTATGCTACAGGGTGTACCGCGGTAAAATGTATCACACGCAGTCGCGAGATAAATAGAAGAAAGAAAATCGTCTCTCATCGTGTGCCGATCCATTGATTCGTGTACACAAGGGCGCACGCACATCTGAAGAGTCGTAATGATGTAATAACAACAGTAAATTATTATGCGATGTCCGAAATCACCATCACACTTGTTTACACACTGCTGCGGGATCCCGTTTGAATTTCGAGAACGTACCGAAGCCATGCGTTTTTCTTTTCGTAAACATATTTTGTCGACGGCCCGGTTTGCGCGCGCGCACCTACAGCGCGGGAAATCTGTACGCACGGAATCGTGGAAACGCGAAATGGCCCCGAACAGCCAGCACGGTCTCGTAAGCGATTGAACCGCGTACACGGTCATCGGTATATACACGCATAACACGGCATCAGCGGCAGTCGGTCGGATGAACAACGGCGGCGGCGTCGGCTCACATCAAACGAAATTTAGATCTCCTGCTAACCCCGTGGACGCGGAGGCTAATAGAGGACCCCCCCCCCCCCCCCCCGGCATTCACCCCACTCACCTCGGACCGCCTACCAACGAATCAGTACGGTGTGCTGTCCGTCGTCTTATTACGCGTATATAATAAGTACAGGTATATTATAATAAAGTATAATATACGAGTATTCGTATATATATATATATATATACGCGCATATAAGTGCTTGCGCGTGAAAACCGAGGAAAACGCGTCTCGCTGCGCCTCGATTATGATATTATATATTTCACTTGACCGGGCACGACCATATAATATTACATACCGTGGTGCGACTACCGTGCGCAATCGGTTTGAAAAATATGCCGTGTGCACTCGACAGCATTTGTAATGTACCTGCATTATACTATATACTTAGCGCAACGCGCGTAACTCATCCGGTCCGCGTATAGTATCATTATTACGGGACGCATTCGAAAATTAAACACGTAAATCGTTTTCGTCGCTGCACGCGAACTCTGCGTGTTTTCATTGGCCGGGGCACTGCACATTATTGCACTCGCATCGGCAGCGGCAATATCTCGCTCTATAGCGCCACCGCCTGGTCGCAAACGGTCTTGGATTACTATCCCGTGCGATTGTGGGCCTGCACGCATTACTATGTACAATAAACGCTCGGACAGGTAATTATTATTATTATGAATGCCGGTGCGGTTTTCCTCCGATCGCACACGAGCTGCAAGCCCGGGGAATACTTTTGCGATTTATACGTATTATTGAGCATGAATACCCGTAAATGTTATTAATTATTGTTACGTCGTGTTTTGGGTTTGGAAAAAAAAGCCCGTCTAACACT
Organism: Periphyllus acericola; assembly: GCA_949715065.1. Taxonomy (NCBI): domain Eukaryota; kingdom Metazoa; phylum Arthropoda; class Insecta; order Hemiptera; family Aphididae; genus Periphyllus; species Periphyllus acericola. The sequence goes on along the minus strand of OX454269.1, from coordinate 9,161,809 downwards.
GGTTCCCGAGTCCTTTATCGTAATACAGTCATCACTTTGAAATCAATGATAAATCGTCGCAGTTGCAAAATGACCGAAGGTCGGGGTGTAAAATCGAATCCCTCTATAATTTTGAATATTCATGAAAACAATTAGTTTTGACACGTTTCGAACTTTAAAATCCTCTTATGACAAGCCGAGCCGAGACCACTGAATTCTTAACGCTAAGTAAAATATAAAAATGCAGGGGAGATGCAGTAAGGAAAAGTGCAGTTTACAGGGAAAGATTACAAAAACTTCTCTGTTAAGTTTTTCCCAAGGTCTAAAAGAACATTTATACTCCCACCCGAGTAAATTAACGTGTAGACCGTAGTAAGTAAACAATTATAAAGTAAGTGCTAGAATTTATGCGTACGAGTTCGATGTCGAAGTTTAAGTATACGGTGACGTTTCGTTAACATATGGGGAAGTTAAATGGGGATCAGGCCGCACAAGTGGTATCGCGAGGACGTGAAAACTGGGAACCGGGCGAGTGTATATAATACGAAATGCATGTACACCGTAAAAAGAAGTAAGTGACCGTGGTGTACTGCAATATATATTCCGAAACGAGTAAAAACCGATCGTTATTTTATTTTTTTTTTACCGTTTTCGGTAATCAGTGCGTTGGCCGCGACGACGGAGGCGAATGATTTTTCAACTTTCTACGGATCGCGGGGACCGCGCGGATAACAATATTATGTATTACACGCGTATATAATATATAGTGGAAGTATATGCACGTACGTATATACAACAACAATAGTAATAATAATAATAATATATAATGTGTAGTAAAAAGGAAGAAGAGCGGCGGCGGCGTTTGTGCGGCGTTGGCGCGTCGGATGTATCTGTTATCTG